>VXBR01011231.1:356147-423398 GCA_013400215.1 Cisticola juncidis
AAAAAAAAGAAAAAGGAAAAAAAAAAAAGCAAGCTGTATTTTATTGACAACATGAATATCCTGGGATTGACAATTCCTAGCATCCTGAACAGCAGGAAAAAAATCAGGCAGGCAGGGAAGGAGCCGGGGCTGGGTGCTGGGGTTCCTGGGCACTGACCACAGAGCCTCACTATTCAAGCACTTTGGAATTCTTTTGCCATCTCCTTCTGTTTCTCTCCCTGCTGTCTAGGATCAGGTTGGACCAAAGGTGCTGGAAAAATCAGAGATACGAGAAAGGAAACACATAAGGGTAAGTCCAGGTGAACTTTCCATGTTTGAGATTTGGGAAGATCAATGTTTAACCCAGCTTTTAAAACACCAACAGACTGTCATGGATAGAGCAAAATGGGAAGCTGTTTCTGCTCTTCTTCCTGCTCCAGTGAAAGTTGTCCTTGCCCATGGGAATTTGGATATATAATATAAAAATAATTATGGAAGGAGATGAGATTTGAGGTCCCTCCCAACCCAAACCATTCCCTGAGTCACTGATTTTTTAGTGCAACATTTCCACAGTTCAGCACTGAAATATTGTCTCAGCCCTCCCTCCCTGTTTCTTCTGGAGATGGAGGAGGTAAAGATGTGTCAGGAGGGATTGGGCTGCAGCTGGTATTGCCTTGGGGAGGGAGCTGATTCCTTGTATCCCTTCTCACCCCTTCTTTTGCCAGACCTGCTCCTTCCATCCCGGGAAGGATGAGCTGATCAAACATCCCCGTACCCGGTGTGAGGGGAACTTTTCAGCTCAGCTGTGCCACTGACACCAAAAAACCTCCCTGGAGGATCTGGAGATCCACACTCACACACACCACCCTGCTCCATGCTGAGCCTGCCAGTGCTTGCAGTGACAAATATCTGCCACCTCTATTTCTTTACATCGTGCAATGTGTCCCCAGCTGCTTCCTGAGAGCACGGGAGCTGTTTGTCATCCCTGCAGGGATTTTGTCATCCCTGACACGCACAAACTGCACCACGTTCACGCTCCGACTCTGTCGCGACAGTAGCTGATCACACCTATTTTTTTAAGCAAACTCAGTTCAAAGCCACCACAGATTTCCTGTGCCTTAAACACTTATTTTCCCTTATAAGGAAATGCACAATTGCAGATTGTCACTGAACAGAAGATGGGAGTTAAGCAGCGTGGGTCGGGTGGCTCCTTGCGGGATCCAAACTCTCACACAAACACTCATTTCTATCCTTCCTATTTCTGCAGAACTGCTGCTCTACCAGGAAAATTTCAACAGAGTTCACTTCTCTACATTTTTTTCAGCGAAAGGGTTTCCAAGTTGTTGTCATTCTCCTGAAAGGCTTATTCAATGAAGTCACAGTGCAGGAGAAAAATAACTTAGAGAAAATAATGCTGCTTTTTTATAGCTAAAATAAAATTACATTGGCTCACCAAGTGCCTGGAGAGATAGAGGCAAATAATCCCACATGGCAGTGGGAGGATGCATCCTATGGACACTGCTGTACTGTAGAGAAGCAGTAAATTGTACTTATTCCTACACAGGAGTCTGACAAAACAAATCTTTCTCCAAAACAGTTTCACTGCACTGTGGGCTTTGAACCAACACCTGATTCCCATCCTGCCTCCTTAGGAGACTCTGTGTGCTCTGAGTCTGTCACCCGGCTATTCCCGGCAGTTGTTTCCCATCCACATCCCACCTGCCCTGGAACAGCGACTTCCAGGACCTCCCAGCCCCACGGCAGAGCCTGGACCTCGCTCCTCACCTTTTTTGGGCGCTGGCGCTGCTGCCGTCCCCTCTGACGCCTTGGGCTTTTCGAAGGTTTTCTTGGCATCGGCAACTTTAAGCACATTCTCATCCTCCTGACTCTGCCTCCCCTTCCGCTCCGGCTCCTCCGAGCCCCCTCCTCCCGCAGTCCTGCCTCCAGGGAGCAGCTCCGTGCCCGCCGCTGCCCACTGCTCCCTGCCAGCCCTGGCCTCGTCCCCGAGGGGCTCCAACAGCGCCTCCGTCAGCGCCACAGCCTTGCTCATACTCAGAGCCAGGCTCTCCTTGCTGTGGGTCCTGACAGGGGGGGCCGGGGGGGTTTTTTTCGGGATGTAGGAATCGAGTTCATCAGCTTCACCTCCGAGCTGCTCCCTGCTCTCGGGGAGCTGGCTGCTGCTCTGTCTCGAAAGCCTCCCGGTATCTCTGGCCACCGAAGGATACTTTGTGACTGCAGGGACCATTCTCTCGAGGCTCTTCACTACCTGCTGCTCTGGCTCGGGCTTCCTGGCTGGCTCCTCCTCGCTGGCCTGGCCGTTCTGGCACAGGTCAAGCGCTCCATCGGGCTGGGGGGCGAAGCTCCGTGCCTGCCTCAGGCTCTCGGCCGCCTTGCTGCTGTCCCTGGGGATGTAGGAGACAGGCGTGCCTGCCTCCTGCTTGCTCTGCAGGATGTAATCCATGAGGATGGCGTTGCGCTCGAAGCTGTCGGACCTGACGGGCACGGTGGGCTTGTTCCCCTCCGAGGGGCTCCTGGGGCTCAGTTTGCTCACTTGCCTGCTCTCCACGCTGCTCTCCGAGTCCGAGCGGCTCATCTGCCTCCTCAGGACTGTGTCCAAGGAGTTGAGCCTGCTGAGGCTCGGGCTCGCCACCTTCCCATCCCCTGCACAGTCCTCCTGAATCAAGAGCAGCGTGTCCTCTGTCTCTTCCCATTCCTCCTCAGGTTCTGTTTCTGCCTCCTGGATGAGGCGCCGGTACTCGCTCTCCTCCAGCCTGTAGACCACCGGCCTCACCGTCCTGCCCGTGCCCACCCGCCTGGGCACCACCTCCAGCTCGTACACCTTCGGAGGGGCTTCTCCCTCCCGCCCTCTCCTGCACCCCTTGGGCACGGGATGCTCTTCCAGGCACAGCTCCCCTGCCGGCCCCCGCTGCCCTCTCTGCCCGCTGCTGCTCATCTCTGACCTCTTGGCGGGGCCCGTGGTGTCGCTCCGGAGGTCGGGGAGGTCTCCCCGCTCCCGGCTGTGTCCCAGGCCCTCTTGGCTGAGCTGCAGCAGTGGATAATCCTCACACGTCCCTGCGGAGTCTCCCCTGGAAGCTGGGCAGTCTCTCCCCCTCGCCTTACTTGTGTCATCCCGTAAATATCCACAGTACTGCCAGGTGGAGGTTTCCATGGCCGGGAGCTCTGTCACCGTAATTCCTGGTTCCAAATGCTTCGGGACTGGCCAGCCAAGATTTTTCCCACCTTGGGTCTGGGCAGGCTTTCAGCACCGCCTCCTCCTCGCTCCGCTCTGGGAGACGGCGGCACTTGGAAGCATCAGAGCCTGGGTCATGTGAACCGTCGCTCCGTGGCCTCATGGCCAGCGCAGGGGAACATCCCATTGGCACTGCCGAGCCGTGCTCTGCCACTCCTGGCACCACACCCAGCACAGCTGATGCCACGCTGGTCCCTACCCAAACACATCCCACCTGGGTAACGGGAAAAACCCCTCCAGCTGCTCACTTGCTGGTCCATGGCACTTCACAGTCAGGACTTGTTTCCTTTGCACCTGCATCCTTCTCCAGGGATTCTCCTCTTTCCCCAACCTGCTCCAGAAACAGCTCCCCATGGTCCTGTGCAGTAATAGTGGCTTCCCTCCGATTTTGCTGCTCCCAGAGGGATTTACTGCCAGGCTGTCTGGACAGGATCACCTCTGCCAGCTCCTTGTGGGTTCCACGGAGAGATGGAAACCCACATCCGTGCCCCTGGCACTGCTCCCTCCTCCCTGCCCCGCGCCCGTCGGACACAGCTCCCCCGGTGCTCCTTCCCTGGAAGCAGCGCTCAGCCTTGGGCTGATTCCCAGAGTTTGGGGAGAGACGCTGCCTGCACGGAGCGCAGAGCAGAGCCAGAGCAGCTGGAATGATCTGCGGGAATATGCTATGGCAAAGGGAATTGCTGTGACAGAGATAAACACGGGAGCCCGACAGCCTCAGACGCATCTTTCCCTGCAGAAACCCTGAAACTTTGCAAAAATCTCTATTAATGCTCTGGGCACCTCTGTAAATAACCCCCCAAGCAGAACGTCCATCCCTTTGGATAGCCTCCGGAAGGCAGTGGAGCCGGGGAGCTGGAGGGCTCTAATCCATTTGTACACAGCCGGGATGCCTGGCATTGCAGCGAGCCGCAGCTCCCAGCCCAGCTCCCAGCCCAGCTGCTGCCCTGCGCTTTGCCTTTTATGGTTCCCCGAGCCGGGAACATCCCGAGGCAGGATGCAGGAAAACACCTAGATCATCCCCAAAGAGGTGTCTGCTCTGGCACCTCTGGGGTCGGGGGCTGGGTTACCCCAGTGTCACCAAAGAGTTGGCAAACAGGACCTGGCCCCAGCCCAAAGTATTCCACGAGGTTGGAAAATCCCACAGGGCTTCATCCAGACACCTCAAGGACCCAGGCAGCCCCTGAGCACCACAGACACACAGCAGCTGCATGGGTGTCACCTGGAGCACGGTCATGATGCCACCACCTCATCCTGTGTCCTGTGTCAGGAGTGAATCCCAGCCACTGCCGAGGGGCTGGAGCGAGGGATGAGCGTTATCCCAGCCCTTATCGGCCTGGAGCCAGCCAGGCCCCTCGCTGGGACGGTTCTTTATCAGTGCACGGACAGAGCTGCTCTGCACAGACAAAACCCCGTCTGTTTCCACTGGAAGTCTGAAATCCCTGCCGAGGCTGCCCAGAGCAAACACAGCCAATTCCCAGCTGGATCAGGGCTGGTGGCCGGGCTCCTGCTGCTCCTGCCAACACCAGCAGCAGGAGAACCTGGCAGCAGCAGTCCCGACAGGGAGAGAAATGCTGAGCAAGGTGTGCTGGCAGGTGCAGGGAGAGGAATTTCACAGCCAGGTCACCTCTCCCATGGGATAAACTCGCTCAACATTGGCACTGTGACCTGATCAATAATTCCTCATGGCAAAGCTGAATTCCTGCTGAGCTTCTCACAAAACCCTCATGATTTGGGGATATCATGGTGGTTTGGGCTTGCCCTGTGTGGGGACTGCAGAGCCCAGGGTTGGTGTGGAAGGGCTCGGCCGTGTTCTGGGACCTGCCCTGGGCATTGTGTCCCGTGTGCCAGGGAGCTGCTTGGAGCTCTGACATGGCACCAGCGTGGTTCTGCTCCTGAACCCTCTGCATAAAAGGAAATGGCAGCTGCTGCAGCATTGCTGCTCCCCGTCCTTCAAACAGAGTGAGGAAGAGACTTTTAGGGAATATGCACCGAGGCTGGAGCAAACCTGACCGGCAGCACAGCTCAGCCAGTGCCCGCTGCAGGAACCGGCGCCTCTGGCCTTGGCAGTGCCAAATCGCAGCTTCTGCTGAGAAAAATATTTACATTTCCACCTTTCCAGAGTGTCTGTTTCAGCAGGAATGGACACAGAGGCATAATCCTGGAGAACCCCTGACAGACAGCAGCTTCTCCTCTGCCAGTGTAGAAACGCAGCCACAGCCCCCTGTGGCCTCTCTGTGTGCTGCAATCAGCCTCACCCTCCTGCCAAACCTCGTCTTCTTCCCCAGCACCACCATTAAAGCACCTGCTCACCACCCCAACTCCACATGGAATTGGAAATGCTGGCAGGGAACCATCCTCCCATCAGAGGGTCCTTGAGGAGATCAGCTTTGGAGCACCTGCAGCTCCTCCATGGGGCACAGCTGGACCCTGCGCCTTTCCACCACCCCAGTTCCCAGCCAGGAGGGCACCCAGTGCCAGGCTGCCCCTGCCCACGGCAGCTCCACGCTTAGGCACTGCCTTTGGTCAGCCAGGCTATAAATAAAATAAAACCTCCCTGGTCTTTGGAGAGAATTTGTGTTGCTCCAGATGTTGCCTGGTTTTGCCATGGCAACGTCACAACAGGATGTAACATTGGGCCGTGAGGAACCGCTCCGAAAAGGACCAACTTCCAATCCTAACAAGAACAAAAATCCAGCCAGGGACTCACCGGCAGCCTGGGCATGCTCCAGCCATTCCACAGTCCCATCTCGGGGTTCCCCACATCCAACTCACACCCACCTCTGGGGTGGGAATGGCTCCGTGGGGAGGCTCCATCTTCAGGAAGCTGAACTGAGCAGGGAGCGATGCCTCTGTCAACCCAGCCAAGGGATGTGTGAGTTAAATGAGCCAACAGCAAACACTGACCCCCAAACGGTGTTGGCTGAGGGACAGGCTGTGCTCCAGGATCTCTAACAGCAGTGGGATGCTGCTCTTCCCACTCCACAGCTCCAGGGCTCCCAGCTCTGAAGAGAGTCAACCCCAGGGTGTACAAGCCCCACACACCCCCTATGCTGCTGTTCTCCCTCCTGTGCCATCGTGTCAGCACAACTGGGAAACTCCAGGGAGGCCTTGTCCCTTCACCAAGTGCTCTGTGCTGGGGTCCTGGATCAGGGCAGGGACAGATCCACTTCCAGCTCCCGGCGCCTCAGCTCCTGCCCAGGCAGTGCCAGAGCTGCTCCCCACCCTGGAGATCCATCCCTCCCCTGGGGATATCCTCAGGTGAAGGAGACCCAAATGCTCCAAACCCACCCCGGCAGCCCAGGGCAGTGCCCTCCATCACTGGTGGGTGACTCCCCCAGCCAGGGAGCTGCTGTCCATGGGAGTCCCTGTGGGAGCTCCTGGGCTAACACACCTGGGATGTGGCTCTGCTGAGGAGACCAGCACAGGCTGTGGGAATTCCACAGCCCACGCTGCTGTGGCTGTATCAGGGCTCTCCCCCAGGCAGGATTTTCCAGGCTCAGCAAGGTGCAGGTGTCACTTTTCCATGTGCCACTGCTCCACTGCTGGCATCCTTTCTGGAGGGTGAGCGGCTTCTCCTGAATCCACTCTGGGGTCTCTGAAGAGACCAGGTGGAGAATGGCTGATTTCCATCCTGTTCCTCTGGATCCAGCTGTCAGGAGCATCAGAAAACAGCCAGGACCCAAAAATGAGGGAAGCAGAGCCAGGATAGATGGGAAATGATAACAGAGGGCAGGCAGAGGCTCCTGGGATATTCCCATTCCCTCCTTTTCTTTCCACCCCTTCAGCGCCTGTTCCTTCCCCACCTCCAAACAAAGCTACAAAACTCATTAGTAAAAGAAAAAAAAAGTTTATTTTTTTCCTCACAAGAAGCACATAAAATATCCAGAACATCTTTACAAACAAAAGTAAAAAAAAAAAAAGTGCATGATGCATCTCTCCCGCGGACATACAGTACAAAAATCCTGCGGATTTCCATATAAAACCGGGATAAGAAATACCATGGAACAAAGGAACGCTGTTATGGAGTACAGCAATGCAAGGAACAGCCACACGTCACTCAGCCCCTCCTCAGGGACTGACCGGGGTCGGTGACACGGGCGGGACACGGAGCGACACCCCCCGAGCGGGAACACGGGGCCGGTTTGTGCATTCCGGGATTTCTGGCAGGACGGGACAGGGGCTGGGTCTGCCGAGCAAAGTGTGGACGGTGATGGGATGTGTCCCTGCACACCCTGCCCGCGTTCCGGCAGCGATGCATAGATAAATGGGATAAATGGGATAAACGGGATAAATAGGATAAATGGGATAAACGGGGACACCGGGAGCAGCCACCGGCACCGCGGCTGCCCCGGAGCCCCTCGGTTCTGCCGTGCCCAGAGCAGAGGGAAGCGGTAGCAGGCGAGCAGTGCCGAGCTCGGCAGTGACAGGAGGGCAGGACAGTAGGAGGGACGGCCTCACCGCCACCGGGAACACCAAAAGCACCAAAAACTCCCCAGAGAACAGCAAACAGCAGAGTCCAACAGCTCAGCAGATACACAGTGTTTGTAAACTATGAGTAAGGCACTCCATCGTAAGGACACGTGCGACACGTGGGGAGGACCAGCACATCAACCTTGTCATGCAATAAACCCGACGGGACGGGGGAGGTTTGGCTACAACCCCCGGGAATGGCACAGCGGAGCCTCGGGAGCAGCTCCCACCAAGCCGTGTCTGCATCCCGACCACGCCGGGAGGGAGCCCCGAGCGAAGCTGGGGCGGCTCCAGCCGCAGCCGGGCGGGAGCAGCAGCAGGGGAAGGCGGAGTTGTCGAGCTGAGCCCCGGAACGCGGCGGGTTGGGCGCGGCAGAACTCGGCAGGCACTCGAGAAACAGCGAGGAAATCAGCGGGTCGCTTGTATCAGTTCACCAAAATTCTTTCAAACCCGTCCCCAGCACCTCTACCCCTCAGGCAGGCAGTGATGGAGAAAGGGTCGGGCAGCCCGCAGAGAACAGTGACCCGTGGGTGGCCCTGGCGAGCAGAGAGTGACAGTGACGGTGGAATTGTCCCGGGCAGGGGACACAGAGGTTTCCCGGGTGCTGCTCCGACCCTGCCGCACCCAACAGCCCCCGGGCCTCCTGTTTGTCCCTTCCCAAATCCGAACCTGGGTGCAAAGGAGGATAAAGATGATCCAAACACAGGGAATGGATCTGGCCGTGGCTCGTGGGGTTTCATCCTGCCCTGAGCACGACCGTGGCTCCTGCAAAACTTCCGGAGCAGCTTCTGCTCCACACCAGCTCTCCCGGGCAGAACAAGTGCAAATCAAACGGAAACTCTTTCGGGAGGGACAATTATTCACTGATTGCCTGTCCCTACAATTCCTCACACAAATGAAACATGCAGGATCTTATGCTTAAGGGGAAAACAGGAGCTCCAGGCATTTAGGGCAGGAAAATACACAGTTCCCTTCCTGACACTGGATTTTTGATCAGTACAGCTCACAGCAGCTGCTGCAGCTGGCTCTGCCCCACCTCAGAGAGTGGAGATTTTAAAATGAGGGAATATTCACACTCATAGCCAGGGTGAGCAAATCCACCTGTCTGAGCCCCCAAATCTACTTCAAAACATCACCCAAAGATGGGATTACTCAAGATGGGACTGGGGTGGTGCCAAAGTTTGGAGCACATCCCCCAGTCACTTCCCAAGCTCTTCCCTCTGTCCGTGCTCCCCCCTGCAGGATTCACGTGGCTCCCACACATGGCCTGGTGACATCTGTGACAGGCCCAGCTCTGGGGCCACCCAGGCCCCTGACACCACCATAAACACCAGCCAGGATCCTCCCAGCAGCTCCCCAGGCACAGGGAGCGTCCTACAAAACCAACAGCACAACCACAAAAGACGCTCTGTCACCTACAGGGCTCCAGGAGAGCCACCCCTGCTGGCCACCTCATGTCACCCACAGCCCGGTGACAGAGGGTCCCCAGAGCACCCACGACACCGACACAGCTTCACATCACGAGGGTCCACAGGCAACCACTGGCCAGGCTCTGTCAGCACTGGGACAACACCGACCACGACGACAGCAAAACAACTCAAGAACACAACACCTGTGACAGCCACACAGCCAGGGTGACATCACAGCATCCCCAGGGACACAGCGCAGCACTGTCACCTCCCAGCCACGGCCCGGGAAGCCTCTGTGTCCACACTGCTCCAGGCCTTTACAGCTAAGGGATTCCTTCAAGCAACAAGAAGAATTCTGGGAGAAGGCTTTTGGAGAAAAGCCCCAAACAACAAACAGGGATGAAAAGCCAGTGAGAACAGAGGTAGTGTGCGTGTCACCATTTTAAGGATTTTCCACAAGTTCCCTGTTTAAATTGAGACTTGTGTTTGTTCTGTAAAAAAAAAAGTCATGAATAATTATTTCGAGTCTTTGAAACAGAATATTTCAGCATTTTAGATATAGATAGATAGAGATACAAATATCTATCCATAACCACACACAAATCCACGTTATTACACTTGGCAAACAGTACTAGGAAGAGCATCCTGCAGGACAACAGGCAAGTCACACACCAAGTCCTCCTCTAAACCATGCAACACATTTTATTTCCCTTGTGCCCTTTACTGTGACCCATTGTTGTTCTTTTCTCCTCTCTCAGAGCACAAGGAGGGGACAAGGAGGTGGCACCAGATGAGCTGCTGCACGTCAGATGATCAAACAGCACTGGTGCAAAGAATAAATGCTGCAAACCCCCAAAATCCAGCCCCCTCCTGCCCCTGCAAGGCATCAACTTTTGCCCATCCAGAGCGCGTTCTTCAAGTTCCCAGGCAGAGGCTTCGCTCCCGGTTTGGAGGCGCCGTCCGCGCTCCTCAGCGGGGGCTCACAGAGCGCAGAGCCCTCGCTGGACACGGCCTCCTTGGAGTCCGTGATGGTGGACACGTCCACGTCACTCGACAGGTCCTCGGAGGACAGGTTGAGACAGCCCAGCTTGGCGAGGGAGTTGGACCTTTTCAGGGGTGAGGACACGGTGAGGCCGGCCAGGCGCAGCCTGGTCTCGATCTCCTGCGTGCGCTGCTTCACCAGGCCGGGCTTGCCGCGCACGCTGTGGATGCTGTCGCTGCTGGAGCTGCGCGTCAGGTTGGAGCTGCGGGAGGAGGAGGGCGTGTAGCAAATGGTCTTCAGGAAGTCCTTGGTGAAGCTGCTCGTGTGCTCCAGGCGGCACCCGGCCGGCGTGGAGGTTTTCTGGGCGCTCCCCTCCAGGACGCGCCTCAGCCCCAGCTTCTCCAGGTCGCTCTCGGCGCCCCCGGGCACCAGCGGGGCTGGCGCCAGCAGAGGCACAAGGCCGGGATGGGACATGAAGTCCTCGCTTTCCTCCACGATGCTGGAGTCCACCCTGGTGTCCCGGAGCAGCGCCGAGGTGTCCGAGGGCAGGCTCTTGAGGCGCTCCAGCTCTTTGGTGTGCTTCCTGACCAACCCCGCTTTCTGCAGCTGCAGCAGCGACTCCTGGTGCTGCATCAAGTAACTGTTGGCGCTGGGCTTTTCCAAGTCTTTGCTGAACAACAGGTGCTTCAGGTCCTTGGTAGCTCTGGGGTCCTTTCTGGCCAGAGACTCTTCCCTCCCCACCTCAGCGTGAAGGAGGCTCCTGTCACAGTGGGAGTTCCTCCTGGGCAGCAGAGTTTTCTCGGGGGTTTTTGGCGCCTCTTTCCCTCTCTCCAGAAGGCCGCAGTGCTGATCGAGTGACCTGCAGGTGCCGCCCTCCACAGCCCCGGCTCCCGGCGCCAGAGGGAGCGGGGCCTCGCTGTGCTTAGTCCTGCCCGGCTCCTCGGGGGGCGCCCTGCTGGGCAGGTGCTCCATGGGGTGGGAGTGCAGGTGGGACAGCAGCGAGGGCTGCGTGCAGATGGCGCTGCTGCGCCGTGCGGGGCCCAGCCTCTCGCACGGCTCCCCGAAGGGGTCGGGGCCCAGTCCCGCCGAGGAGTACATGCAGTCCGTGCAGGACTGGTAGGAAGGCTTCACCTTGCTGAGGATCCCGAACACGGCGTCGTGCTGCAGGAGAGAAAACAGGGACAGATCAACGGATGCCAGCACAGCCCACAAGGTGTGGGACGGCCACAAAAATCTGGAACAAAGCCCATTTCCACCTCAGGCCCTGCAGCAGGAGCTAAAGCCATGTGCTTCCCCAGCAGACAGTGTCTCCAAGGAATACCTACCGTGCCAAGCGAGGGTCATGCAAGCGAGCTGCCCACAGCGCTTTACAGGGCACTCACTGGGCACTCTCTGGCATCTACATCCACAGCTTGGGCAAGCAAAGCCCTGGTCAGAAGCGCCTCGAAAGGGGAGAAGCTCATCATGGAATGAAAGGCTTTATCCAAGTCAAATGAAACTGGGCTATGAGGATGAGAAGAGCAGTTTCACTTGCAGCAGAGTCAGCCATGCCAATCACCTCCATCTCACCTCCATACGCACCTCAAAATCCTCTGGGCAACTCCTTTTGCTGTTGTTGTTATTCAAGTTCTCCCTATTGAGCCTGCTCTCCTCCTTGTGCATGGACAAACGCCGCTTCCACTTTTCCATGGGATTTTCCTCCCTGACACCGTCCTCCCCTGGCTCCCCAAGGACCATCCTTCCCTTCCTGGGGCTGAAGTCCAGCTTCTTCTTTGCCTCTTTCTCGCAGAAGCCGCCCAGCTCTGCCAGCGGCTCCGCTCTCTGCGGGGCCTTTCCCATCTCCAGCAGCCTGCCCTGGGATGGTGCAGAGGGAGGGTGTCCCACCAGGGCATCCCGCTCCAGCTGCTCCATGTGGAAGAAGCCCTCCCTGTCCGCAGGGATCTTGTTCTCCAGCAGCGTGTCCGAGAGGCGCCGCAAGCAGTACCCGAAGCCCACGGAGCCGTCGGAGCCGCCGCGGTTGTCCAGGTATCCCGACTGGGAGGGCATGTCCAGGTCGGCCAGGCGGTTCTCCAGGTCGATGTCCAGGCTCTCCAGCAGGAAATCTCCCGAGCCCGTGGTGCCGTCCGTGCTCTGGGGCAGGTTGCTCTCTGCCTGCTGCTTCCACAGTTTGTTGTGGCGCTGCTTGCTGGGGAGAGGACAAGGACACGAGTGAGTGCCCTGCAGTGCCAGGAGCTTCCCTCCGTCTCCACAGCCCAGAATCCAAGGGCTGGGCCCACACCTGAGATCCCACTTGGACAAACCAGTGGGATTTTTTTCCCCCACCTGCCCATTCCAGAGCAGGGCCCTGAGTGCAGCTGTGGTGGGATCAGACCTTGGGAGACCCCTCAGGGCACAGAAGCCCCCTCAGAGCACAACACCCCAAACTGACCCATCTGCACGTCCCGTGGCAGCTCCTGCTGAACCAGGGGACAGAATTCTCTCCTCTGTCCTTAGAAGATAAATACTACAGTGACAGAGCCCTGGGTTGGCACAGAACCATGAACACTTTGCCTCCAGAACGGCCCGAGCTCAGTTCTGCCTCATAAAACAAGAACAATGCTGTGCTGAGCAGCACTGGCTGCTGAGAAATCCAAACGTGCTTCCCAAGCACGGAGAAACCCTCACTGAATTACACCACAGCAGCTCTCCCAGCTCATTTCCATGCAGGGTGCCTGGCACAGGGGAGGTTCAAGAAAAGCACGACTGACCCAGGATTCTGCCTGTGCCCTTCTGAAGGGACACATCTGTGGGAATTACACCAACAGAGCCTCACAGAGATCCAGCAATCCTCTGATGTTATCCACAATCAGCTCCTTTCCCTCCCCTCATCCCGAGCCTCACCTGGCATCCAGGATGCCCTCGTACTCCAGCAGCTGCCGCATGAAGCCGGCGTTGGGCCGCGTGATGCTGCGCCTCTGCTTCACGTAGTTGTAGGCCTTCTCCAGGGACCAGCCAAACTCCTTCATGGCATAGGCGATGACCGTGGACGCCGAGCGGCTCACGCCCATCTTGCAGTGCACCAGGCACTTGGAGTGGTTCTTCCTGCAGGAGGGCAAACAGGAGAGAAAATCCCATGTCAGAAACAGGAGAGCAAATTCCATGTCAGAAACAGGAGAGCAAATCCCACATCAGAAACAGGAGAGTAAATCCCCGGTTATGGGTCTGTTCCAGCTTCACCGGAGCAGGGACGGCGCTCCCTGCCCTGCCCACCCCGCATCACGGCTCTGGAGGGGAGGAATGCTTGGGATGATGAGGGCCAGGAGAAGAATCCCTCTCCAGAAAAGCTGGGAGTTACAGATGGGCAGCCTCATTCATTTCAGAGACCACCATGAAGCCTCCTGGCTCCATCCAAATCTTTGCACACTGGGATCACTGGGAAAAGTGCGTGTAGAGGCCTGGCAGGGTTTGATGGGCTCTGTGTGCAGAGACAGCTGAGGCAGCCCCAGAGCTTCTCCAGAAGAGGAAACATCCTCATTTCCTTTTGGAAGCAAAACAAAGCAGTAATAAAACCGCAGGGCTAGGAACAGTTAATGCCAGTGCAGGAAGGGACAGGGCACGAGGGAGCTCCGGGAACACGGAATGATGATGCCAAGGCCCTGCAGCCTGTGTGGCTTTGTAAGGGCACAGGACGGGACACAGAGAGCTGGGCTGTGCCCTGCCCAGGGCCAGGGTCCAGCACTCACTTGGCCTTGTTGATGAAGTGATAGGCCTCGTTCCAGTGGGCCAGCAGGTCCGTGGTCTCCTCGTCGTACACGCGGATGTTGTGGTAGGCGAACAGGCCCGGGAAGAAGTTGTCGATTTCCCGGGTGACATTCAGGATGTAGTCGATGCTGTGGGCACCAGAGAGACACCCTGAGCTGCCATGGTCATCAAACAAGCACTGAGGGACACTGGATCCATGGAATCCAACCCTTACAGCTTTATCTACAGCCCTAATCCTAAATCCGGGTACAGCCGGTGACACAGGGCACACGGGAGGCCCCTCTGCCACCTCTCACTGCCAGCACCACCCAAGTGTCCAAACACCCTGGACACAGGAGGGAGAAGTTTATTTTATCCCATTTATTGTCTCTAATCTGTGTAACCCAATCAGGAACTTCTCGCTGTGCCACACAGCTCTGGGGATGCAGAAAGAAGTGAATCCTCTGGGAACACAGCCCAGGAACCACCATCTCCAGCTGCAAGTTTCAGCTGCAGTCCCATCCCTTCCCCTTCTTTCTGACCAAAACCATGGGAGTCACATGTTAACTCTTGGTTGCTGCCCAATATCACAGCAGGGATAGCAATGTACCCGAGAATGAATGTCCAGATTGATTTATCACCTCCTATCACTGAGAAAAATCAAGGACACAGGATATTTGTCTCAGAATTTGTCCAGCTTTGCCTTTGGACACTGCACATCTCAATGCAAGATATAATCATTAACACTCTGCTTGATCTCCTTGTCCCAAGGTGTGCAGACATCTGCTCCCAAGGACTCCAAATGAAACATTCTCAGTTGTGCTGAAATTGTGAAGAATTTCAGTTCCTCATATCAATGTTGGTGTAGGCCTTGAGTGAGCAGCAAATATTTACAGGCAGAATTCTCCCTGATCCCAAAAGTGTGGCAGGGAATGGAGCCAAGCAGCACCGTGGGGATGGGAGAGACACCTGGGGCTGCCTGTCCAGGCAGGTGAGGAGGAGTTTGCCCATCCACAGGCAGCTCTGCTCCATTTAAATGGACATTTTTCCTTAGTGCTGCAACCTTTGTTCCTCTGCAGCCTGCAGGAATTCACAGCTGGCACAGCTCTGGAAACACTGGGGATGGAGATCCTGATGGACCTCACGAATCACAAGTTTTGTTATTTTCACTCTCTGCTGGTGATAAAAGTGAGGTGGGAGAGATTTCTCCACAGAGCTTGTGGTGGAAAGACACCGCAGGGCTGAGAATGGGCCCCAAATCATCCCCAGAGCCTCCAGATGTCCTCTCCAGGGTCCTGGGGAATTGCAGGCTCACAAGGGGAGGGTCTGGAGCCTGGGAGGAGCAGCACTCACCCCGAGCCCTGCAGCTCCTCCAGGTTGGACGCATTCCACTCGGAGCCCTGCAACAGCCACAAACACACATTTGATTGTTAAATACAGGGAGAAAGAGTTCAGGGAAACAACATGAACACACCTGTGATCCCAGGCATGCCACACATGAGAAGTGAGGCAAATCCTGAAAGCTCTGGGGGTGGTTACACCTGGGATTCTCCCCAGATCTTCCCAAGAGGAAGCTTTAGCTGTTAAAAGGCAGGTTTTGCCCTGAAACACGAGCACTTCCTCTGACTCTCTCCAGAACAACAACAGAAAGACCCAACAGGCACGAACTGCTCATCTCTGGGAAGTCTTTGTTCCAGAGGCAGCCTGGTTTTGCCTGGAGTACCATCTAGTGGCAAAGGATTGGACACAGCACAGCAGAGCTCTCCTGGAGCCTCTGACACTCACCAGGTACAAATGATCAAAAATCAGGGATGGTTTGTCCATCTGACCCAGGATCAGCAGCATTTCATTGTCGATGAATTCCTTGAATTCCTTCAGGTTGCAGTTCATGTGTTTCTCCAGCTCATTTCGGATCTGCAGAGCAAACACAAAGGATGGCACTGGGATCTTGGTGTCCAGAAGAAACATTTGTGGGCAGAACAATTTTCACTTTTTCATTAAAAACAGCAACAGGGACTCAGCCCTCTGGAGACCAGGAATTCCAGTACGTGGCATCTCTCCAATTACCCCAGAATGGTTTGTGTGGGAAGGGACCTTAAAGCTCATCTCATTCCACACCTTCCACTATCCCAGCTTGCTCCAAGCCCTGTCCAACCTGGCCTCAGACACTTCCAGGGATTCCAGCTTCTCTGGGAATTCCAGCCCAGCCCCTCCTCAGGAAGGATTCATTCCCAGTATCCCATCTATCCCTGCCCTCTGGCAGTTTGAAACCACTATCCATTGCCCTGGCATCCTGGTATCCTAAATCCCCAAGATAAGAAGCTGTAAATAAAGCTTCAAATAAGGTCTGAGGGAAAAAAGGAGTATTTGGGATACGTGCTCCTTAAAAATAATAATTTGAGAGATAAAAACCAAGAGCTTGTCTGCTGCAGGAGTGAAGAACACATCCACAGACACATTCTCAGCTTCCTCCTACCACTTGCATGTTAATAACCTCCCTTAAAAACCAAAAACCCACCCCAAAAAGAACCATTCCCACTCTAATCACGTCTGCACTGTGGGTGGATGGATTGCACCAGCCTGGGGGATGGATCCAAACGAGCCTTGATTTGTGATTTTCCATCCATGAATTCACCAGCAAAATGCTGTCTGCAAGGTCCTCTGACATTTGTCCAGGAAAAAAAAAAGCAAATAAAACCTTAAAATTTAACTTGAAAGTCACACAGCTGTTGCTGAGGTGCTGAAAGACAGTTCTGATGCTGGAATTATCCTGATTCCCAGGAGGGAGGTGCAGCTAAGCCAGAGCAGAGCCCTCACACAATGTTTAAAATGCACATTCCAAAGGCAGGGACACTCAGGCATATGGTCCTGCTCACCCAGAGAGAGGCAGGAAGAACAAGGGTGAGAATTTTTATCTTTACCTCCTTGGAAGTGACATTTTCCAGGTCTTTGCTGGTCATGATGCTCCGGAGCTTGGCTTTGATGAGACGCTCGGTCCTTTCCCTTTCTGTCGGCCTGGGAAGGAACAGGGAGAGGAGAGGATGGAGAGGATGATTCCAGGCTGGCAGCACATGCACAGCACTGAACAGTGAGGGAGAGGCCTGTGTTAAAGGGAATTTTTATCAGAATAATGGGGGGAGAAAATAACAAAGCAGCTTTTTGGTGTTCATACACTGTGTCACAAGCCAGATTTCAGGTCTGACCATTTCACACAAATTCTCTTTTGCTGCTTTTGCAACCCCAGGAATGAACCAGGCCAGGAAGAACAGGGAGAAGGAGAGATTTCCTTCAGGAGCCAAGCAAACTTTCCCAAAAACTGCTGCACTGACTTGTCCACAAAGAGGGCTGGGGAGTCGGGGCGGGTGGACTCCAGGTCCTGCATGGCGTTCCACTCGTTGATGCAGCTCTGGTCTGAGCTGATGCAGCTCTCGTAGTAGGTGGCCCACACCAGGGCCACCCCCCCTGGGAAGTAGTTGTACCTCCTGGCGACTTCACAGGCTTTGTGGAGGATCTGTAAAGCAGACCTGCAGGGTGGGAGAAGAGATTTGGGCAGCTGTGAGCAGACAGAGCAGGAGCTGAGAGAATTTCACAGAGGAAAAGTGATTTTCAGCGTTAGCTGTTGCAGTTTCTCTTTGAAAGCAGGAAATTTATGGTGTCAGAGCTCAAAGAGGCTCAAACTGCACCTTGGGGGCTTCTCACAGCAGGGCTGAGGCAGGGGCTGGAATCTTCTCCTAATTAACAGGGCAGAGGGAGGCACAGGTCTCTCTGGGACCTAATCATTAACCAGCTTGTACAGCCAAGGGAAGATAAAGAACAGGGACAATTTTCCAGCCACCTCCAGCAAGGAGCCTGATGCATATTTACCAGCATTCCTGGCCCCTGACAGGCTCCAGGGACAAGGCCCAGATTGGGTCATTTGTTTTTGCAAATCCTAACATTGCTTTTTCCTTCCTTCCCTCCTCAATTTTTCCTTTCTTTAAGGCTCTGCTCCAAAGCTGTTGCACTGAACATCAACCACATCCAAGGCTGGCAACAGGAGGGGCCAAATTCAAACCTGACAGGAACAGGAGTTCTGTTTGTTTGTTTTTGTTTGTATCAAACCATCCCTGGTACAAGATCCTTCTCCACATCTGTATCTCTTCCCTGGGAGATGCTGCAGGGACAGGGATCTCTCCAGGCTCCAAGGGGAGCCAGCATTGCAGAAATGCAGTTCCATGAGCAGCAGCCTCTTCAGGGAGGAATTTGCTGGCTCAGCCACCTCTGCTTGAGGGGTTTGGAGTCCCTGCACAGGGAGGGGTGGCAGGAGCTGGAAGCTGAACCGGCACCTGGGGCTGCAGGAACCCCAGGAATGGGGCAGGACACAGGGAATGCCACAGGCTGGCAATGACCCCTGAGCCTCCTCTGTCAGCCAGGGAGAGAAACACGCAGAGAGAGGAATTCTTGGTTTGCAGCTCCAGGAATTCAGGCTCATCTTTCATATTTATTCATCTCCCTGGTGCCACTTCCCCCATGCTGAAGGACACAGAGTTGCTCTGAACTAAACATCCATCATGGGGAAGGCTAAAATGCAGCTTAAGTATTTTTTAAAATTTACTGTCAAGTCTCTCCCAGAGCCCATCCCCTCACATACCACATGGCTTGCACTGACACAGGTTTGAAGATGTGCATCCTCCCTGCAGTGCTCACGCTGAAGCCACTGATGGAGAGAGGGAAAATCCAGTCAAAATTTGCTTTTCTCTCCACCCCAACCTGCTCTCTACAAACAGCTACTGCACTGGGGCACTCCTGGGCCAAAAGAATCAGGATGAGAATTTTCTCTCCCTGATTTTCCAACCTCCCAAGTCAGAATGGCTGCCAGGAGTGAGAGCTCCAGTCCTCAGTGGGGTTTCAGAGCATTCCCTGGAACCATGGGAGCAGTGTGAAGGCAGCAAGACAAGAACTCACTGTTTGAATAAGAGGACTCTGCAGCCATGAATCCAAAATGGGCACTTCATTTGCAAGGTGATGGAGAATCTCTCCTAGAGCAGCCCCCAGGTAGGGAAGGGCATTCACATCTAGCCTTTTAATGTGGTTCCTTACCCATCCCCATCCAGATGGATTTTAGTATCACTCCACAGGCGAAGAACCATTCCTATAGTGCAGCTTTTACTGGAAGAGAGATGGTGAGACAGGAAGTTAAATATAGGCCACGATGTGGTCATGCCAATAGCCTAAATTATTAATACTCTTTAATTTTTAAAATCCTCAAGCCTTGCTCTAGTAATCCCTTGTAATATTTTAGGCCATCAAATAAAACTGGAGGCTGGAGCCTGAAAGTCTGACAAGGTGATAACTTGTGGTGGTTGCTCCACGGGATCACTCTAACAGGTGGAACAGATGAAAATGGATTTTAGGGGTTTATCTGACCCAAAAGAACACTTTCAGTTCAGACAGGCAATCTGGCAAGAAAACCCTGCTACAATGAAGGCCAGGAACATCCAGCTGTAAATAATTAAGCTACTGAGATATTCAGGTTTTAAAGGAAATTGGGATGCAGACAGTGACAGAAATCCATCCTTCCCCTTGCCTCACATCAATAATCACCAGCAGCAAATTAACCCAAGGTTGTTTCAGAATGGAGGTGACATGGCAAACTCCCCCTGCTGTGGCACACCAAGGGAATGCCACTGGGAATTTCAGAGCAGGACAGAGGCAGTGACAATAATCTGATGAGGAAGGCACAGCTGGGAGCTGCCCTACAGATCCTTCTGCTGTGCAAAGCTTCTCCTTCCCAGGGGAAACCACCACTAAGGTGGTTTCCAGAATTAAGAATTAATACCAGAATTAAACAAAATTTAAGCCTCACAGAGGCTGCAGCACAAGGACAGGGCAGCTGGTTAAATCCTGGGAGAACACACACAACAGCCAGGCAGCTCCAGCCTGACTCAAGCTCTGCCAAACCAGCTCCTTTTCCCTGAGCCAAGAGCTTTTCTGCCTTGGTTTACTCACCAGAACTGGAATAATCTAAGAGGGGCTGCGATAACAAAATATTTCACTTGCTTTTCCAAACACTGCTCTTATCAGTCAGACAAAAGGAACAGCTCGTTGCTGACACAGTTGTTTGTTGGTTTTGGAGCTACCTCTGCAGTATTGTTTTTTGACGTTATTTGGCAACAAAGCTGCTCCCCAAAAGCAGCTCCATTGCATCATTCCATCAACACACTGCAGTCTGGGGGAGAGAATGAGTTCTGGTTTTGTAAATGTGTCTGCAAGAGCACTTTGCAGGGAGCAGGCAGCAAACTCCCACTGCTGAGGTGGATGCCACGGCCTTTGGTTCCACGGAGACTGAAAACTTTCATGAATAAAAATGTCAGAAAACTCAGCCCCGTGTCCTTTCTCTTGCTGGAATGCAGGTAACCTGTTGGAGTCCAGGACATCCCTCTGGCCACCCTGGAGGGTTTGGAGACCGGACAGGGGGGTCTGGGATCTGTACAGGGGGGTCAGAGCCTCACACAGAGCCCAGGAGGACACTGCCTCTGATCCCTGCCATGGAGTGAATGCCCACAGTGTATGAAGAATCACAAGCTGAGTGAATTCAAAATAAGTAGTATTTAGTTTATCATAGAATGTAAATGTAGAATCTAGGATTTTAGTATATGGGTTTGAAGAGACAAGATGGAGGAATTGGGGAGTGGCCCCGGTGTTCCTGTTCTTGCTCTCATCCCCCATCTTTTGCTGAGTTGGATTTTAGAGATTGGTTTAGAGTAGAAATTACATGTTAGCATAGGTAGTAGGCATTGGTAAAATTTTGTAAATAAAAAATACATCTTGGACAGTGGTTGGGTCAGAGACACCATACTTAAAGTGCGGGGATCTCTGATCCGCCCAGTCCTGCCGCGTGCCCTGCTCTGCTGGGGATGCCTCTCAGAGCAGAGAAAGAACTAAGATAATGCCCCTGCCAGGGAGGCCTGGCAGAGCTGGAAAGAACTGAGAGATAATGAAGAATAAACAACCTTGCAAACAGGCACTGGGGACTCAGTTTGTCGTCTCTGCCTTCGGTGTGAAACACTCAGGGCAAAGAGAAGACGCAAAACCTGATTGCCTCGGGGAACAGCAACCCCGAGGAGAATCTCAGGGAACAGCAACCCTGAGAGTAACCCAACAGCTCAGGGACAGTTTGGTGCTGCAGAGAGCCCATCCTGCCTGTTTCCAGCTCACACCTACCTCTCCTTGCTGGAGAAGTCCACTCCCAGCAGGATGTTCTCCTCGGTGTCCTGCCGCCCGCTGCTGTACACCACCACCATGTAGCGCACGCGGTCGCTCCACACGCTCTCCAAGCGCACGGCCTGCAAACCAGCCCTGCCCCATTAGTGCTGCCACTGCTGCACCAGCCTTTGGGAGCCCTGACTGTGCCCAAAAGCTTTGTTTAGTGCAGTATGGGAGGTGCAGCAAGGCTTGTTGTCATTTTGGTGAGGGGAGATTAGCTGAGATTACCCGCTCCAGTTTGGGGAAATGCTAAAAAATGTAACCCAAAGGTTTGTTCTGAGGTTTGAAGCAGGAAATGTAAAAACATCGGTGGTGCACTGAGCTGAAAACAGGCAGGCTCAGAGGATTCTCCCACTCCCAAACCTTCACTGAAATAGCTCAGTCCTGCAGGAGGCACGACTGGCATCGACTTCTCTGCAGAGAAGTGGCTCCTACAGCAGATTTTTATCTGCAGATTTCTTCAAAAGAAGGCCCAGCCCAGCTGATGCAATTTCAAGGCTGACTTAAAAGTGTCCAGGAGAATCAGCAAGGTCCTGTCTCTCCTCCTGTATTAGTGTTTGTCAGCTGGATGGAAAATGAAATCTAATAAAAAAAAGAGACATTTCAGTTCCCTGACCCAACTCACACCTGGACACAAGAACCAGGGCAAAAGGAGTGGACAGGAAAATAGGGTAGGGCTGGAAACCAGCACAGAGTGAAGGCAGCTCTGAAATCAAGGATTTGCCAATGCTTTTCCTGCTCCTCTACAGGTCTGTGGCAAACCCTTCCAAGAAAAATGAGAGCAGGAAGATGCCCCTGTCCTTACCAGTTTGATCCTGTCCTCGCAGCGCAGGAGGTTGATCATCACCTGGAGGTGCTGGGGCAGGTCACCTGCACAGAAAGCACAGCAGCCTTCAGAAAGGGGCTCTTGCTGCACTAGGAACTAACAGAGTCTGAACCTTTAAAGGAATTGGATGTTTCTAACTAAAAAAATATTAATTGAGGGAGGTCAATCAGCTTTGCTGCAGAGAGCAGTAAGAGCAATGAGATTTTTGGATGGGCACTCCCTGGATGGGTGAGAACCCAACCTTAGAGTATTTGGAAGCCACCAAATCAACTGAAACCACCAGTGCCTGGCACAGTGAGGATTCTCTGCCTGTAACAGCACCCTAGAGAGGACAGAAAGGTTTGGCCATGAGAATAGGTGAGGAAGAAGAGGAGGGAAAGCTCTGATTAAAAAAAAAAACAGGAACAAAGGAGGAAAGAACAAGTTTGAGCTGTGAATCTCCCCCAGCATGGTGGGATGAGTCCCCCTGGCCCTACAGAGGGTGTGAGCATGAGTGACCTCCAGAGGGAAGGGCTGCAGGAATGGCCTGGGCTGGCCCTTCTGTCCCCAAGTTCTGCTCATGCCCTAAGTCCCTTCAGCTCCAGGCCTGTGGGCACATTTCTGTTGGGGAAAGCAGACGAAAGGAACAAGGAATCTACAGGAAAACAAACCGAGTTCCCATCTAATAGCTCAGCAATGCACTCATAACTTTCCATGAGAGATAAAATTCCTTCCGTAGGCTGTTTGCTGGGTATATGGAATTGCTGACAGTTAAAGAAACCCAAAGCCAAGCCTGGCATTCAAACACCCCCTTTGTGCTGCAGTGTTTGCTAAGCAGCACCACACAGGACCACACTGGGCCTTTCCCACAGGCTCCTGCTCTCCAAAGCCTCAAAATCCCAGTTCCTCTTGAGTACCCACCTATTCCTGCCAAAGGCAGAGGGTACAACACTGGGGAAGCAGGATCAGCCTCCCTGGATGCCCTTATCTGCATCCAAATCTGTATATACACTCACCACACCACTCCCTGCCATTCCTTCCCACCAGTTGGCAACTGGAAGGGACTGGGGCAAGCAGGTCTGTTCTTAAACCGTGACAAACTCCAACAGATTGTGGTGAGCTGACAGGAAAGGGGGTTTTCCTGAAACCAGGATATGAGGAGCTAACAAATGTACATCTACCAGATACCCAAATGCTGATCAAACATCCCTTGCTCCAAAGCAAAAAGTCCCCAGGTTCAGATTACTGGAGGCTGGGAGAGCCCCTGGAGAAAAATCCAGGATATCCACAAGTGCCTGAGGGGTGCTGAGCTCTGTGACTCAGCCCTGCCACTTCTCCTCCCCACAGGCCACAGGGGAGGCAAAGATTAACTCACTGAAACAAGTGACATTTCCTCCTCTGTGGCTGGGGAAAACAGGGAGAGATATTTCACATCCCTTCTGGATGCACAGGCTTCCCTACCTAAAGAGAGCCGTGCAAAATGCCACGATTTTCACAGAGAATAAATTTCTACTCCAGTCACAGTTCCAAGAGAATGATAGAAGTTTAAACCAAAACTCAGTGATCCCAAGAAACAACTCAATAATTTCAATGTGGGCTGAAACCCTGGGTTTGTTCAGCAGGTTGTACAAGGCTCACCTGGGGAGTCACCCACCTGTGCCACCAGCCTGTCCCTTTGGATGGGAGGGAAAAAGGATCCAGAGAGGATTGAATCCATTACCTGCATGTTTGTGGGGATGCTGGAGGCTTCGCTGGCCCTGGGAGCTGTTTCCTTGCTGTAAGAAAAGGGCTGCACCTTTCACCATGAAAAAGCTCTCGCTGAGGCTGGAAAAAAAATCACACAGGAGTCAGCTGGAAGGAAAGAGCAGCAAAATGTGCACATCTGGGAAAGGAAGGGCTTTCCTCACTGAAATAGTAGGATTTTGCCACAGCCACTTGCACAGCATGACTCTGGGATTATTCATGGATTATTCATCTGTCATTTTCCACCACTGTTTTATTACTTGGCCCCTGCAGGAGATACTTGCCTGAGTTGTCATGGGCTGGAAATGACTTTATCACTTGATTATGGAATTCTGCAACTCAAAAGAAGCACAGGGTTGGACTTTTTACAGGCTGAGACCTGCAATGGACTGGAGAGCAGGTTCCGAGCCCATCACTTCCTGCTGATTGCAGTCCTTGACATTTCTTTGGAATGCAAAAACAAGAACCTGCAACTGTGTGGATTTAAAGAGGAAGGGAGATGGAACCTGCACATCCCAAGGGAAAAGACCCAGCTCTGGACCCTCAGGAAAAAACAGCACAAGAGCAGAGGTTTGGCTCTGTGGATCAGCACCCAGGGATACAGAGTGACAAACACAGTGACATTCCCAGAGGGAGATGACACCAAAGACTGGAACAGAAAGGAGAAGGCAGAACAGACACACACGAGAATCTCAGAAATCCTTCAGAAGCAGCTCTGGCCAGAAGCACTGGAGCTGCATTTCCCACATGGCTGGAAATCTCCTGAGGTACCTTCCAGCTGCACAGGAATTGCTTGGGATGCGTTTGCTCCGCTCCCCAAACAGCACAGGAGCCTTTTGTTGTTCCAGAGCCCAATTTTCCACTCGCAGCCATAGATCACCATTAATTACTGTCTGCAGCTACTACAGAGAAATGCTCCATTATGAGACCCAGCTACACAGGAGTTACTTATGCTCCACCAAACGATCCCACTGGAGTTACTACTCCCAGCACTCATCATATTTTATCCATGGTCCTTGCCTTGGGGCAGGAGTGAGTGTTCCCAATGCTCTGCTCCACCTCAGCGTTTTTGTGAGGACAGACATGAAATTCGTGTCATTTCAGATTTTCTAATCTCTTAAGAATACAGCCCAAGTTCCCAGGCAAAGCTTCCTCCTCTTTCAACTGAATTTCAAGAACTCCCCAGAAAAATCTGGATTGGGTTTAAACTTGAGATTTCAGTTGCTTTTAAAAAGTGAACTGAAATTTTTGCCTGAATTCCAGGCTCCAAAGATCAATAAAACACAGCAGGACACGCACACTCCAATTCCAACAATTCTCCACTTCCATTCCCACAGGATTCCAGCACCCCCTCACCTCAGTGGCTGTGTCTGAGCAGGATCCAAGCTCAGCCTGGCTCAGGATAAGGGCACCCACGGCTGCAAATGGGAATGTGGCTCCTTCCAGGAGCCAGCCAGGAAGAGCCTTGTTTCCTTCTCCCCCCAGACCTCACAGGAAAGCGTTAAAAAAGGCCAGAAGTGACACAAAGACAGCGACCCCCACACAATGTATGGGATGCTCAGCACTCACAGAGGCAGGGAATGCTTAGATCATGCACAAGCAGATAATTCACAACACTCCCATCCTGAGAATTTGGGGGAAAATGTCTCTGAGAAAGCAAAAAAAAAATAAAAATCCTGAAACAGGATATTTTACTTCAGTGTTTTACTCCAAAGTATCTTTGATCTCTAAGTACTGACTAGGATTCCTGCAGCAGGAAAAACCTTGGAAAAACCAGAGCTCCTTCCCCAAGTTATCAGGATCTCCTGCTCTGATGATACATCTTGACAGATGTTCTCCTCTCCTGCAGTCAGGAAATCTGTGACAATAAAGCAGAACATTCCCAGCTGCAGACAAAAGGGAAAGCTGTGCTGCTGGAGCAGCAAGTGGTCCAGGAAAAGGACAGCAGAATTTTTGTTCCCGTGTATCCACGTGTGTGGAAATGAACTGGAAAGCAAAGCCAGGAGCCTGCTGAGAGCCAGGTTTCCATTCCCACTGCAATCCCCGTTCCTGCACCCCCAGCACTCCCCATCTCCACACAGCTCCAGTTTCCATGTGCCCAGCACGGTGCTGCCACACGGAACACACCCAAACGCCTCTCTGCTCACAGGTTACACCACATTGTAACAACAACATTACCCAGCCCAGCCCTTATCTCCGCTCTGGGAACTCTCTGCGCTCTGTCACTTCACACAACTGCTCTGGACACAGCTCACTGAGGAAGGCACAACTCCCTTTTAAACCCTGCAATTCCAGTAAACAACTAAAAGTCAGAGCTTTTTTTTTTAATCTCTTCTAAAGAACACCCAAATCCTGGCATTAAAAACGTCCCCAAGCTCTGTCCCTCGGCAGGGGTGACAGATGCCCCAAAGCACAACCCCGTGGCTCATACATACTAATTCAGGCTGCTTTTCTTTGCACGGCGGCAGCATCGTGGTGGCCCCAGCGTCAGACAGAAGTCAGGGAATTCACAAAGATTCATAACCAGCTGGAAAACTCACATCCTTTTGCTTCTAAACCCGTAAAACACACCAGAAGGCAAAGAAAAGGTCAAGCGGATTTTCTGCGCGGAGCAGAGGAATCGCGGCTGCCGATGCTCCCCGGGAACTGGATGGCTTTTAGGGAACACTGTGTCTTCCACAGATATCCTGGCTTGAAAAAGCACTTGTCCCACCACATCCTGATGAAAGAGGGCCATTCAGGAGGGGAAACAACCAGCTGAGGCTCGGCTGATCGCTTCCCTCCTCCAGACTTGTTTGTTTGTTTGCTTCCCCCCTCGCGCTCCGGAGGCTCCTATCAGCACCCACACAGCCCCTGCCTGCGGGAAGTCCGTATTCCCCTAGGAGCAGAGGAGAAGCACCCTATGGACAGATGCCTGTTTGTTCCTTTACAGTTAAAGCAATGCTTGAATACAATACAGGAAATTAAAGTGGTGCTTCCCTCACTGCACAGCTCCCCCGTTGGATTTTCAGAGCCATTCCCGAGTTCCTGAGCTCCTGCTGGACAAGGAGGCTCTCGGGTGCTCGGGGTTTGTGTGTTGGGGGCTGGCTGGCACTGAATTCCCTGGAGATTTGTTCCCTACAAACCCCAATTCTTTGGGGTTTGTAAGGCTTGTCCCACCAGCCTGGCCAGGGGAGAAGGAGCTCTCTGTGCAGTTCTCAGGCAGCTTTCACCCAGTTTGACTGGCACACACCACAGAAACCACCCAGTCCCTGCGAGCCCTTCCAGGAATCCCGACCAGCACAGCTCCTCTACAAGGAGTCACTTCAGGCTCTCCAATAACCACAGAGCCACGAGTTCTGTCAAAGCCCCAGGACCCCGATGCTCCAATACAGCTGCAGACCACTTCTCCTCCCACTCCCTGACCTCAGCTTACAAACACAGGAAATTATCACGCTAAGAGAGGGAAAAACCAACACTTCCAGCACCTGGGAAATGCCAGCAGGAGGGTACAGACAGTGACAGTCCCTCCTGCCCCCAGAGCTGGCAAGGAGAGGGTGCAGAGGCCACAGCCCTGCTGAGAGCCGGCTCCAGAGGCTGTTGCTCCATCCCTTGGCTCCGTGCTGCTCAACTTGAAAAGGAAATATTTCTTCCCCTTTGGGAAAGCTCCAGAGCAGCGTGGCTGCAGCACACATCAGCCCCATTTCGGGCTGCTGAGGAACACAATAGGCAGCGCCTCCTCTGCGGCACAAACTGCACCCCCCGGGGCCGGGAATGCCAGTAAGCAATTCCTTAAAAACACGGGATTTTGGGAAATGAGACAGAGCTGCTCATGCTCCTGCACAGCCAGGTGCCAGTTTTCCCCAGGCAGTTTGCTGTGCCAGGCTCCAGCTGTGGGGTGTCCCAGGAGGAATCCTTGCATGCCTCGGGTGCTTGAGTTTCATGTTTTAATGGGGAATCTCACCTAAGCCATAATCATCTTGCAGGACACAAGAAAACACTTTATTGACACATCTTACAGTGACAGAACTCATCTCAAAGATTCACAGACAGAGTCAGGAGAGAGAAAATCACTTTTACAGGGAAGACCCAGGCAAGCCTCAGGTGAGTGAGCAGCCTCCTGCTGCCTCCTGCAACCAGGTCGGTGTTTCAAGAGGAAAATAAACCCCAAATCCCCACAAGAAAAGGAGTATTCACTTCTCTCAAAACTGGTCATGATTTTATAAAGGCAAACCTACTAATGCCTCCCAGTTCTTTGGGTTTCATGGCATCATCTACTCAAAAAACATTTCCAAACTGATAAGGTGAGGGAAAAACAGAACTCCCAAGTGCTCCAGAATGGAACACACTTCCCTTTTCTATAGCCCTGTTGATAAAGAGGAAGAAAACTGATTTTTTTCCCCTTTTCACCCCTCTTTGCTGCTTGGTCTGGAACAAGCTTGACCACCTCAAGGCAACTGGAAAATAACCCAGAACAGCCCTGGAGAGGGGCTGAGTCAGCCCTGCCGGGTGCTCCCATAGCCCAGCCAGACCCTCAGCACTCCAGAGGGTGGATTTTAGGCAGGACAAAACAACCAAAGCAAACAGAGGGGACTCCCATTGTCCCCCCACAACAGCAACACAACCCAGGCTGGGAAGGAGCATCAAACAGAGAGGAAGATACAAGGAGAGAAACAGGAAGAGTTGAGAGCAGCTGTGTGGCTCCTGCTCCTCAAAAAAGCTGAGGGTTAAGGTGGAGGCACTGCTTGCTTTGGCCTGATAGAGACACATCTGATAACACTTCCTGACCACGAGAGGGGCCTTTGGAAGGGTCTGAGCAACACAAACCAGCACCAGGGAAAAAGGGAGTTCAAATCTGCTCCCTCCCATGGCACTGCACAGCCCAGGAACAGCCCCAGGGACTGCAGCAGCAGCAGCAGGTCCCTTCTCCCACTCTCAATGAAGTGTGTCCAAGTGGCCTTTGCTCAGTGTCACACAAAGATTAAAAGGACAAACACAGGGGGGGATGTCACCACAGCCATCCCAGCTCAGCCCCACACAGAGCAGGGCTGCCATGGCAGCAGCACCTGGAAAAGCCCAGTTCCAGCATGTGCAGTGATGGCTCACAGCAAAGTGCTGATGTGGAGGATTTGGGATATGCAAACTGACCTGTGGGAGCCCAAAATACCTGGCAAGGTCAGAGAGATCTGCTCAGGATCACTTGGATTGAGGTGCTTTACTGCCAGAAATGCAGGCAGGAAAGCTCTTTCCATACCTGTGACTTTCACACTCAAAGTCATCATTCCAAGACCTCCAAAGCTGAAGAGAAGTCACCCCCAGAAGAAAACTAAAATGTGGGCTGCAGGTTCACAGGGAGAGTATCTCCCCTTCCTTTGTACCTGGAAGGGGCCAGGCAGCAGCTCCAGCTGTGGGAAGGGTTTGTGAAGCCTCCCTGCAGAACCAAACACCTCTCCCACCTATTTTGAAGGAAGTGAGATGTTGGGGAGACAGAAAAACTGCACAGGCTTTGCTGTTCTCAGCAAAGCAGGGACCAAGGGGAGTGTGAGTGTGCATTGTTGGGCTGGGAGGCGTGGGGATCGTGGGCCACATCCCAGCAGGAATGCTGAGAGGGCTGCAGACACTGCAGGCCATTCAACACAAATGCTCCTCTGGCACAAAGGGAGAAAAGAGAAAAATGAAATCAATCATGAAGCCCACAAAAGCCGATTTCCCAACAGAAACAGACTGCTGATGATGTCCCTCCAGCAGCTCCTGGGATGGACAGGGCTGGAGCAGGGATCAGCACTGAGCTGAACCAGCTCAGCTCTGAGTATCCCACCCTGGGGCAACCCCAGGATCCAGGCTGTGCCTGCAGACAACCAAGGAGCAGCTGGGATAAACCCTCCAAGAGAAAAGGCAGGAAGAGGGAAACAAACAAATTAGCAGGATCATTCCCCATTCCAGCAGACTTGTGCAAAGTAAATTGACAACTGCTCCCAAACAGCCAGGAATGAGAAAATTCTAGGAATCCCTAGTACTTGCATGGTGAAAAGCCAAATAAAATAAGAGATTGTTTCACAAGGAAAAAGAAATCCTTTCTGCTCATCCCATTAACTGCAGAGTTCAAAAAGGCACGAGGTTGATCCCGGCATCCCTCAGCTACGCCATGGGCTTGGAACTCGCTCTGAATCGTGAGGAGCATTTCTGAGATTCCCCCGAAACACAAAGTCATTTTGGGGACAGTCGCTGTCTCAGGAGGCCAGGCCAGATCCTCTCCAAACCTCAGCCTGCACGAGCTGCCAGGAAAAGGAACATTAACCCTACAGAGTCCCCAGCACTCGTGTCCCTGGTGCAACCCTGGACTGTCCCCAGCCTGCTGTGCCAACCCCAGGGCCACCCACCCTGCCTGGGGGCTGGCAGAGCTGCTCCATGCTGGTCCATTCCATGGACCATGGAATTGGAGGAGAAGGCTTGGGAGAGCAGCAGCTGGCACAGGGGAAGAGCAGAGGCACACACAGAGATCCCAGCATCAGCAACAACACGGATTTCCCTGTGCTCTGAGGGAAGCTGGCCATTCCCTAAACACTGGCTCCCTGTGTTTTCCCAGTCACTGTTCTGGATGTTGCCGTGCTCCTGCCACTGCTGCCATCCCCCTTTACCACAGGTAAGGAAGGAGCCAGGCCACAAGCCCTGGAGTGTCCCAGAGCAGTGTCCAAGCTGAAGGAGAGTGGGATGATGCCCAGCATGGAGGGCACACCAGAGGCAGAGCTGATGCTGCTCCTGTCCTCCTCCCAGCCCAGCAGTCAGCTCACAGACCCATCCTCCTGCATTCCTCCTGTCAGCCCATTGTTTCAGTCCTTGAACTATTTTATTGAGTCACCCCACTTCACCCACTCAGCAGTGTTTCCCAGAGAAACAACTGGGAACTCTCCAACGGCGCCACAGGAAAAGAAAAGGAAGGTGAAAAACAGCTTGAAGGATTAAGGGAGCAGCTTCCAAGCGGTGTGAGCGAGGGTCAGCCAGGACACAGACAATGGCAAAGGAAGCACGGCTGGGAATCTTGGTGGCACAGCAGCCCAAACCCAGCTGAGCTGCCGGGTTTCAGAATGGCTCCAAAAAAGGCAGCGGAGACCAGGGAGTACTTGACACATTGGTAATGTGGAAAAACAAAATAAAATAAATCCAGGCGGATCACGCGGGGTAAGGGCAGAGTGAGAAAAGTTCTGGCTCAGCCCTGACACCTCGAGTGTTGAACTAGACTGCAGCCTGTGTCCTGAGGGGACACAGGCAGCATTCCCAAAATAAGGAGAGTGCCAGGCAGGGGCAAAGCTCACTCACTATGGAAAAGAGGTGACAGAAACTTCAGGATCATCCTTCTTTTGCCCCTCCACTCCAAAGCCATCTTTTCCAAGCAGGATGGTGCTGCAGAGGGAAGCAGAGAGCAGAGCTCAGGATGGTTTGCAGGGCTGGGAGGGAGATGCCAGCCATGGGCAGCAGGCTCCACTGGGATGCCAGTGTTGGACACGGTTGGATGTGACCATTTGGATGGCAGACAGAACAAACAAGGAACCTGGCAGCAGTCTGGGAAATTTGAATGGGACATTTTGTCCCACTCCCTGTATTTCTGGCTGACTTGGTCCCTGATATGAAGGTTTCCTCCACCAGAAGTTCTCGCAGCAAGGATTTCTTCAAGAAACTAAAATCTTCAGAGAGGGAAGACAAGCCCTTCAGAGAAGAGTCCTGATCTCAGATAAACCCAAACAACTGATGGATGTGGTTGAATCTAACCTGTTTGAATCTGGGCTTATTTTTGTGCAGTGGTGAAGGGATTCTGCATGAAGGACTTAAATGCTGCAAAGGGATGTGTAAATGTTTGGGAAAAAAGTCAGTGTTCTCAGGAAATCATCTCAACACTCTTCATTAGAAGTAAAACCAGGTCTAGGAAGGTGTTCTGTCCCTTCCCCATTCCAAAAACATCTTAGGAGCACTTGCCAGGCAGAGCACAGCTCTGATTTGTATGAGAAATCCCTGGCTCACAGATCTTGGCAGACAATTATCAAAGATTAAGATATTTAAAATCAAGAGGCATTTGAAACCAAAATATTGTTCTGACCCAGCTCTAACACCTAAATAAACATGACCACACTGGCCTTTTACAGGAACAAGTGCTCGGTGCACAGCCAGCACCTTCTGATAATAGGGCCTCGTGGTTTGGGTTCTGCCAAACTGCTGAGGTTTCAGGGAAGAAAAAAAAACCCAAAAGATTTAGAAACAATTCCAAAAGAGTCTGATCATCACCTCTTCAAATTGGCAGCTGTCCTGTTGTTGCTCTACCTACATCCAAGTAAACTCCTCGTATTGCTCAACTTCAAGTCAGCAACGGTTTCCTGGAAAGGCCAGATCTTAAATAAGTGTCAAAGAAGAGAACGTTTCTGTGGCCTTGGAACATCCACACACAGCCCACCACAAAATATAAAGGGCTAATTACACCTTCCTGAGCTTCCAGGGCCACACCTCCGGGCCGAGCGGCCCCAGGGCCGGGGGCAGGGCCGGTGCCTCGCCATTGTACGGAGCACGCTAAGGCAGGATGCTGCCGCCGGCCAGGATGTGATTCAACCTCCTGTTTTGAACGCTTCATGAAGTCAGCAACTTCTGCCCGAGATCTCCCACCAGCTCCCCGGGACACAATCAATCTGCAGCCAGCAGGGCTTGTCAAGGCTGTAATGAGCTGCTGTCCCCACAAATAAGTCCTCAAGGCAGCTGCCCCCCTGTGTTCTGCCTGCCCGGCACCGTGAACACGGCCATGGGTACAAGGCGTTCACTCAGTGCTGCTCCAGAAAAACACGCTCCTAAATCCCTCAAGGTGTAAAAAGATAACTTTGGTGCACTAAAATATAATACACATTAAATATACATGAAGTGAATTAAATATATATATATATGTGATATAAGATGCAATGGTGTCCTGTGGTGTGTGCCAGAGGGATGATTGTGGAATTATTTAGGTTAGAAAAGAATTCCAAGATCAAGTCCTGCTGCTCCTGCAGCTCTGCCAAGGCCACCACTAAACCATGTCCCCCAGTGCCACATCCATGCAGCTTTTCAATTCCTCCAGGGATGAAGATCCACCACTGCCCTGGGAAGCCTGCTCCAATGCCTTTCCATGAAGGATTTTTCCCTGGTATCCAATCTAAACCTGTTGTTGCTCTGTTAAGAGTGTGTCTGCACCAATGACTCTCCTGTTGATCACTGATCTGCAAATGTGCACGAGCCCAACCCTTAAAACCTCTACCTACCCACAGCTGCTCTTGCCAGCTCTTAAAATTTGGTTTAGAGGTGCCAAACAAGAACAATTCTTTCCATAACCATCTTCAGGCTTGATCAGAGCCTGGAGATAACCAAATTCCAGGCTCTTCTGCCGTGGTTCAACCTCTATCTCTCTGCAGAAGGTGCCTGAAAACATTCACCCAGCCCTGCATTCAGGCTGTGACTGGAGAGCCAATAATGGCAAAGATTACAGAATGACTGCCTAAACAAACCTATTTATATTTGTCATTAAAACCAGTGATTAACTTGCTGTGTTTGCCAACCACATCTGAGAAACAGCCAACACTCACAGAGCGGTTTGGGTTGTACAACATCTCCTGTGCCTCAGTGTGACAGAGCCAGCACACAGCCAAGAATGAGAACCAACTGGGTCACACCAAAAAGGTAAAACTGCACCTCCAGCCCTGTGCCAGAGCTGGGAAAGAGCTGGGCTCTGCTCTGCCTCCTCCCTGATAGCATCTCCTTGGAGTTTGCTGGGAGCTGGAGCAGCAGGATCTGGGGCTGAGATAAGGCCCCGCACGCACGAGGCTCACACGGAACTCGATCTCACAGAACTCAAGGCTGTGCTTAAGTCTAGGCTAACACATCCTCTCTGGGCTTGGCTTAGCCCTGCCAGCACTTTTACAAAGATTTGGGTGAGCTGTGGGTGCACTGCACCATTAGGGAAAAAGGGGTGAAGCCCCAGCATCTCCCTGATGGGGAAGGTTTGAGCAGCACTGATAACACAGCTCAGACCTGCAGCTTCTGGCTGCACTAAGCCCAACAGGGCTCTCAGATCTTTTATTTTTCCTTCTGCTCTGAGTCTTTACCCTCAGGGAGCAACACAGACTCCTGGCTGTCTGCTGGGAACAGTGTGCATTACATTGTCGAAGCTTCCACAACACTTTTGGTAACAGAGAAAAAGATGATTTACAGCAGATTAACATCTAAGAAAATGCAGATAACATTATCTTTGAAAGCAAAGCTGAACTTAGAGCATATCCCCTTGGTCTGTGCTGGGCTAGAAGCTGTTCCAGGGAGAAAGAAAAGCATTTGGGAATGACAGAAACCATAAGGAAAGAAGACCAGGGAGCAGCAAGACGTGGCTGGGTGCAGAACCATGATACAGACCTGCTCTTCCAAGAAAACAATCAGATGGCTCACGGAACCAGATCCAACTGTGCAACCTCAAACGAAAATCCCGGAAAGTTTTGGAATGAACAAAAACAATTTGTTCACCATTATGTCATAAATGTGTACTAGCACAGCCATCCTGTATTGATGAAACACAGCTTGAGCTGGCAGCACGCTGGGGACACATTTCCAACAATCCTTCCTTTTCCCTCACCATTAGATCTCCAAGGTCTGCAGAGCAGGGGCTGGACTGCTGACCTCAGTGCTCAGGGCATGTGTGACAAAGCCCAGCTGTCACCAAGGCCAGAGCAGCCCTGAACAAGGCACAAACACCAGCACAGGCCATCCTGTGGGGATTTTTCAGAGAAGCAGAGCAATGAAGTTGAACAATTCTGCCACCCCCTGGGCACCAGGCAGAGTCTCAGCAGATTGATCCAGAGCAGGGAAGGGGACAGCAGCAAGTGGGAAGGGGACAGGAGCTCCTTTCATCATCTGTGTTGTGTCTGCACATTCCCTCCAGCTCTTGGCAGTGTTTCCCCCCGAGGACAGCAGAGGCATCTGATTCTCGAGGTCTGTCTGGCTATTTAATTACCAGATTCTTATCCTGACAATCGTATACGGAAGAGCAGCCCCAGGAGACTGGAGGACAGAGGAAGCTCATGGGATCTCAGTGTCCAACGTCAGTGCTGCAGCATTTTTCAGCAGCCAGGAGAAAAGCAGCACCTTTAAGCCTGGTCTAAGTGGGTCTACACTGCTGGTGGCTCTGGTAAGTGGTGGATGCACATGCCTGGCTTGCAAAGAAGACAAACAGACCAAAGGTGGTCACAAATCCAAGGATCTCACCAGGATTTATTTGTATAATGAGAACATTTGCAGCTAACAGGATAAAGCTGTGTGTTCTCTTTCAGCACAGAACTGTATATCCAAAGGAGGAGGCTGCCATCCTGCTTGGTTACATGTTACTGTTTAATACCACATGGGGAAAATTAGGAATTAGGGATCTGTGGCTGTTCAAGGCTTCACCAGGTTCCTCCTGGGGCCTTGCATTGTACAAGGAGCAGAACAAGGAATCCTGAATTTTGATTTAATCAATACAAAATCCACTGCCCATGAAGTCAGCTGTCAAATGGCATTACAGACAGCCCTAAAATGCCCATTCACAGGGGAGTACACAGAGCAGACACACAGCACTTCTGTCTGCAACCCATGTGTGTGCAGACAGGACAGCCATGGAATCCCAGGCCTCCCAGGCAGGAGACACCACCCCAGAACACAGAAACAAAAAAGTCCAACACTTTCCTTCTCTGCCCATGAGCAGCCCTTGCTTTCTGGTCTCTGACTTCACTTGCAGGGCAAACACAGCCCAAGCAGCAGCACGAGCAGCTTTGCTTTTCCTGAACACAGGACAACAAAAGCAGGAAGTGGGGACAAGGAGAAGAGACTGAGAGCTAAACCACTGCTGTGCTTCATACTTCTCCTCTGGGCTGTGGTTTACACTTTAGAGGGTAAGAGCTGCCTGCAAGAGGCTCAGAGTGAGCCACGCACAGCATTACTCAGAGCCCCATTAGCCTGGGCCCCGGCACACGAGGCTGTGTCACCACCTTGGATCTGCACAGTGTCAGCAAGAGGAGCCTCTCTCTTCTCCAGGACAGCTCAGCTCTCTCTTCCCCCCACATGCACACAGTGGCTCTGCACGACCCCAAGGAGGCAAATTCCTGGTGGTTAATACCCAGGAATGAGCAGAGCTCTCTCCTGCCCACCCTGGGAGCAGAGCCCCCTTCCCAAGCAGAGCCCCAGCCTCAGGGAGCAGCAGCAGAGCCAGAGATGCTGTGATAACATTGAAGTGCTGTGGCCAGAGCTGACCAGTAATTTTCCAATGTCTTCCCAGCAGGGGAAAAAGGATCACAAACTCTCTTTTATTCCTTCAGCTCGTTAAATGCTCATCTCAAAACTGATGAGGGAGGGAGCATCCCCAGGTCAGCTCTCTGCAGACCACCCAACCCCATCCCCTCCAGGTGAGGCACAGGCTGGAGGATCTTTGAGGGATCAGGACTGGATGCTTGGCAGACAATGACCAACAGTGCAAACGTGTTCAGAGCCCAAAAGCTCTGCTTACCTCACATTAAGTCTGCGCTCTTCATCACTGCCGACCTCAGCCTGAGGGGAGAAAAGGACACAAGAGAGTTACATGTTGGTTATTTCCACATTCCACCCTTAAATAAAACCCAAGCACCAACAGGGTGTGAGGGGCAGTTTTCCGTGGGGTTTTTCCTCCCGGGGCCAGGGATAAATGAGACTCCCTAGTCCTGTGTGCCACTAGCAGCCGGCGCCGGGTGACAAAGGGGCTCACGGGGATTTTAAAGCTATTAGGTCCTAATCCTGCAAGCTGGTCCTGGAGCGCAGGGCGCTTGCAGAGCGCCAGCCCCGACGTCACCGGCGCGCACACCGTGCTCCCGCTGCGCGCACACGTGAGGGAGCAGCCACGGCACAAATCACAGGGGTTTGGGGTGTCCCCTGCACAGGGCACAGCCAAAAGTGTCCCAAGCACATTTGTACCACGGCTGGGCACAAACCACAGGGGTCTGGGGTGTCCCCTGCACAAGGGCACGGCCAAAAGTGTCCCAAGCACATTTGTACCACGGCTGGGCACAAATCACCGGGGCTCAGGGTGTCCCAAGCACAAGGCACAGCCAAAAGTGTCCCAAGCACATTTGTACCACGGCTGGGNGCAAGCTGGTCCTGGAGCGCAGGGCGCTGGCACAAAGCACAGGCGGTCGGGGTGGGCGCGCACACCGTGCTCCCGCTGCGCGCACACGTGAGGGAGCAGCCACGGCTGGGCACAAACCACAGGGGTCTGGGGTGTCCCCTGCACAAGGGCACGGCCAAAAGTGTCCCAAGCACATTTGTACCACGGCTGGGCACAAACCACAGGGGCTCAGGGTGTCCCAAGCACAAGGGCACAGTCAAAAGTGTCCCAAGCACATTTGTGCCACGGCTGGGCACAAACCACAGGAGCTCAGGGTGTCCCAAGCACAAGGGCACAGTCAAAAGTGTCCCAAGCACATTTGTACCACGGCTGGGCACAAACCACAGGAGCTCAGGGTGTCCCAAGCACAAGGCATGGCCAAAAGTGTCCCCTGGGGCTGGCCCAGCTGCAGCAGATGATGTGCAGCTGCAGGTGACACCGGCAGGACAAGGAGGCCACCTCCACCTGGATGCTGGCACATGTGTCCCCCTGCCTGCAGCCTCCCTGGGGACCACGCTGCTTTGGTGGCAGGCATGGATTGAAACGGGCACTTCTGCACCAGGCACTGGTGGGAAGCTCCCCAGGAAGCAATTCTGGATGCTCAGGTGACACTACACTTTAGTGACGCTCCTCAAAAGAGAAGTGTGACCTCAGCCTGCTTCCAAAACCAAGCATTTTTACAGTCATGCTTTCCAGTCATCCCCTTCAACTTCCCTGGTAGCTTCTAGACAAAATTCCTTATTGAAGAAAGCAGAGTTGGAGCTAACGGCATCCAGAGCTGATAAAAACAAAATAAACCAAAACAACAGCCTCAAAAATAGTTCTGCTTTGTGTGTGAGTACACAGAGAAAGGGCTGGGAGCATCCCCTTGGAGGGAAGGGCTGTGCTGGGGAGATTTCGGCCCAAAAAGCAAAGCAGGGACCTTGCAGGAAATCCTTCACACTCTCAGCACACCCTGATCAGACCCTGACAGCTGGAGGGACACAAGCCTTGAAGGAATCAGGCTGCAGCACTGCTGACCCTTGGGGAACATCCTGATATTTCCTACAGCAGTGCTCAGAACCCACAACAAATACTTGTTTCCAGGTGGTTTTGTACAGTTAAAAATAAGCAAACTGCATCATTTCAAATGTTCAGGACTGGAGCTTTGGAGGGGTGAGGGCACCTGGACTGCACCCCAACCTCTCAAATTAGAACTTGAGAGGTTGAGGGCACAGGAGCTGCTCTGCTGACAGTCTGTGAGAACCAAGTAAAGCCAGGGGGAAAAAATCCTGCAAATGCAAGAGCAGAGGCCGGATATTGGAACTGTGGCCATTTGGAGGAAGGGAGATGCACAAGGCTGTCCTGACTGACCCAGCAGAGGGTGAGGAGCATACCATGGCTATTTTTAGTCTGTTTACAGTGCAGAGCTGGGCTGCAGGCAGGGCCCCAGAGCACCCCGAGTCCCAGTGCCCTCACTGGCAGATCCCCCAGCCCTGGGAAGGTCTGGCAGGTTTGGGACCTTTGCAGGGTCACCCTCCTGTTTGTTTGGGGCTGTCACGTAGCAACAAAGAGGAGAAAAACTTTTTTTCTTTTTAAACAAACGTGACTGTGAGGATGACGACTCTTGGATGTCATCAGATGAGGCTCAGCAGCAGGGCTGGCCCTGGAGCTGCTGTGGGCTCCTCTCCTGCAGGAGTTCAGCTGTTCCCAAAGCAAACTTTTGCTGCATTTTCTACTCAAAACTGCAGGAAAATCAAAGCTGCTCATGCCACCATGGGCAGAGCCCACCAGGGACTGCCACATCCCTCCCTGGGGACTCTGCTGAGCAGGGCCACTCTGAAGGACCACAGGGAGCAGGAGGTGAGTGGAAGGGATTTCCACAAGCAGTGCAAGTTTGCAAGTGTGTGTGAACCACTCACTCCTAAGAATTTATTGCCTGCTATGTCAGGGCAGCAGCATCCATTTTATAAATTCCTTTGGGCTTGAGTTAGGAGAGGCCACAGCAGCACAGTCACAATTAGCAAGGGCGTGTGGTCATCATTTCCTATTAAAATATCTCCTAGTAATTACTCAGCTAAAAGGCCCAATGAACCCTGATTTTCCTTGCAAAAAAGGTCTTAAAAGAACAGGAGCAGGCTGGTACTTTTCAGTGGGATTTTTCTTTAAATTAACTTTGCTAAAACAACATGCTGAATCTGGAAAAAGAATCTGGAAATTGTAATTTTATGGTATTTCATGCCAGAAGAGACCATTCTGACAGGACTCAGTGCCTTCCTCTGGGAGCCACCACAGCACCCCTGAGCTGTGGGTGCTGGTGACAGAAGTGCCCTGCCATGGACAACACCTGGCAGCAAATCTGGGGCAGCATTTTTGGGAGGAAAAAGGAGAATTGTATGGTCACCCCACAGAAAATACAATCACTAGCAGCAGCTCTGACACAAAGCAATGCCTAAGACAGATGTACATGGCAAGGCCTGCTTTGCCTCCTCTCCCACCTGCACCAGTTAAATCCAGTCTAATTCCACTGCCTGCTCTGGGGTTACAGCTCATTTTCACCTCCCTAGACTGGGTGGCCACTAGGTCTTGTTTAAGACTCTGTCTACACCAGATGCCACAAAATTCCTTCTGAAAACTCCTTCAAGAAGTGCAACTCACATCTCCAAGTTCCTCAATTGGCACAGGGTGGCCCAAACTGGGTCCTGCAGGCAGGGACCCCCACAGCCCCTCGGGCCAGGGAGAACCCGCGAGCTTTGTGCTGCCCCCTCCTGCTCCCCCCTCAGACCAGCTAATCGGGGGAGTCACAGGGACCTGACAGGTGACAAATAGGATTGTTTACCTGGCAGGAGTGGGGACAGAGCGGAGCCAAGGGCAGTGAACATCAAAGGAAAGAAGCGTGGGGGGAGAGGATGTGCAGAGGAACACCAGGCCTATCTCTGAGGGTCACAAAGGAGATGGGTTAGGAGGGGAAAAGGCAAGAAGAAAGAGGAACTGGAGGTGCAGCTGTGTTTGGATAGCACGGGGGAGCTGTGGGAGGGGAAGCAGAAGCCCAAGGCTGGGCGGAGGCAGGAGAGGGCATTTCTGGGGCACAGGAGTGGAAGGGGTGAGCAGCAGAGCTGGGACATGCAGGGTGCCAGGCTGGCACCATGGGACAGGTGAAGTGGCAGGTACAGCAGCAGAGCTGGGGAAGGAGAGGGCAGCAGCACGGTGGAGGCTGTGCCACAGTGAGGAGTGGCACAGGTACAGGGTGGAGCAGGATGAGAGCTGCTCCTGGAGAACTGACAATGGTCACCTTGGGGGAGGGCTGGTGTGAGCTCCCTGCGGGGCAGGAGCTGCTGCAGATGTGGGGAAAGGTGGTGCCACAGCAGGGACAGAGGGATAACAGGGGCAAAGCAGAGCATCCCTGGGGCAGGAGGTGGTGACAGCTCTGGGATGCCAAGCACGGACAAGGTCTAGGGCCAGCACAGCTGCTCCATGAAGATGTGCCCAGCACTCTGCCTGGAGATTTACCTGGCAAGAGAGAGGTGAAGCCTCCAGGGTTTAGGGAGTGCAGGCTCCCTGCCAGCTGAGGGGTGGAATGGAGGACAGCCACGGGGGAATGGGGCTGTGTTAGGGGGTGGCAGGACAGACCCAGGCCTGGCTCAGCCTGGCAGCATCAAAAAGCTGGGTCTGGGCAGCATCGGGGGCTACAAGAAGGGACTGGTCTGACTGGGGGCTGTGAGGGGCTTAGCTGGCCAGGGAGTGGTGGGGTTGTGAGGCTCAGGGGCTGCAATGGGAGGAAGGCTGGGGTAAGGGGCTATGGGGTACCAGGGGGCTGCAGGGCTGAGAGCCATGAGGGACCAGCGCCTGGGAATGGCATTAAACCAGGGGCTGGGGAGACTGTGAGGGGCTGAGCTGGTGCCAGGGGGTGTCGGAAGTCAGGCCACGGGGACTGGGAGGAGATGAAGACAGGGGACAAGTGGCTGTGGAAGGGGGGTAGNCGCCCCCGCATCCCATTCCATGGCAGGGACACCTTCCCCTAGCCCAGGTGGCTCCGAACCCCGTCCGACCTGGCCTGGGACACTTCCAGGGATGGGGCAGCCACAGCTTCTCTGGGCAATCTGTGTCAAGGCCTTCCCAGCCTCACAGGGAGGAATTTCTTCCCAATATCCAATTTAACCCTGCTCTCTGTCAGTGTGAAGCCATTCCCCCTTATCCTGTCAGTTCAGGCCCTTGTAAATAGTGAGTCTCAATTTTTCCATCAGGCTGCCTTTGGGTTACTGGAAGGCCACAATTAGGTCCTTCCGAAGCCTTCTCTTTTCCAGGGTGAACAATCCCTATTCCCTCAGCCTCTCCTCCCACTCAAAAACTGAGCCAGAAACACTCAATTTTTCCAGATCCCACAGGAATCTTGTGTTCACGACACAACTGGATGTGACAGTAGTGCTCTGGTCTAGCTGGCAAGATGGTGATCACCCAAAGGCTGACCTCTGTGGTCTTTTCCAGTCTAAGTGATTCTGCAAATCCAGACACTGGGAAGTCATAGAATCATTGGAAAAGAGCTCCAAGACCATACCCTAAACACCCTCCTGTGTCCTGGTCCGCCAGTGGTCACCATGGAGACGAGTGGCAGGGATGGCGTTTTGCCACCAATGGTGGTGACCCCGTTTTCCATGACTCCAGGGCCACCTGCCAGTGGCATCACGTGAGAACTGCGCTTCCCTGGGGCGAGAGCAGACTTTGGCCCTGCTGGTGTGGACACTCAGACCTTGCCCTGCTGGGCTGGAATAACAGCTCAGACTCTGAAGCCTCTGGACACGGCAGTGACTGCTCCAGGGATCCCACACTCCGCAGGTAAACTGGTGGAAAATGGGTATTCCCATTATTTTGGGGGGTATCTTCCTCAGCTGGTGCTGCAGGGGCAGCTGGGGCGAGTCCCTGTCCCTGGTGGAGGAGGTGATCCTGGTTTCTGAGGGTTAGAAAACCACGGCAGATGGGAAGCAGCTCCTGCTGTGCCATTCCAATGACTCATCCCTCTATCCCGGCAAATGTCAGTCCTTCTGTTGGCACAGCAGAGATGCCGGACTTCACCTTGTCCAAAAAAAATCAGTGGGCTAGAATTTATTCCTGCTCCAGAACCAGACAAGGATCTGAACCCCCAGCCCTTCCCCAAACTGTTTTTTGTCCACTTCCTGCACAGGCAGTGACCACAGAGCTTTTCTAAGGCTGGAAAGTGCTGTCAGCTTTTCTGCTGGCACAGCCAGGGATGGAGACATATTCTCCATCCTCTGTGAGGAACCACAACCCCCCATCCACGATTCCAGCACCTGGAAGGAAGGAGGATCAGGGAGGCTTTACAAGCAAAGCACACAGACACACCACGAGGACCTCAGCCCTTCCCTGCTGCTCTGGCAGTGGAGCTGAGGCTCCTGCAGGAGCTGATGTTCCCCCGTGGTGTTCCCAGCTTGTCCAGCAGCCCCGGCACTGCCCTCGGAGCCGGAGCCATGCGCGTGGCCGTCATCGGGGCCGGGGTGATCGGGCTCTCCAGCGCCCTGTGCATCCATGAGCAGTTCCATGGCCTGGTGCCTTCCCTGGAGCTGGAGGTCTACGCTGACCACTTCACCCCCCACACCACCAGCGACGGCGCGGCCGGGCTGTGGCAGCCCTACCTGAGTGACCACGGCAACCTGCAGGAGACGTAAGGAGGAGGAGGAGGAGGAGGAGGGTGCCATGTCTCTCTCCCTGTGTGCCATCAGCTGCCCTGGCACAGCTCCATGGGGCTGGCAGAGCCACCACTCTGCCATTCTCACCCCAGGCTCTGGAATAAAGAGACGTTCGATTATCTCCTCGGGCATTTGCACTCCCCTGAGGCCAAGGAAATGGGGCTGTACCTCATTTCTGGCTACAACCTGTTCACAGAGCCAGTGCCGGTAAGGAGCAGCTCACAGCAGGGCTGGGAAGGGCTCCAGATCAGTGACTGCCTGGGGAGGGAGGGGCTGTGCTGCTTCCCAGCCAGTGCTTCCCAATATTTCCAAGTTTGCCTTGTGCCGGTGCTTGGGACACGGTGTTTTCTGTGCTCTGGTGTGAGGAAGGGCTGAGCCTTAGGAGAGTGGGAGTGACAGAGCCTCTCCAGCCTCTCCAGCCTCTCCACACCCACCCGTGTCCCTCTGGGATGGGCTGTGTCCCATGATCCCCCCACAGCTTCTGTCCCACGGTGATCCTGGTTCATTAACGAGCTCAGAACTTTCTCTGCTGTAGGACCCATCCTGGAAGAACATTGTCCTGGGGTTCAGGAACTTGACACCAAAAGAACTTGAACTTTTCCCTGGTTACAGGTATTTTTCAATCTGCTTTTTTGGAGACTCAGATGGGACAGTCCTTTTGTACCTCATCAGTGTCAAAATGGGGGAGGAAACTAGAAGGTGTTTCATGCTGTAAAAAAAGAGGAAAAATTCGTGCACTCGTGTGAGGAGGGTCTCAGGGGGAATTGGGGTTCCAGATCCACAGTGGCTGGCAGGAATGTTGGGGCAGGAGGCTCCTGCAGGTCCTCACAGCCTCTTTTCCTCCTGTTTCAGCTATGGCTGGTTCAACACGGCGATGATGCTGGAGGGCAGGAGTTACCTGCCCTGGCTCACCAACAGGTGAGTGCAGCTGCTCCTGTTTCCTCTGGCTGCAGGTGTGGATTTTCATCCTGCACATAAGGATAGGGCAGGCAGAGATGCATCCCTGGGCAGCAGGGAAGAGGGTCTGGAATTCCTTTCATTGCCCCTGTGGGGTAACCCTTTAACAGTGAACCCAGGAGTGTTTTTTGCATGACAAAAATGAAAATATTGGGATACTTGGAGCTTCATCCAAGTGCTTTTGGCTTTGGGAGAATTTGGGGCTTGATTTTATTCCTGTAATTTCTAATGCTCAGCTGGTGTTCTGGTATTGAACATTTGCTTTTGATTTGCCAGTAACAAATGAACTTGTGCTTCCCAGGCTGACACAGAGGGGAGTGAAGTTTTTCCATAAGAAGGTTGAGTCTTTCCAGGAGGTGAGTGGGGATGTGGAGCCAGAGCAGAGGGCACAGCCCCATCCCAGGGTGGAGAAGCAGCATCCAGCAGGCAGGTGCTGCTCTGGGATATTCCTTGGAATGAGTGATGGGCCAGGGGGCAGCAGCAAGACTATGCCAAGATCCAGGAAATAAATTCTACCAGGAAAGAGAAAAGGTCTTGGGTATGGAGGGGTGGTGACAAAGGACAGGGTAGAGCATTTATCCAGCATGGATTGGCAGCTTTCCCTGGAATGGCTTGGTGGCACACATGGGGTGTCAGCAGGAGCTGGCTGGAGAAGCTGTGCCCTGGATCTGGCCCTTATGGTTCATCCATTTCCTGACTGCTGGGAAGAGCACTTGGCTCATTTGGAAGCAGGAATGTTGTGCCTTTGTGGGAAGATCCCTGTGTGCTGCTCCCAGCCGTGTCCCTGTCTCCTCAGCTGTTTTCCCAGGGTGTGGATGTGGTGCTGAACTGCAGCGGGATGCGCGCGGGGGCCCTGCAGCCCGACCCGGAGCTGCAGCCCGGCCGGGGCCAGATCATCAAGGTGAGCTGGGGCAGCCTGGGGGCTTCCCAAAAATCCATCTCCTACCACGGGTAGTGTCTGTGCCCTCTGGGAAAACCACGGGCTTCTGGCTGGATCCACAGTGGGATCAAATCCTGATTTCCCTGCTCATGTGAAACCAGGATGCCACTCCTGGTTCAGCAGTGGGAATGCCCTCAGTCTACAGCCTGTTTCTCCATAGGGTTGGGGCTGGGGGAGGTCAAAGGCACAGTGCTGATAATAAAAAGACATAAAATCTTTGGGAGATGACAGTGATTATTGGGAGAAACACAGGCGAGTAGGAAGCCACTCCCTACCTGCATTCCTGTCTTCCCATCTTCCCAGGGAAGCCAGCACAGGGAACACAGAGCTAAGGGAGGGTCCCATATCTGGACCCTTATGTCCCTCCCACTGTCCCTTAAGCCTGGCACCCACTCTCCAGCTCTGATTTCCTTCCCTTCATCTCCCAGGTCCTGGCCCCGTGGGTGAAACATTTCATCATCACTCACAACTTGAACTCCGGGATCTACAACTCGCCCTACATCATCCCGGGGTAGGTGGTGACAGCTGAGGCAGGGCTGGCTGCCACCAGTGACGTTCCTCTGTCAGTGTCCCCAGAGCCTCAGCTGGGACCTGGCTCTTGCTGGTGTCTGCCAGGCCTGGCCTCATCCCTGGTGCTTCTCTTGGCTGTGTGGGAGGAGAGCACAGGAATATTTAGCAGGCTCAGGGAATATTTAGCAGGATCCATCACACTCGCAGTGTCCCTCCATCTGGCCCCACAGGGGACAGATGGGGACAAGTCACCAGTGTGTGTCTCCTTTGGCTCCCGCTGCAGGAGAGAGTTCACTGTGCTGGGAGGGATCTACCAGCATGGGAACTGGAGTGAGGAGAACAGTGCCAAGGACCACAACTCCATCTGGGACAGCTGCTGCCGGCTGCTCCCGCCTCTCCAGGTGGGTAACCCTGGAAATGTCCCTGCCCGACTGCCAGCAGGGAGTACAGGGAGCTGGGGAGCTCAGGATGCAGGAATGGGCACTGAGATAAACCACAGGACCTCGAGGTTTCCATGACTTGGGGTTTCTGTGTGTCCATCATGGACACTTGGGGTTCTCCCACCTGGCTGAGGGACAGGCAGGGCTGGGGCTGGCATTGAGGTTTGTAGGGAAAATGATTTCTCATGTGGCTGGTAAAAAATAAAACCAGGGCTTCAGGAGGTTCCAGCCCTCTGGTTATGGTGTTCTCACACCTTTAGAGAAGGGTTGTGTGGGGTGAGGCTGGCTTGTGTCCACTCCCAGTGCTGCTGTTTTCCCCTGGAAAGGCGCAGTGGGGCTTTGGCACAGGGATTTGCCTCAGCTGCCATCCCAAATTGTTCTGCCTGGAGCTGCTGCAGGATGGGAGCCCCCTGTCCCAGCTCATGGCTCAGCTGGTGCAGTGAGGTTTGGCTGGTGGGATTCCAAGGAATGCTGGGCAGTGCTGGTGCGTTTCTGCTTGCAGAAGGCGAAGATCGTGGGTGAGTGGAGCGGCCTGAGGCCAGCGCGGCGCTCGGTCCGCCTGGAGCGGGAGAGCTTCCGCCTCGGGAATCTCCAGGGAGAGGTACCCGCATGCCCCGGGGGCTGTGTAATTAATGACTGTGTTAATTGTGCCTTGTCACCGTGCCCAGGGCAGTGATAAGGCCCTGCTGTCCCTCTCTAGGGAATCTTTGACCAAGGGATAAATGTCAGAGATGCTGAAACAATTAACTGAAACAAATGATTAATGTGGCTGCCCCATCCCTGCAGGTGCTCAGGGATGGGTTGGGCAGGGCTTGGAGCAACCTGGGCTAGCAGGAGATGTCCCTGCCCACAGCAGGGGATGGGATTTGAGATTCCCCCAGCCCATCCTGGGATTCTGTGGTTCACAGGTGATTCACAACTACGGCCACGGCGGGTTTGGGATCACCATCCACCGGGGCTGTGCCATGGCAGCAGCGCGGCTTTTCGGGAGAATCCTGCAGGAGAAGCAGCAGCCGGGCACCCCCCCAGGGCCCCGCCTGTGAGCGCTGCTCCCCTGGAATGTGACAGCAGCAGCTTGGGGGTCACAGCAGGATGGGAACAACACAGGGACACACACGGGCTGCTCGACCCTGCTGCAGCTCTCAGAGTCCCATTTCCAGCTCGCTGCCGTTTTCCAAATGGCTCCACTCCCTTCACAACCCTCCTGGAGGAAGGGCTTTCAAATAAGGACTAATTACCCGTGGCAAAGTGCACCAAGTGCTGTCTGGGATCAAACTGCAAAGGGCAGGCTGGGTTCAGCTGAACCCTGGACAGTCCTGCAGTTTATCTGCACCAGGGGACAGGATCTGAAACAGAGCTGGGGACACCTGAGGTCTCTGCTGGCTGCTCCAACCCCCAGTGTGTGATTAGATTTGCAGGCTCCCCCACAGGAGGCAAAAGCTCCTTAGTAGGAAGAAGCTCTGAGGCTCCCAGGGAAGTTCCAGCAGCTCTGGGTTGCACCAGTTTTCCTGGCATTCCTGCCGGGACAAAGCTTGGGCTGCAGCACCTGCTTAGTGTAGCTGGCACCAGACAGCAGCACTTGCCTAAAATGGCCTTTCCAAACGATGTTTTAGCAACAAAAGCAACTTGTTCCAGCCCTGTGGGCTTGCCAGACTCTATATATAGCAGAGAGCATAAGAAAATAGCTCCTCTTGCCCCTAAAACTCCCATGGGCCCCTCAGCTTCCCATTTCTCCCAGCTATGGGACACAGCTCTGAGAAAGGGCCTAGCTTGGGAAAGTTTGTGCCTCAGAGGAGGAGCAGGACTTTTTGGGGTGTTCAGGGACACTGCAGAGGAGCCAACACACTGTTCTGAGGATCCAGCCTGGCTGATTTTCCCATGCCACGTGTCTTTCCTGCTTTACAAACCATCCCAGATGGGTTTGTTTGACTGGATGGTCAGGAAGCCTCCAATCCAGAGGCTGCTCTGAGCCCAGCACAGTGCCTGGCTCACTCTCCTGTGTGGATAATCCAGAGGCTGCTGTGAGCCCAGCACAGTGCCTGGCTCACTCTCCTGTGTGGATAATCCAGAGGCTGCTGTGAGCCCAGCACAGTGCCTGGCTCACTCTCCTGTGTGGATAATCCAGAGGCTGCTCTGAGCCCAGCACAGTGCCTGGCTCACTCTCCTGTGTGGATAATCCAAGTGTTCCTTACTCGTCCATGATGCAGCTCCTGTCTGTTGCTGATTCTGTGTGCCAGGAATAGCTCAGCAGTGTGGGCCTGAGTGCATCCCCGGGCTGGGCTCAGCAAACACAGCTGAGTTTGGAAATTGGGAGCCACTGCCATGCCCAGCCCATCCAAAGAATTCCCAGCTTCCCTGGAAATGGTGAAGTCACTGGGTAAAATCAGGAGAAGGGTAGGAAAAGGAAAATGAAGGCTGGAGGAATTTCCCTGCTGATTAATGCTGAACTCCATGGTGTGTGATCCCATCTCAGGAACTGGATCCTCTTGGTTTCACTTATTCCAAATGTGAGACATTCAGGAGCATTTTCTCTGCTTCAAATCCAGCCCCATTTTGGTGATTTTGGGAAAATTCTGCTGGACAAACAGGGGTGTAGGAAATCATTGTACACCTGAAGCAGCTGATTCTTGTGATCTCAGGAACCACTGCCCTGTGATCTCACACGGCCCCTTGGCAAACAGGAATGGGCTGATCTGGGATTTTATGTGCAGGTTAATTCTGTTTTTCAGTTGAATCTGTATGACCAATAAATGGAATTTCAAATCTCTTGTCCAGGATGCTTCTTCCTCTTTGGGATTGGCACAGGAAGGGCCTCAAATGCTGATTCCACAGAAATGTCCCAGGAGATCCTCATTCCATGTCTGCACACACATTTTTCCTACACATTTCATCCTGGAGGAGTAGGAGTCATCATTCCAGATTCTGAGCAGACCAGAGAACCTGGAATATCATTGTGTGAAGGTCTGTGGTTGCTGACAGTCCCCAGGGCATTAAGAACTCACAGAAATCAGAGAATTTTGGATTTGGATGGGAAGGGACCTTGAAGAACATCCAGTCCCACCCCTCTGTCAGGGCAGGGACACCTTCCACTATCCCAGGTTGCTCCAAGCCTCATCCAACCTGGCCTTGGACACTTCCAGGGATGAGGCAGCCACAGCTTCTCTGGGGAAATTCCTCACTGAGGGATTGAAGTTCACTCCTGAGGCAGGGAGAGGTCAGGGAGTCAGGGAATGGGGTGTGGACAATTCCTGCATGTCCTCTGTCACCCACAAAACTCCACCTCCCAGGTCCAGTGTCAGCACATTTTAGGAGCTCCCAGTTCTCCACAAGGATCTCCTGTGACCCAGAACAAAGCTGGAAGCAGGTATCAGGGAAGCCAGCAAAATTTGGGAAAACTCTTGCCAGAGCTCCAGGAGTGTTTGGACAACGCTCTCAGGCACAGGGTGGGATTGTTGGGGTGTCTGTGCAGGACCAGGAGTTGGACTGGAGGATCCCTGTGGGTCCCTTCCAGCTCAGGATACTCCATGATCCTGAGAATGAGCTTGAAAAATGCCAAAAAAGTAACAAATTCCCCCCAGCATTGCTTCAGCCACACAAACCCTTCTAGTTCCAAACTATTTCCCCTCCCAGGAAGGAGGCTCTGCATCCCAGGCTGGAGCAGGAAGGTGGATGCAGCCCGGGATGAGAATCATTAGCATCAGAAGGATTTGCAGCTCTTTAGTCATTTACTCATCCTTAAACCACCCCCTGCCTGTAAATTATTGGGCACCAAAATAAGAATATCAGTGACAGGGCAGAGGAAAATAGGGCTGAGCACTTAATTATGGTTTAGAAAAACGACAGGGAAATGAAGGGTTTGAATTAAAATGTAAATTAGTGAAGGAACCGTCCCAAAATCCAGACACATGTGGAGCCACCTGATGCCAAGACACCCAGGGGAGAGGCCAAACTGGCTGGGGTTTAGTGTCCAAACTGAATTAAACATGAAAATCAATTAAAGATTTAAGAGAATTTTAAAAATCATCAATCATTTTAAGAATCCCAGAATGGTTTGGGTGGGAAGGGACCTTGAAGCTCATCCAGTCCCACCCCCTGCCATGGTCAGGGACCCCTTCCACCACCCCAGGCTGCTCCAAGCCCTGTCCAACCTTGCCTGGAACACTTCCAGGGATGGAGCAGCCACAATATTTTGCTGTAGTGAGGTTACTTACAATGGGGACAGGAATCCTGTGACTTTTCTTTAAATCTAAATACACAAAACAGACAGAAAATGAGTCAGATCTGCAGAGTGCTGAGCCCTGTAGCTCAAACCTCTGAACACCAAGACAAAAAAATTTTCAAAGTTATGACCCCTCCTAAACATCCCCCAGAAGAGCCAAAAACTTATTTCCTGAAAAAACTATTTATTTGTTTAACATAAAATATCTAATGTGGACTTCAACTCTCCAATGCTGTGTCAGGAACAGGAACCAGAGGAGTATTTTACAACAAGCTTGAGATACACCAAATTTTTCAACATTAAAATGTAAATCCAGCTTAGAAACTGTACATTCAGGCATGGAAACATTCTCTGCTCTTTTGGCATGTATTTGGGAATAACAAATCATCCCATCCAAGCACACTTGGGGAATTACATTCCCACGCCAGCTTGGTATGTGGATATCTTGGACACTTGGCAAAACTGAATCCCACAATTCTGTTTGAATTCCAAAGGATCTCAATTTCCAGTTTGAAATGAAGCAGCTGCAATAATTCCTTCACCAGTGAAAATTACTCAGTGTGGAAAAGGATTCTTTGGAGGTTTATTTTGTACCTCAGTGGTGCTGTCCTACTGATAAAATCTGTGGGTGGTGATTTATAACTGGTGTGTGTCAGCCCCAGTGCTCTCAGTGAACAAGCTAAAATGGTCTTTTGTTATTAATTATATGCAAATTCCTGCAAATCCTGAATTCCAGCTCTGCTTCTCCAGTGCCCAGTGGGCTCCTGCTGAATTCAGCCAGGTGGGATCAGCTGTGGTGGGCTCCTACCTCCCCCTTTCATTCAGCTGATCCAAAGCCCATGGATATCCATGGGAGATTTTTCCAAATTTCAACGAGCTTTGGATCAAGCTTGAACAAAATCAAGTCCCAGCAACACCAATCTTGGTATTTCTATCATTAAATTGATTTTTAAGTGCAGAATTCATAAAAAGTGAAAAGCAAAAACGCCTTTCCATGTTTTGGTTATCACTGTAAATCTCACAGGTCAGAACTGATCTATCCAACAGCATGGAAAATGTTACATTCCCTAGAAATCTTTACCTGGGAAGCAGCTTATCTGTAGGATCCAGGTGTGCATGAACAGATAAACTTCACCTAAAACTCTCTAAAGGCCGTTGAAATTCTTTAAAACTGCTGAATGTTCACCTAAAAATGAAGTGAGATGTGAACATTAACCCTGGGAAAGCAGAATTTTAACTCAAGGCATTGAGTAACAAACTGAGCCACGGAGGCCAGGCCTGCCCTGCACTTTGGATTCTCTGTCACCTCCACCCAGGCTCAGTTCCAGATTTTGGGATGCAGACACAGCTCATGGCAAGGACAAGGAAGGATGGAAGCACCTGGGGGACTGGAATGGCCCTGAGGGCCTCCAGCAGCAGGAGGAAGAGGATGGAAGGTCAGAGCTGTCACTGAGGGGGGAACAGCCCCACTGTGCAAAGGCAAACCCAGCTCCAGCAGATCCCAGATCCAGCAGATCCCAGCTCCAGTAAATCCCAGCTCCAGCAGATCCCAGCTCCAGCAGATCCCAGCTCCAGCAGATCCCAGCCCAGCAGCTTTTCCAGCTCACTGGGCACACTTGTGGGACACTATCTGATTAAACCCATCCAGGATCTGCTTCCTCACTGCTGTGTCCAATATCCAGCATATCAGAGGCTGGTCCAAGTGAAAGCAGAGAGGTTCCCCATCCCTGGAAGTGTTCAAGGTCAGGTTTGGATGGGGCTTGGAGCAACCTGGACTAGTGGAAAGTGTCCCTGCCCTTGTCCTGAGCTTTAAGGTCCCTCCCAACCTTCCAAATCACTTTGGAATTCTGGTATTCCATGGAACAAGTGCCTGTGGCTCTGCCCCAGGCACACAGGGAGAATGACCCTGAACAAATGAGTTGTGGTTGCTGTCAGTGCCTTACTGGGATCAACTGGAGCTTGATCCTGGTGGAGCACGAGGACACAGGGACAGGGGACACAAAGGGAACAACCCAGCTGGAACAGACAGAGGGTTCTGTGCCACCACCCACAGCTGAGTCCAGGGATCCCAGGGATCCCTTGGGAGCTGAATTCATTTCCATCCTGCTGGGAAAAGCCAAATTTGCCTGTTTCCACCAACCATTCCTGGAACCCTTCACTGGGTCACCATCCTCCAGTGGGACTGGATGGTGCCTTGGCAAACTCTGTTCTCATCCTCCCTCACACAGTTTCAACCACCTCTTTGGCCTTTTCCAGCAGCCTGAGTTTCCTGGCTTTCTTTAAGGAATTATCCACTCCTGTTTTCCCCTCGGTCTCCAAAGCAGCAGCGTGGCACAGGGTGGGGCATGGCAGGGACCTCAGGGCTGTGACCCTCAGTGACAGCCCTGCCCCACAGGGCTCACCTGTACTGCACCAAACATGGACTTGGAGACCTATTCCTGACCCCAGGAACAGCACCTGCTTCCCAGGATACCTAAAATGTTCCACTGTAGAATGTGTTGGACATTTACCTGTGCTCAGGTGAGACCCCTGCTCACAGACCACAACCCCCCCTGCTTCCACAGCCTCACCAGGTCCATCTCACCCACATTTGGTTCTGTCCCAAGGTCTGGAATCCTGAAGATCCACTGAGGCCTCATGAGGCACATCTCAGATCCCTACACATTCCCACAGACTCTGCCACCTGCCCAGGGACAGGTTTGTGACAAACCAGACGAGCTTGTCCTCACCTGAGCTCTGTTACATTCCCTGACAAGAGTGGGACCATCCCTTGGGGAGCCACACCTGAAGGAGGGATGTCCCTCACCCAAGGTGGGCTCTTCCCATGGTTTTTCCATTCATTCCAGCTACATTCCTTTGTCACCAAGGTACAATCAGCAGGACAGGTCCTGCCCAGCTGCCAGGGAGTGGCTCCAATCCCACAGCAGTGCTCCCAGCTCCTCTTGGGGCTACCCCACCGTGAGGATGTGCCCAGGAAACAGGGCAGGGACACACCTGGATCCACACAGGGAACCCCAGGAGTGAGAACATCCCCACTCCAAGCAGCAGACAGAGAGCTCAAGGTCCCTGGCAATGCCAGAGAAGTCCAATTCTGCTCCATAACATGAGGATTTACACATTGGACTCGATGAGCTTGGAGGCCGTTTCCAACCTTAATGACTCTGTGATATAATTTCTGCTACAAGGCCCCAGCTCTGCAGCAAACACCACCCTCCCTGCTCCAACAACCCACCTGGCAAGGCAGAAACAGTCAGGAATCAGCTTCCAAACAAACCACTCTCCAGGAACAGAACCCAACAGAAAGCCTGGGTTGGTTTGCCTGAACCACATTTTGGTGGTGGTTTTGATGGCTGAAAGTGCAAGGCAGGCATTTAATCCATAGTGCAGGGGATGGAATCCACCCTGTGCCAGAGCAGGGCCACACTGAGGATGAACCTCTTGGTTTTAGGCACCGAGAGCTCAGAGTTTTAATGACAGCTTATGCTGGGCTGCAGTCACTTGGCATTTGCTTGGCACGGGACACTTTAAGCTGAAGAGCTGACCATGCAAGCATGACAGGCTGAAGAGAAACCCCTCCTGCTAAACTTCCAAGGATATCTGAATCAAAGGCCTCTCCATCCAGAAAGTTTTTATGAGTGTGAGCAAAGAGCAGCAGAAACACAATTTGCTGAGGTTCACCCCCAGACTCCTGCAGTTTGACAGTGGCGTTGGCAGTGGTGGTGGTCAGCTTTCCATGCTTCAGGCTCAGAGGTTTGGTGAGACATCCTGCTCCTATCCCTCGTTCTTCCAGCAGTTTTCCATCATTCCTGTGATTCCCCTGGGGAATGAGATGCTCTGCCCACCATCTCCTGGCCCCATTCCTTGTGGCTGGACTCCTGCAGGCCACGGCCCTTGGTCTCGATGGGCAGGAAGCAGGAGGCCAGGGCAGCCAGCAGGCAGCAGCCACTGTAAACCAGCAGGGTCAGGTAGACTGAGGATTCCAACATCACCTGCAGGGAAAAGGCAGAACAGCACCTCAGCATGGGAATACAGACATTTTAATAGTAGTATTTGGTAGTATTTAATAGTAGTATTTGGAATAAAGTTTAATTTGAAGCTTCCGAAAAGGAGGGAGAGGGACATTTATAAATTGTGCCAGGACAAGGGACAGTGGTTTTAAACTCTGAGAGGGCAGGATTAGACTGGATTTTAGGAAGGAAATCTTCCCTGTGAGGGTGGGAGGTCCTGGCACAGGTTGCTCATAAAAGCTGTGGCTGCCCCATCCCTGGAAAAGTCCAAGGACGGAGCTTGGAGCAGCCTGGGATAGTGGAAGAAAAGCAGGTTCTACATCACCTTCAAGGAATCATGGAATTGCTAAAGCTGGAAAAGACCTCCAGGATCATCAATCCAAACCTCCTGTGCCTCCAGTCTGAGAGGAGAAGGGATTTACCTGTGCAATGAACGGGGTTATGAGGGCTCCCACTCTGGCCATCCCACTGCACGTTCCCAGGCCCAAAGCACGTGTGGCTGTGGGATAAACCTGTGGAAAAAACATCATCCCATCAATCCCAGTGGGAGTTTTCCTCCTTCCACTCCTAAATCAATGGGAATTAATAAGAGGTGCCACAGCACATCCTGTCACACAATGACAATGGGATTTACAGCTCCAGTCTGGGGTGAGGTCCATTGGTTATCAAAATGATTTTCCCACCCTGTTCTCACTCCCCCTGAATATTCCCATCACCACAACAACCCCCTTACCTCAGGGGTGTAAACATAGGCAGCCTGAAATCCTCCTGAAATAAAAGCTCTTGCAATGAAGAGCAGCACAGTAAGAACATTTCTGTGAGAGGAAAGAGCAGAGCAGAGTTTGGCAGTGTTAAGTACAACCTGCTGGAATTCCCTTTTAATTCCCTCCCAAACTCTGGTGAGAAAACCCAACCCCAGCCTTAAATCCTTCTCCAGCTGAGCAGGAGAAAGATTTCAGCTTTTCAAACCACCACTCCCAGTTCTCCCACCACAACCAAGGGAGGACATGGATAAATCCTTTACTCCAGCTGCTCCCTGAGCTGGGCTCACCTTCCAACGCAGAGAAAGAGCAGGAGGCTGCAGAAGGAGAAGACAAGGAAGGACATGGCCATGGTCTTCTTGCGGCCGATGCGGTCGATGATCCACAGGGTCACCAGCACACCTGGGAAGAGACCAGGACAGCCTTGGGAATGCAGCAAACACAGCCTGGGTGGTTTAGACTGGAAATTTTGGCCTCTCTTTCCAATCCTTTGCTGGCCCCAGGCAGGGCTGTGGGATGGATTGCTGCTGGTGTCATGTGGAAAGAGGAATTCTGTGTCCCAGCTGCTGAGTGCTGCTCCCAGATCCACAAATCCACATCCAGGGATTGCTGATGGGAATGCCTAAAATGCCTGCTCATGGCTCACTGGAAGAACTTCTGGTCAACTTCTGGCCACTGTTCCCTGCTGGATTCTTTAGAATGTGGTATTTTCTTTCTGTTCTGTTATTTACATGTTTCACCAAATTATTTCTCCCGTGTTTTTTGACAGGAAATAGATCAAGCTCAGTAAATCTCCCTATTAATTCTTCCCTCCAATGCAATTTTCCCAGATCCTTTTGAAAGCTGAAGCACAGCAGGAGTGGGGATTATTCCAGTATCAGTGTCACATCCAGAGGTACCCTGTCACTATTTCTCACTCCCCCCTCAGTGTGTGTGAGGATCAAACCAAACATTTCAGCCCCAGCACCCTTCCAGGGCACCCACTCTTTTTTCTGGGTATCCTTCTCAAAATGACTCCTTGGCAGCAAACTCCTCTTAGGAATGACTGTGCAAATTTCTCAGTCATACTTGTAAATTATCATTCATTAAATGGCTTCTCCTTGAGCTTTTAGCCATGAAATTATGATCCAAAAGAGTGAAAATATCCTGATCCCTGTCTCTGGTGTTGTTTAAATGAGATTGACACTGGGAGATCCCCTCCATCTGAAGGATCAGGGGCTGTTCCACACTATTCTGCTTGTCCTGTGCCAGACTGTCCATTGAAATTTGCTGGAATTGCCTGAAAATCACAGGATCAGGGCTGAGGCTGGACACAGAGATTCAGGGAGCAAGTTCTCCATGGATTCACTGTACCCATCATCCTTTGAAAATACTTCTGGAAAGTCACTCATGGATAGAAATTCCAGTGTTTCTGCCCCTTTGATTGAGCTGATTTTCCCCCTCTTGAAGTGTTGCTGGGTTGGAACAGACAGAGGGGCCATTCCAGAGCAATGACTGATTTTTTTTTTTTCTGGAGTGATCCCAGGGCAGGGAGGATCCACAGCAAGGATCCAAGGAAAATCTGAGGCTTCCCACTGCTCCTTACCAGGGAATTCTGACAGGGTTGTCCAGAGCAGGTCAGTGTAATCCTCCTCTGTCAGGTACTCACAGGTCAGGCTGCACTTGGCTTTGACTTCCTGCCTTCTGCTGGATACTGCAGGGAAAAAACCAGAAATATTTAATGTATTTTAAGCAAACTCTTTCCTGTTTACCTTCCTGCTGGGTCTCTCACTTGTACTGCTGAAATTTAGGGAGGGATGGACTGGAAGGAATGGTATGGATTCACTGCACCCACCATCCTTTAAAATACTTCTGGAAAGTTGTTCAGGGATAGAAATTCCAGTGATTCTGCCCCTTTGATTTCACTGTTATTCCTCTGCTGAATCCCTGACTGGGATGGAGGGGCATTGAAGAGCAGTGCCTGGGGATTTTGCCTGGAAACACTGAACATTTTTCATGTTTTCTGTGACAGGATGTCTCAGCTCAGTGACAATCCCACCTCCTTATCAGCTGTACAGCCTGAATTATTTTCCAGTCTAGGGCTCAGGACAGAATTAACTCCAATAATTCAGTTTCTCCCAACACAAATTGGGATCCCAACACTTCCTACACTCTGAGAATACTGAACAACCCCATGTCCTTATGAAAAACAAGGGGTTTTAAGGGCTGCATCCTCTGGGGAGGCAAACCTGAGTCAGAGCTCATCACTGCTGCTCCATCCTGGAATCTGGGGCTGCTCCATCACTCCCCATCCACTTTTTATAATTTCCCAACTTCCAGGCAGTTTTCCCTAATTACAGGTGCTCTGAATGCAATCATTCCTCCCCTGGGGAATCAAACTGTTCAAGCCTCTTCTTCACTCAGTCAAAGCACCTTTTATTCCCCCCCAAAAAAATTCTGCAGCACAAAGGATGTTGATTTCCCAGCATTATCTTTTTTCTCAGCAGGTTTTCCCATCCTGAGGACCCAGGAGCTCCACAGCAGCAGTTTCTCTCTCTCAGAACTAATTAGAACTGTCAAATCTGCACACTTATTTAATCACTTTTTCTTTTTTAATCAAGAAGAACAGATAACAGGTCTGCCTTGAAGGTTGTCTTGCTGTTTGACATTTTGGGCTCAAAACTACTGTGCAGGACCTCTCTGCACTGGGCAGAGATGAGGAAATATTTAAAATAAAGTATTTATTCCTTTTCCAAACCACCAGCAGAAGTTGATCTAATAAAAGATCTTCCAGCAGTTTTAACAGGACCTATTTAAAAAGAAAAGATGGAGCAATACTCACTGCTGCAAACATCTCCTGCTTGGAAGAGCTCTGTAGTTAATAAAACTAACCCATAATATGAAAAAGCATTGGAAAACCTGCAAGGAAGCAAATGAGAGAGGAAGTTTCAGCTGGTCCAACTTAAAGGAAACACCACCAATCAAAAGTGCTACCTCAAAGCTATTTCAGCACTCAGAAAATTAAAGGGCAATTTGATTTGGAACACTTGAGTGCTTGAATAAATTACAAATCAATACAGGTTGGGGTGGTATTTTTTGTTGGTTGTTTTTTTCTGAGGAGGAAGTTGCTGTATTTGAGTCAAATCCCTTCAATCAAACCCATTTAAGCTGTGCTGGCACTGAACTTTCAGGTTTTCTCTTACCAAATAAACCAGAGCAGCAACGTGGTCCAGCGGAAATGGGGGGTGAAGAGATCCCTCATTTTGCCTCGGTCCTCCTGTAGGAACAAGCAGAAGTTGGGTGAGGAGGGACAGCTAAAGTGTCAGATTTCATCTTCTCTCTTGAATTCAGAGCCAGGAATCCTGACCTGAGCTCTTCAACAACCTCCAGGTTTGGTTTTCTTAACAAGAGTGAGGTTAATTAACATTAATGCTCATTTTAAAGCCGCTTTTCACTTCCTAATGAGAAATCAACTCTTCCTCGGTGGGAAAGAGGCCTAAATGATCAAACCTCATTTTTTCTGCCTAGCTGAGACATTAAAATTTACCAGGACATTGATGATTTGCTTACAAACCCCCTCAGTTCCATTGTTCTGGGGGTGCCTGTGAGCTGCACGTACCTGCCTGGAGACCACCAGCTTTCCCAGGGGCATTGGAGCTCCGTTTTCCGTGGCAATTCTCTTCAGAGTGGCCAGAGCCTTCTCCTGGTTCCCAGACAGAACATCATACCTGGCACTCTCTGGCAGCCACTGAGGGTCACACACACAGGAGGGGTCACAGACAGCAATAAACCCTGGGATTTTCCTCTGGGGAATCTCAGTATTCCAGCAGATTCTCACACAGCAAAGGATTACAGAACTAAGCTTGAAGAATTCCAATAAAGAATTCCAAGATTCATCTCATCAGGCTTTAAAAACTGCAACTCCCCACTTTTCCCATGAACTCAGAACCCTTTCCCTTCCATCCCTTTGGTTTTATCCTTAAGAACTGTTGGGAATTTTTGCAAGTTTTTTACATTATCCCTTCTGTGAAGGAATGAAGCATTCAGGGCAGATAACAAGATCCTCCAAAATTGATGAGTTTAAGCTCCTTTGAATTCAGAACAAGCTTGTGAGCACCTGGATAACTGTAGGCATTCCTCAAAAACTAAGGAATAAAATAAGGTGCTAAACCACCTGACAAGGACATTCATCAATGAGGAGACTGGCAAAGATATCTCTTAATAAATAATAAAGCATAAAATATCTCACTGAAGCTCAGGTTTAACTTGTTTTGGAATGTGATCTGCAGTCTGTAGAGTCTACCCCTGATTTGGGAGGATTTTTAAGTGGAAATTGATCCTAAAAGTGACAAAATTGAAGCAGAATTTAGGGAAATAGCAACAGCTTTTGATAAAATGTTGATCCCACTGAGCTTAGTCGAAACAAAGTCATTAAATTGGAGAGGGTTCCAGGCCTGATCTCACCAAATTCCAGCCCTCCATTGTCCTCCAGCAATTACAGTCACATCAACACAACTCTCCCTGGAATGTTTTTCCCAGCACCCTGTTGAAAGTGCATTTTTTGGTCATTATTTTAAGTTATTTCACAGAAGACACCACCAGAGAGCTCAAAACTGTCCTGATTTCCTTCAGCTGGGGCAGAGGAATGGGAATTGCAGGAATCCTTGAGGAATACCTACAAAACACAGGCCAGCAAAGAGCAGGAGTGGGAGGGCAGAGAGGATGAGGAGCCAGCGCCAGCCCAGCGTGGGCATCACCACCACTGCCAGGAGCACTTCAAACACAGTCCCAAGGGCCCAGAACACCTGGAAAAGGGAAAAACAACAGAAAAATGAGGAATGGAGTGATCCCAAGGCCTCTTCTCTGCAACATTCCAGGCTGTGCTCAGCAGGGATGGCTGGAGAAATTCCAGGGGTGTAAATTCTGCCTTAAAATCTCCCAAGGACAAAATCCTGCCCTGTGTGACTTTGATGTGTTTGGATGAAGATGTGGAGCTGAATTCAGCACTGGATTTGTGGAGCTGTCAGCTCTCCAAATCCATCACTGAGATGCATTTCAAGCTCTCCAAATCCCTCAGCATTTCACCACAAAACCATGGACACCCAAGGCCCCTCTTGTGCTCACTCTGCAGCCCTGGGGGCAAAATAATTTGGAAAAAAGGCAAATTCAACAGGAAGAGTGGAGAGTGACAGGAAAAATTCCTGCTGCTTTTGGAGGTGGGCTGGTACCAGAGCTCAGGAATGACTCAGCTTCACACCAAGGTGGACAGGACAGGTCTGGCTGCAGCTCTGAGGGGATTTCCATGAGGATGGAAGGGATGTGACCACCAGAGAATTTGTCCCTTAAGGATCAAAATGCACCCACTCACCTCTATTAATAAAATGCATTTTGCTCTGGCTTTCATTGGAAGGAACTCAGCATATAAAGTTACCCTGAAAGAGGGAACAGAGAGGAAAATGTCAGCACAGAGAGGGAAATGCCACAGCAAACAGAGGTTCAAACATCCCTTGTGCCTTTTAATAAAACTGCCAAACCCAGAGCAGAGCTCTCCCTGTCCCCAGAGCCAGCCAGGCTGTGACACAGGGTCACACTCCCCTTCTACCCCAGAACAAACCCTCCAACATCACCAGAGAGAACACAATTTGCTCTTTTCGTGTGGTTTTGTGACCCCAAAGTTGTCAGTTAAATGCAGATCTTGATGCTCATGTTCTCACAGCCCTGTTCTGAGCCAGAGCACCATTGAGAACACCATTTTATCTGGTATTTTCAGTCAGGATTCAACACAGACTCCTGATGGATAAAGAATTTCTTCAGGGCTTTACAACTGGCTCAGAGAATTCCCATCCATCTCCTGTTCAATTCTCCAAGAGGGGAACACTTGCATGCCACTGGTATAAAATAATTTGCATTCTTTTCTTGTGGGACTCAAGGAGCAACCACTGAGGCTTTGTTTCATGCCTGTGCCAAGGAGTGATGGCAAAGCTGCTCTAGGAGGGATTCCTGAGGAGGAATTTAGGCAGCAGCCAGTCCAGGCTCTGTCATCTTCAAACTGGTTTGAATTTGCCCTGTTTGCATTCCACTGACTCAGTCTGTTCCTGCCTCCAAACCCCTCAGGCTTCCTTTGAGGTTTGGGACAAAATTCCCACTGATTTAAAGAGTGGATTGATCTCTGATCAATCTGATTTCCAGTTCATGGAAAGTGCAAAGTTTCACACAATATTTCCTCCAAGCAGAGATTTAGAGAACTCAAATCACATCCTAAAGTGCAGCTCAGGTCCCTCTGTAGTGCAGAGAAAACAGGAGCTGGTGAATGACCCCAGCAAAAGAAGGACATGGAATTGTTGGAGCCAGTCCAGAGGAGAAATTACATTTATTCCATGGAGATCCAGGCACTCACATCCAAAATTATACAGCTTAAGGATATTGGAAAGGAGCTGCTTTTCCTGCTTCATCCATGTTTACCCCTCTGTCAAATAAATCTGTTTTATAGTTAGAACAGGAAACAGAAGAGGGAGGATGGGATCCACCTGGAGATCTGTAACTGGCTCTGGTTTTTCTCTCAGGAAGCCACAGAACCTCAGTGCCCCTGGCTGGGCTGCACCTGCAGATCTGGAATTTTTATCTGGAAGTGACCACAGAAAAGCCACTCCTTGCCTTGGGAAGGAATCTCTGAGGCACCAATCCAAGTCAGGATCTGCCTGCTCCAAAACAGCACCTCCAGAAGGCAAAAATATCAATTATTGGTAAGGATAAAAGACTACAGGGAGAGAGGATGGCTGTACCCTTCCCTTTACATTTATAATTAAAAGCCTAGAGCAGGGTTATTTATGGCAGGTGGGGAATTTATGGATCCCTGTCTTCAGTGAAAGGAACCACACAATGACAGAGAAATCTCCTGACACTTCCCTTTCCTCCTGAGCCATCCCAGCACCTCCAGAGCTGCAGGTTTGGGCTGTGTGGGTTTGAAATTCCAGCTCAGGGTGAGATGGGGGAGCTCAGGCTCTGACTGAACAATAATTTGGGGATTTGCAATCAGAGTCAGGCTCAGCTCTGCCTCCAAATGCTGCTGTTTAGGGCATGGCCTGCCTTAAAACAAGACCAAGGTTTGGGGTGGCTGCACTGAAATAAAATTTCAATCTGACATCAGAGTTTGGTAAGAAAGAAGGAGAAATGAGGAATTTTGGATTTGTGAACATTTACTCACGACTGAGGCACTCCTCCAATGCCAAAGCCCACCAGGCCCCTCAGCACCAGGATCCAGCTGTAAATGGGAGCAAATCCACTGAGGATCCCATAGTAGAGTGTCCACAACACGCTGATCTTTAGGCCCTGTGTTCAGCAAGAGTTAAAAATCACTGTAGCACAGATTAAAGTGTAAAACAGAGATCCAGAGGCCTTCTGTTTCACAGGAGCTCAATTCTGGATGTGCTTGATGCTGCTTTGTACTCATGGACATTTGGGAACGTGGAATTCTGGAATGGTTTGGGTTGGAAAGGACCTGAAAGTTCATCCCATCCCACCCCTGCCATGGGAAGGGACACCTTCCACCATCCCAGGTTTTCCTCAGACACTTCCAAGGATGAGGCAGCCACAGCTTCTCTGGGGAAATTCCTCAGCTGCACTGAAATGCCCAGGCTGCAGAAATATTGGGAATATCCCAGCAGGAGCTGCACACTTACTGTTTTCCTCCCATACTGGTCTGAAATGTTTCCCCAGAGTGTGGAGCTGGACATCATTCCCACAAACACCACCTGTGGAACAGCAGGAAAAAGAAATCTTGGAGGTGCTGTTGTGATCTCTGCTTCCCAAGATCACTGGATAATCCCAGAATATTTAGGCTGGAAAAGACCTCTGATATCATTGAGTCCAATCTTAAAAATCAACAGTTTGCTCTCTCTCAGCCTGTCAGAGAGCTTAAATTTGGGGAGTGAGAGAGATCTGCAAGCAAGATAATAAAAATTTATCTTTTTTTTTTTTAAATTAATCAAATGGTTTGAATTTTAGGATGAATCTGAGTGAATTCACAGGTTTTCCTGGCAATTACATGAAACTTCAAGCCTGAAACCTGCAAAATGCCCTCAGTTCTCATTGAATTTCATTACTTCAATCTTTTAAAAAACTCCCATAAATCTTTAAAAAAAAAACTCCTATAAACCTCCAAGCTGAAGGCAATCTTTAGAGACCACGAGGAGTTTTAATTTTGGGGACACAAAGCAAAATATCTGGATAAGAAGGATGGCAAAAGCTCAGGGGAGACAGGAGCTGTCAGGGTTTTTTCCTACCGAGGTGAGCAGTGCAACCTTCCAGCTGGGCAAGCGCCACTCACAGTGCAGCTGAGGAGCAAGGATGCTTAAAATCATCATTTCCATGGCATCTGCCATCTGCAGCGGGAAGAAAAAGCAAAATCAGCCACTGCCTGGGAATCAGGTGGATTTAGGAGTCAATAAGAGGCATTGGTGATGTTTCCGTGCCTTGTGGTTGAACAAAATATTTAACATTTAACATTTAAACTCGTTTCTGGTTGTCAGTGCTTTTAGTAACTCTGGCAGAGAGGATCCAAAGAGCTAAATCCAAAGATTTTGAGAAGGTTTGGCTGGTCAGGGACACAGGGAAAAGATCTTTCCACACTGCAAATTCCAGCTTTCAGCCCCTTCACACATGGATTTGGTCAGGACTGTTTAATACCTTGGAACTTATTCCCTTCAACACTCCTGGGTTTGCACAGATCACCTGGAAACTGAATTCCATAGCTGATTTAGCATCTAAACCATGGCAGATTCCAGCTTTTTAGATGGATAAAAGCCAGTAAATACAGCTCCAGGTATCAGGATCCTGAAATACACCACAGGAGGTGGAACACTGAGCCTCAGAAAGAGCAGGGAAATGGAAACCAAGAGTTTTCTGATGTTGATATCAAGGTTAAAAGTGGAAGTGTTGGGTTGCTGCTCCTCTGAAACTGAGATTACAGCAATCCTGACTGATACAGACAACAGAGGTGGCAGCTGATGGGAGGAATGTGGCAAAATCCCTGCAGGAAACCTCAGGTTCTGCAGGAGCAGCCTGGAACCTCATTTGAAATCAGAATGAAGTGGAAAATCGAAATGGTTTTCCAAATTCTGATTTATAAGAACTTCAGAGACAAAGAAATCCACGATTACCCCTCACAACAAGGCTGGGTGCTGCTGTTATTTTAATTTCCAGTGAAATTTCTGATTTATAAGAACTTCAGAGACAAAGAAATCCACGATTACCCCTCACAACAAGGCTGGGTGCTGCTGCTATTTTAATTTCCAGTAAAATTCCTGCTTTATTGTACATTTATCTGCCTGGAGACTCTCTGCCCCCATTAATTGAAATCCCTGAGACTCTCTAAGTGATGCTCATGATCTGATCCTGGTGCCAATTACTTGCCCATGCCAATCCAGTGATGACAGAGAGCTTCCACTGGAACTTCCCAAAGCCAATGGCTTCCACCGCATCTTCCACCATGAAAGTGTCTGAAAAAAAAACAATTCCAGTGGATTCCCTCCTCAGGAAAGGCAGCCCTTGAGAGAGAATCTTCTGGTTTAATTACTCATTAATTGGCTAATCTGCTGAGATCTCAAATATATAACAGAGATAATGATACAATTCCTACTCAGGAAAATCTGTGTTCTTCCAAAGCCAAAATAATTTGAATTATTCTTCAAATATTTTAATCACGTGGAGGTAAATCAGTGTGGCACCCACAAATCCAGCCCCTGTTTAGCCTCTTCCTCCTGGGATTGACTCCTCCAGGCACTGAAATGCAGCTTTCAGTGGGGAGAAACAGCTCTGCCCCAGCCCACAGCAGTGCTGGGAGCTGCAGGGAATATTTCAGTGCAAATTCTCATTATTTAAATCAAGAATTTGTCCAAAACACACAAATCTTAAACCCTGCTTCTGTTAAAAATGCTGCTGGTTGTTTCCCACTCACTGCCATGACCTCTCTAGTTTGTTCCAGCTGAAGGTGCTGAGATGTCTCAAATTCCTTTGCTCAAATGCAAAATGAAATGACCAAGAAAAGCACATTTTGATATTTGAGTTGTTTAAATCAATTTAAGTCTCACAGTTCTAACACTTGCATCAGTTTGAAAAGGACATTCCTCAGAAAAGCTTTGGCCCAGAGCTGAGATCCCCACAACAACACAAACCAGGAGGAAATCAAACAGAATCCAAGGGATGAAGCACAGCAGAGGAGTCCAGAACCAAGATTAAAACCAAATTTTCACACTGTGCTAAGAGAAACCAAATATTTCTCATCCCTCCTGAGGCAGTGATGCCTCCAGGCAGGAAGCAGAGGCTGAGATGGACATTCCTGTTGTCCTCTAGGAAAAGAGGAGCCAGGAACTCTGCAGATTCTCCTCAGCCTTGAAGGAGAGCCGGGTGTAGCTGCTCCAGAGGGAACTCAGGCAAATTCCAGTGTGGAACTGGGGTTGGCAGCCTGACCCACAACTCCCTAACAGGAAAATCCAGCACTGGGGACACAAAAAGGGACACAGAGAACATCCCAAGGGGAATGGGCTGATCAAACCACAATTTCCACCTCTGACAGAACCTCCCTGAGTTGTTATTTTTATCTGGGGGTCCTTCACTTCTCCAATGTTGGAGTCCAGGACATCCCTCTGGCAGCCCTGGAGAATCTGGAGACCGGACAGGGGGTCTGGGATCTGTACAGGGGGGTCAGAGCCTCACACAGAGCCCAGGAGGACACTGATTCTGGCTTCTGTCCATGGGAGTGAATACTCACATGTAAGAGGAATCACAAATCCTAAGAATTTAGAAATAAACAGTAGCTAGTTTGTTATAGAATATAAATATAGAAATTAGGATTCTTAGTATATGGGNGACTGAAAACCTGATTACCTTGGGGAACAGCAACCCCAGGGAAATCCCCAGGGAACAGCAACCCTGGGGGAGTCCCCACTGCCTCGGGGAACAGAAACCCCGAGGGGAATCTCAGGGAACAACGACCCCGAGACTCCAAACCCCCCTGTACCCAGCCTGACCGGGATGAGGAGATCCCAGCTTTCCCTCTCCTGGCAGGAAAAGCTCCCCGCTCACCATCCGTGGGGTTGGCGAATTCCTTGGGCACGGCGGCTCCATCCTCCAGCTCCACGGGCTCCAGCTCCGTCCTCACGCCCTCGATCTGCACCTCGTGCTCGCCCGAAATCCCATCCTCGTCCGACCTCGAGCTCTCCCCCGTGCGGCGGAACTTCACCACCCTGAAACCGCAGGGAACGAACGGGGTGGGCGCTCCCGGGAGGGTTTTCCAGCCCGGAGCTGGGCATGGAGAGCCTCGAAGCTGTTTCACAGCAAATTTTCTCCTCATTCCCCATCTCCATTCTCCACTGGGAACGCTGGGATTTGTTTGGATTCGCTTTCAGGGATGCTGCATTTGGGATGGGATGGAAGCCTTGAGGCTGTTATTGTGCCATCCACAAAGTTATAAAACCACAGAGGTCATAAAAATATGATGGAATGATGCATATTTAATGAGATCCATGTTTTGTGTGCCTGGATTTAATTGGAATTAGGCAGTGCTGTGTCATTCAATTTCACTTTTTTTTCTTTTCCTTTTTTTTTTTTCCTGGTAGGAAGAGCCCAAATTTCATCTTTTGAGTTGTTTTTATGCTTAAAAGTGAAACTCCTGAAATGCACCAGAATTTGAAATATTATTTAGTGAAACACAATCACTGAGCTCATTCAAGGGATGGATGGATTTTTTTTCCATCAGGATGCTGATTGTGCTTTCATCTCAGACAGAATTATTTAACATCATGTCATTAATGGAATATCTGTATTTTAAGATCAGAATTTGCTAACTTGGCACAGCTTTGATGTTTTTGTCAGAGGGATTTGCTCCCTCCCCACACAGAAGGTTCTTTTCCCATCTATGACATTTTCTGTGGCCAAAGATTTGGGAACAGATCCATCAGATTTAATGGAACAGATCCCTCAAACTTCCTTCACTTTATCTCCAACACAGGGGAGCTTTTTTCCTCTTAGAAAGTGAAAATCCCTTGGATTTAAGTGGAATAGTTTTGGAAATAGATTAAATTATCACAAAATCACAGGGAGGGACCTTAAAGATCATTCCAGCTTTGGAGGTGATGGATCCAACAAAATCTGAGAATCACAAATCCAGGCAGGGATTTCCACATTCCTCAGCACAGAAAATAAAAATACAGGTGGACAATTTAGGGATATATGAAACAAACTGACACAAACGAAGGAAAAAAACTCCACGAGGATAATTTCTGTTCCACACTTGCCAAATTTTCCACATCTGGGACACCTCAGGGAGCTGCTGCAGTTATTTGCAAAATCTCACAGCACTGGAAGGTACTTTGGAACATATTCCCAGATTTTGTACTTAAAAATGGGGGGGGAAAAGCTGGATAAAATAACCTCTGATTCTTTTCCCTGCCAAGCTGAAGGGATCCTAACCGAGGGCTGGAAAAGAGCTGGAGCTCGTGTCCGTTCTCCCAAGTTCTCGGGGATGTTACGGGACAGGGCGCTCTGTCATTGACACGAGCTCATGAATATTTAACACCGACTTGAAACATTTCCTCCCGCGCCTTGCGGAGCCCATGATTTATAAATAGGGAAATGTTGCAAAACACCTGAGAATGGAGCGCTGGGAAAAACGGGGTCGGTTTTAAAGGAAGGGTTTGGAATTGAGGAGAAAGGAAGGAATCCCCGGGGTTAAAGGCACCGAAGATTTTATCAGGTTTGGGGTTGGGCTGGGCTTTTTAGTGGTGGTTTTTTTGGGTTTTTTTTGAGGTTGTGTTTTTTGTTTTGGTGGGATTTTTTNCCCCCCTGATAAGCCCAAAGGCGATCCCCACGTCTCCTCTCGCAAAAAATCTCCTGGAGCTCGCACGGTTTTACCCCGACCCCTGCTGATTTTTTTTTTAGCACCATCAAAACCACGCCGAGGAAAAAAAAAACAACAAAAATACAAAAATACAAAAAAACAAAAACAAACCACC
>VXBR01011242.1:0-15023 GCA_013400215.1 Cisticola juncidis
AAACCAAAAACAACACCAAAAAATCCCACCCAGAGTAATAAAGAACCCTGCTATTTTTTAAGTTGCTGGGAAGTAGTTAGAAAGAAATCTGGGAATGTATGGGAAGGTATGAACACACAGAAGCTCCCAGGCTCTTATTTAATCTGCCATATATTCTGCAGAATAAATAAATAGAATAAATAATAGAAAAATAAGAATAAATAATAAGAAAGAAATGTTATTTCTTTTAATTATTACTTTCTTCCACAAATATTAATGTAAAGCACTCACCTTCCCCATAATTCCTCTCCAAACCCCTTTATTTACAGAACTGGCTTCAGCTGCCCCAACACAAAACCCTCCCTGAGTTCAGATTCAGCTCCAGGGGAAACTGCCCCTGGATTTCCAGGGAAATCCTGCCCAGGTGATGGCAGCAGGAGCTGCAGGTGCTGCCCAGGAATGCTCGTGCTGGGATGAGAGCTCTGCTTTAATTTGCATTAATGAGTGCGAGGTCAGTGTGGGGCACTGCCCCGCTCAGTGCCCTGCCACTGCTCCCTCTGCAGCTCCAGAGCTCGGGTTTATGTCTTGTCCTTGTAAATCTGCACAAAACCAGTCCCAAACATCCAGAGGAACATTCCTGAAGGGCAGGAAAGGGCAGGCTGAGGGATGGAGAGGCACCTGTGGTTATCCCACCTCCCTGCCAGAGAGCTCCTGGGGACATCCTGTGGCCTCTGCTCCGTGACCCCGGGCCCTGCTGAGGTCCCTCTGTCCTGGAGGACCCCACTGCTGGGAATTTCCCATTCAGGAATAGCTCCCGTGGAACTGCTCTGGCAGAATGCCTCTTAATGTGGGAATAATTACAGCTTTCTGAAGGCAGAAATAGATTTGGACCCATGCAAGCCCCTGGGGAGCTCTTCCAATCTCCCCCTGGGTCTGCTGATATCTTTTTTTCTGTGCTTTTAAGGGGAATTATCCAAAGGAGGCCACTCTCCTTTCAATTTGTGGGATCAGCGTTTAAATACAGCCTGACTGATAATTCAATTAATTGATTCAGTTGGTGGCTGGTTTGAAAATGTTTTTTTCAGGCTCTCCCCAAAGCTGTGATTTCTCCTCTGCACTGATGGGTCTGAGCACCCCAAAACCCAGGACCCTGCAGCCTCCAGTCAGCACCCAGGCATGTGTGGGGTGACAGGAGGAAAGGTGAGCAGCATTCCCTGCTCCAGATCTCTTCCCCAGTCCCTGCTGGAATTTTTCACCCTGCTGATCCCCAAACACGCCCCATGGAATGCCCGTGGCAGCATCCTCCCTCCCCACAAATCTTATTTTTTTATGCAGCACTTGAAGACAAAATGAATCTCCTTAACCACACCCAGGGCACTGCAGGCAAAGGCAGAATTCAGCCATCAAAATAACTCTGATTTCTCATCCAGTTTTTAGGATGTTGGAGAAGGCACAGGTCCCTCCACTGAATGAAATAACACTGCTAAGGAGCTCCTTGTCACTTCTGCCAGCTAAACAGCAAGAAACCCAAATTTTGGCAATTAACCCCTCCAAAATTTGAATGCCAAGGAGACAAAAGGGCAAAACCAGGGCTTGGATCTCAGAGTGCTGAACCTATGTTTTGCTGAGCCATCCCAGAGAATCCCTGTCCGTCTCCATCTGCCCAGGAGTGACAGAGATGGATGATGGTGCTGCTGGGATCGTGCTCTCGAGCTGGGGCTGTCCTCCCAGGAGAAAGCTTTGGCTTTGGGAGCCCCTGATGAAGATGTAAGAGCCGTGTTTGACACGCCAGCTCTTTTGTTGGGGCACTGGTGGCTCGTGCCACCCGCCTGCCACGCAGGAGCCACTGCCCAGAAGGGTCACTGCGCTCGTGGCCCTTTCACTGCCCACAAAAAAGCTGGGCCAGGAGGAAATCTGCCCGGAGAAAGGCTTCAAGAAGCATTTCTTGGGGGGTAAAAAGACCAGAAAACAACCAGGATGGGGAACAGCAGGGAAAGAGCAGGGAGAAATATTTGCTTGCCCCACCAAGGTGTGGGAGGACGAGCGAGGAGCAGATGAACTTCCAGTACAAACTTTTGTAGCCATCCTGTGGAGGAAGCTGGCCTGAAGTTCCCCTCCCTCCATCCCACTCCAGGCTCTTCCAAGGCAGCTTTCCACACCTGTATGCATGAACCTACAGGGTACTGGGAGAATAAATCCTAAAATCATTCTTCAAACCCTCCTTATTTCTCCCCACACCTTTTCCTGCTGCTCTGTGCAGGCAGAGCCTTTCCACACCGCCTGTTCCAGCTTCCCACTGCACGTGCTCCAAATATTCCCCTGTTGGGTTTGTTTTTTCTAAATGGAAATGAATGGAAATGAAGCCATTCCCCAGCTCCTTTCTTTTAAAGGCAGTAAAAAGGAACTAAAATTGCCGTGAGCAGTGGAACCCTGGGCTGCCATGCCCAGCAGCCCGAGCGGGCAGAGCCTGTCCCTGAAGGAGTTAACTCCCCGAGGAGCACACTAAGTGATCAGCAGCCCAATAAATTACAGCCTGCAAAGACAAACCCCAATCATCATTAGTCACGGCTCATTGGCCTGTTAAGGCTCCTCAGCCGGGTTTATCTCTCCCCTCCTGTCCGTATTTCATGCTCCAAGCAGAGCTGACCCCGGGGTCAGCGCAGTGAAAGGCCCGTTCAGCAGCAGCTCCTGCAGACCTGGGAGTGTCCCAGGGCAGGGGACAGGGACAGCAGGCCTGGCCCAGGGCAGGGTGACAGGGACAGCAGGCCTGGGAGTGTCCCAGCAGGGTGACAGGGACAGCAGGCCTGGCCCAGGAGTGTCCCAGGGCAGGGTGACAGGGGCTGCAGTTGGCCCCAGGAGGAGCTGCCCAGGGCAGGGTGACAGGAATACAAAGCTGTGCCAATATCTGAGACCAGGGAAACCTCGTGGAGGCAGCACAGGGGTTTCTTTCTGGGGGTTGCAGGTTTTCCTGCAGCAGCAGGAGGTGCTGGTGCTGGATGTGCCTCTTTATCCACTTCATGAGCAGCCTGTGCGTGTCCAGGTGCCAGAAGGACGTGTTGGACCATGGAATATCCTTTTCCTGGAGCTGGAGGTGGAATCTGGGGCCGAGCCCACTTTGCCACGTGTGTCTCCATTAAGGAAGGGTCTCAAAGCAGCTCCTCCAGTGATTGTGATCTCTGTCACTGAGCACCACAAATCAGAGGTGCTGGCTCAGGGCTTTTCCTTTCCTTCCAGGGAAGCAGAGGGAGGGGTGAATATCAGGGAGAACTCTGCTGAGATAATTCCTGCCCAAAGCAGCTCATGGGATCACATTTTCACCCAGCTGTTTGTCTATTTATTGCAGAGTGTCACAGGACGTGTTCACACAAAGCAATGGAGGTGATGGGATTTGGGACATCCCATCTCCCTGCTCCATCCCTAATTCCAGGCAGGATAATGATGGGAGGGTGCCAGAGGCACGTGGGGAACATCCCAGCCCTGGAGCTCTGCCAGGAGAGCTGGGGTTGGGGAAAGGAGCTGAAAAGGGGAGAGCAGGAGGAGGAGGAGGGCTGGGATTCCTCCTATTCCTGGGCTGGAGATGGAGCAGCTCCTGTCTCTGAGCACCATCTGCAGCCAGGGGTTTGCAGGATTTGGGTAACCCAAGGCAGGAGTCTGAGCTCTGGAGGGTGAGGAGGGAGGGGAGGGTGAGGTGTCCCCTCCTCTGGAAGGCTGGGGCTGGTTCTGGCTCCTCTGGCTCCCAGGGGTGCAGGAGGGGGTCCCTGGGAGAGGGGGGCTGCCTGTGGGATTTCAGGCAGCACCAGGAGGTGAGGGAGGTGCTGGGGAAGGAGAGTCTGTGCAGGGGAGCTCTGGAGTCTCTGTCTCTCCCCCCTTTACCCATCCAGGGTCCCCCAGGCCTGAACTCCTCTGCTGGGGAGTAACCCAGTGTAACTGGGGTGACTGAACTGGGCAGTGTCACCCCCTTCCCTGGGTGGGTCTGCCAGCAAAACTTCAGACAACCAAAAAAAATCTATTCTAGATAAAAATCATAGGGCTTTCCACAATAATTATTCTTCCCTTTACTTGAGAGATGAAAATCTTTGCTGGAACAGCTCATTTTGGGAGAGTTTGCTGCAAACCTGCATCCCACATGGAGCTGCAGCCTCTATTCCCAACGGAGGAGCTTTCTGTGCCCTCCTGGGTGCTGGGATGGCACTGAGCCTCCAGCCATGGAGCTGGGCTGTCACCCCAGGGATGCCATCCCCTCCTGGAGCTGCTGGAGCAGGCCTGGCCCTCCCAGCCTGGTGTTTGTGGGAGCCCAGGGAATGGAGCTGGGATACCCCAAACCCTGGCTGAGCGCTCCAGAGCTCCCTCCCTGCTGGCCACCGGCAACTTCCGAGCACAAGGTGTGACCTGAGGTGGGAGGGATTTGTTCCTGGACAAGGGAGGTGAAAATTGAAGGTGGAAGTGAAGGAAGAGCTTGGATCTGGCAGCAGGTAATGCTTGGAATTCACAGACTGCTGGAAAAGCAGCCCTGGGAGCGACACAAGCTGGGACAGTGTGTGACAGGTCTGGCTCTTTATTCCCTGGTATATAATGAAGCCATTCGTTAAGTTGAATTAATTAGCTGCTTCTGCTGGTGTTTCCCATGCTGTTCCAAGGCAGGGCTGAGAGCTGCCAGGCTCTTCCCCCCTCTCTCTGTATCAAACATCCCTCCCTTCCCTTTTCTCGGGCAAAAGCAAAGCCTGTGCTATTTTCCCTGCCTTTCCCTTCAGCCACCTCACCCTTGCCAGACTTTCTGTGGAATTAGAGTAGTTCAGGCAGCTCCTCCGGAGCTCCTGGCTCAGGGAGGTGCAGTGACAGCCCGGTCCCAGCGGTGGGAGCAGGCAGAGCAGGCAGGGATGCGGGAGAAATGCCTGAGCAGGGCGTCAGGCTCGGGGCTGCCGGAAAATTTACAGCCTCAGGCTCGGGCTCTGGGCCCCCTTTTTATTACATTTGACACCAAGCAAGCCAGATTGATTTACCCCCGAGTTTCCATCTGCTCCAGCAGGGCTTTTCCAGCTCCAAGGAGCACGGGGTTGGGAAGAGGAGCCAGGAGATGCCGGCTCTGGCCTCAGCAAATCCAGCAGATCCAGGCACAAAGGGCAGGCGATATTTCACAGGCTTAGGATGGGATTTAGCTGTCCTGCAGAGCCCAGAGAAAGGAGCACAGCCAGCATTTCCCAGGCTGCAGAGTTAGCTGGATCTCCACTTTTCCCTTGTCCCCAGGTAACAGAGGCATTTTGAAGCTGTGTTTGCTGGCTCCTCCATCATCCTGCCTTTACCAGCTCTGCCAGCAGGGAATCATGGACTAGCCTGGATGGGAACCCAGGAGGAGCTCTGAAATCCAGCTCCTGGCTCTGCACAGGACAATCCCACCGTGTCCCTGAGAGTGCTGTCCCCACACTGCTGGCCTCTGCCAGGCGTGGGGCTGTGACCATTCCTCAGGGAGGCTGGAACAGCTGGCTCCCAGAATGACTCTGGAGTTTGGGAAGAGGATTAATCCGGGCTCAGGGCTTGGTGTGGTGATGTAAAAATGAAGACGCAGAAGAGAGGAGAGATCCCTCTGAGCTCCTTGCAGGTGGATTTCCTCCTCCTGAGGCTCTCTGGGAGGATGAAGTGGGGATGTTGAAAGGTGGCAGTTCAAGCTGCCAGGTGTTGGACTGGAGATCTCCAGAGATCCTGCATGCTTCTCCAGGTGCTGGAATTAAATGTCCTGAGAGATGCAGTCACCAGGACTGGTGTTGGGATGTTCCCTTTTGCTCCAATGATTTCACACCTGGCACTTCACCCCTGCCCTCTCTCCTGCTCTGCCCCCAGCTTGGCCATTCTCCTTCCAAAGCAGATCTGTGGGAAGTTTTGTCTCTCCCAGGCTGCCTTCCCAGCCCTTATCCTCTCTCCTAGGAAAAGCTCCCTGTTGTGTCTCACCCCTCCTCCCCTCCCCACGCTCGGGCTGTCCCTCACTGTCCCATCTCAGTCCCCCCCTTCCCTTCCTGGGCACACTCAGATTGGATATTGGGAATATTTCTCCCCTGGAAGGGTGGTCAGGCTGCCCAGGGCAGTGGTGGGGTCACCAGGGATTTCAGAGGAAGGGAGAGGTGTAGAAGCTGTGTGGATGTGGCACCTGGGGACAAGGATTAGTGGTGGCCTTAGTGCTGGGCTGGATGTGATGATCTCCAGGGCTTTGGGATCACAAAAATCCCGTCCTGCTGTGGGCCATGTGGAGGGTTCCTTAGACCCTTTAGAAGCAGGATGGGGTTCACAGTGCCCTTGTGGTGTCCCCAGGCCCCCTGGCAGTGCTGACAGGCAGAACTGCCTGGAGCTTCCCTTCCCAGCCTTTCCAAAGGTGGGAGCTCCACAGCCCCATGGTGGTGCCCACCCTGCCCAACCAGAGAGCTTCTCCTGGGGCTTGCTGGGTGAAAATCTGTGATCTCAGTGTGCTTCTATCCCAGACACCAGCACAGGAACCAGGACATCCCCTCACCCCTCTGCTCCCTCCCCAAGCCCTGTATTTAATCTGCAGCTCTCAGCTTTGAGTGGCAATACTTGCTTGGGCTCTGAGCCATCTCCTCTGCCCTCTCCACCATGGGGCACGTGGAGGTGGCAGCTGCTTCAGCAGAGCTGCTGGGGCCCTTTCCTGCCCTGCATCCCATCACTGGCCAAGTCTAATGGGGCTCCTCCACTTGCAATTTGTCAGGGTTTTATCTGAACATCTGCATCCCGGCCTCTTATTAAGCCCTTAGAAAAATAGAAGTGTCTGATGCCTGAACAGCTTTAAATTTGGAAGCAGAGTGGGAGTAGATGGGAGAAAATGCATTGCCCTTGATGTAATCATCAGAGGAGGACAGTTCTGAACAATGACCAGATCGTCCTCACCCAACGATGACAGCAATTTCTGACTTATCACCCCCCAGCACTATATTAAGGCACTGAGATTACAGTGTTATTCATTAGCACCACATCTGCTGGAAATCAGCGTGGGGAAGGCTGCTGAGGGTGCTAAAAAGCTCCAGGATGGCACAGAGAGAACACTCCCCCAAAAGGGAGAATAATGTCCTTCCCCTGGTGGGGGTGGCTCAGTGGTGCCTTAATTCAGTGAATATATTGGATATGTTGGTTCTCAGCCAGATTGGTGTTCAGCTTTTGGTTACAGAAGGGCTTCTGACATCACAACACAGAGCTGTAAATATTTCAGGAATAATCCTCATTTAAATTGGTTGATTGAGACTCGAGGGTTTGACTGAGGAACAGCAGAGATTAAATCAAACTCCTGCTTTACCAACCCCATGCAAGTCAAACTCCTGCTTCAGCAGCCCTTGGGGCAGCCCTGGGCTGAGCTGCCGAGGACAGGGGACACTGAGAGCAGCAGGTTCCAGGCCTGCCACCCACAGGGGCTTGGCTCAGGCTCCTCATTTTTCCAGCCTGCTCCAAGTGGTCTCTTCCTGTCCTGGCACAGCTCTTTGCATGGTTTAACCCGTGCCACCACTTCACTTTCACGCCATGGGATGAATTGAAGATCCTCTCTCCTGCATTTCGTGGCTCTCAAAGATTCTCGGTCTCAACGCAGTCGTACAAAAAACGTTTGATTCATCACAAATCCAGAGCGATAAAGGAACTCTGTGCCATTTGTCCTGCCTTGCACTGAGACCTGCTCTGCTCTAGCTGCCCCCAAAAGCCCTCACCTTTCTCATATTCCTCTGACAGGTGAACTAAACTCTTGGATAACTTCAGGAGTGACTTCCTGAATTTGTTTCCTAAACTCCATGGCCTTCCAGGATTACAGGCTGGAGAAAAACCTCCTTGCAGCTGAATTTGCTGATTCTGAGGTTCAGCAGTTGCAGCAAGATTTAAACCATTCTTAGGACCACTCCTTGACTTTCCCAACCAATTTCAGTCACCCAGAGAGCCAAGGGATCAGGAATGTTAGGGCTCCAAAGGTATTTCATGGCCTTGTGGCTAAAAATGCAGAGCAGGCTCTGAACTGTGGGGATCTCCCACCTGCCCTGGTGGGTTTTCTCCTGCCCAGAGTCTGAAGGTGATTTCTGAGCCTCCCCCAATCCTTGGCAGCTCTGATTTCCCGAGGATGATGCGGAGAATGAGGAGCACTCCTGGCAGGCATGGTGCCGGTGTGTGGCTCTGCACGAGGGCTCAGAAATCCCATCCAGCCTTCCTGGGGCTGCCCTGCTTCCCTCAGGGGCCAGGGCTGCTGATCTGCAGAACCTCAGCTCGAGGAGCTTTCAAAGGACCGTTTCAGCAGCTGGTGTGAACCATCCATCAGTGCTCCTGTCTTCGCTCTAACCCGCCCCGTTCTGGGCTGCCTTAATTCAGTGATGATGAAATTTCGAGCAACTGCTCCTGACAAATGAGACTTCCTCTAGTGGGTTGCTTCTTTAAACTGTTAACACATGCTTAAATATTGTCAGAGCTCAGAAGGAGAACATTTAAGTTCCCAAAGATCCTTCATTATCAAAGGCAGCTGCTGGCGTGCAGTGGATCCCTGCTGCCCAACTGTGCGTCCGTGGGAGAGGATCCTGGCAGGGATAGGAATGAGGGATACTGCTCTGGAAAGGGGCTGGAGGTTACAACAGCAGGGGTGGAGAATTGGTCACAGGCAGAAGAGGGAAGGGTGGAAATGCAGAGTGGACAATGCTGACATCCAGGACTTGAAGGGAGCCTACAAAGGAGAGGTGGGGAGGGACTTGTTACAAGGGCCTGGAGTGTCAGGATGCAGGGAATGGCTTCAAATTGACAGAGGGCAGGGATGGGTGGGATATTGGGCAGGAATTGTTCCTTGTGAGGGTGGGCAGGCCCTGGCACAGGTGCCCAGAGCAGCTGTGGCTGCCCCTGGATCCCTGGCAGTGCCCAAGGCCAGGCTGGATGGAGCTGGGAGCACCCAGGGATGGGGGAAGGTGTCCCTGCCATGGCAGGGGTGGAATGAGATGAGCTTTAAGATCCCTCCCATCCCAAACCATTCTGGGATTGTGTGACTTAGGACTTCTCCACTTTTCCCATGGACCTCCAGGAGCTCTAGTTTTCAAGGACAGCTCTTCAATGAGAACAAAGCTTTTGTGCAGCCCTGTCCAGCCCAGCTGCCTGCCAGCCACGGCTGCTCAGCCTGTCCTGCAGGGAAAGGAGCCCCCAGGAGATTTCCCTTCCACTCCTCCCAACCCTCCCCAGTTTCCACTGGTGCTGCTGTGACAAGTCTCTCTGGAGGGCACCAGGAGCTCTGGTGGCAAATCCTCATTAATTGATTCACGGGGCCCAGGGAGGAATCCAGTCCAATTAGAGATAAATAATTGATGCCATCGAGCGCTGGGATCGGGCATTATTGACGCGAGGGGCCGACAGCTGTTCCTGGTGTCAGCACCAGGGACCCTGCACTGAGACAATGACCCTCAGCACCCTGCACTGCCAGGGGACACCACCCCACGGGGACCCGCTGAGCTCTCCACACAGCACACAGGAAAACACCTCTGTCAGAGTCCAGGACATCCCTGTGGCCACCCTGGAGGGTTTGGAGACCGGACAGGGGGTCTGGGATCTGTACAGGGGGGTCAGAGCCTCACACAGAGCCCAGGAGGGCACTGCCTCTGATCCCTGCCATGGCAGTGAATGCCCACAGTGTATGAAGAATCACAAGCTGAGAGAATTCAAAATAAGTAGTATTTAGTTTATCATAGAATGTAAATGTAGAATCTGGGATTTTTAGTATATGGGGTTGAAGAGACAAGCTGGAGGAATTGGGGAGTGGCCCCTGTGCTCCTTGTTCTTGCTCTCGTCCCCCATCTTTTGCTGAGCTGGATTTTAGAGATTGGTTTAGAGTAGAAATGCCATGTTAGCATAGGCAGTGGGCATTGGTAAAATTCTGTAAATAAAAAGTGCATTTTGGACGGTGGTTGGGTCAGGGGTGCTGTACATGAGGTGTGGGGCTCTCTGAGCCGCCCAGTCCTGCTCTGCTGGGGATGCCCTGCAGAGCTGGGACAGAACTGAGATAATGCCCCTGCCAGGGAGGCCTGGCAGAGCTGAGACAGAACTGAGATAATGCCCCTGCCAGGGAGGCCTGGCAGAGCTGAGACAGAACTGAGATAATGAAGAATAAACAACCTTAGAAACAGGCACTGGCTGACTCAGCTTGTCGTCTCTACCTTCGGTGTGAAACACTCAGGGCAAAGAGAAGACTGAAAACCTGATTACCCTGGGGAACAGCCACCCCGAGGAAATCTCAGGGAACAGCAACCCTGAGACACCTCCATTCTTTAATCCTTGGCCTCTGACTGCACTGAGGGCCCTGAAACCCACAGAGCTCTTAGAGATTTCAAAGGATGCCTGTGGTAACAGCAGGAGACAACTTTTATCCCTAGGACCTCAGTCATGGTTTTTAAACAGCCATTGGTCGTCATACTAAACCCATATCCTGAGAGAAATGAAATGTCCCCTCCAGAAGCACCAGGGAGGAGCTTGGTTGGACAAGTAGGATGGGATAAGAAATAATTCTGCTGCACCTTTGTGGTTTGGTTGCTAAAGACAACATGGGAAGGATCAAGAGGGAAAATCCTGATGAGAACGTGACCCCAAAAGGTGCCCTGCCATGGGAGGAAGAGGAGGAAGAGTGGGGGGTTGGTGTGTGGGATGAGGATTCCTTTCCTGGGGATTGCTCCTCCTTGTCTTCCTAATGGAGGAGCATTTCAGGAACTGGGTCTGGAATGTGGGCAAGGATTTTTCCAAGGGTGATCAGAGAAGTTTGGACTCTGCCCACCCCATCCTTTTCAGCATTTTAATGGCTGAGGAATTGTTGAAAACTTGTGAAGCAGGCAGAGATTTGTCCCCAAGTTTGGTGGAATTTGGATTAGGCCCACTGGGAGTGGGTCCCTACAGAGCTCAGGGAGAAGAGGGGGAAGCTGCAAGTGGCCCAGAGAAGCCAGGACTGCTCACTGATATCCCCTTGGAATGAGCACATGGGGATTTCAGGCAAAGGCAGTCTGTGATTTCCACTCCAGGACATTTATTTGGGTCAGGGTAGGGAAATTTGATTTACTTGCCAAAGCCCCACCGGGCTGGTAAAATTATAACTCCCACTCATTCTGCATGTATCCTGACCAGTGTTTGGTGACTGTGGGAGTTTTCTCAGGGAGTTCTCTCTCTGTGCCCCCTCCCCTAAATTCACTGGAGTGAGTTTGCCCTGAGTGCTGCCAGGACCTGTGACAGCAGAGAGGGGCTGCAGCCTGAGGGGTCCTGTCCCCAGCTCCTTGCACAGCCTGCAGAGGGGGAACCCTAAAGCTCTGTCCTCTCTTCAGGGATTCATTTCCTGCCTCACCTGCCATAGGTGGGAGATGCTCACAGTTGTTCCCAGCATCCCAGAATGGCTTGGGAGGGACCTTACAGCCCATCCAGTGCCGCCCCTGCCATGGCAGGGACAGCTTCCCCTGTCCCAGGCTGCTCCCAGCCCTGTCCAGCCTGGCCTTGGGCACTGCCAGGGATCCAGGGACAGCCACAGCTGCTCTGGGCACCCTGTGCCAGGGCCTGCCCACCCTCGCAGGGAACAATTCCTGCCCAATATCCCATCTAAACCTATTCTCTGCCAGTCTGAAGCCATTCCCCATGTCCTGTCACTCCAGTTCCTGATGAACAGTCCCTCTCTGGCTTCCTTGCAGCCCCTCCAGATCCTGGAAGGCCATTCTGAGGTCTCCACCCCCCTCCCCTTTTGCAGCCCCTCCTGCCAGCCTGTCACCATTCTCAGAGCTTTACCTCTGACACCAGCAGGACGTGGGTTCCCCCAGGCAGGGCTGAGTGTGCCCTGTGAGGACCCAGGAAGGTGGAGGGCAAAGAGGACGAGCATTATGACGATGACACTGACAGGAGGACAAAGTCCCACTTGTCAGGCTGGATGAAAACAGAGCTGGTGCACTGGAGCTGTCACTGAGGCACTGCTCTGTGCTGGCCAGGGACAGCCCACAGGAACGGCTGCAGCTGGGCCAGGGAGGTTTGAGGATGGAGACCAGGAAGGTTCTTCCTCAGAGGGTGCTGGCACTGCCCAGGCTCCCCAGGGAATGGGCATGGCCCCGAGGCTGCTCCAGGAGCCTTTGGACATCACTCCCAGAGGCAGGGTGGGATTGTTGTGTGTCTGTGCAGGAGACAGGATCAGGATCAATGATCCTTTTGGGTATCAGGATATCCTAGAACCCAAATGCTGCTTTCCAGCTCTGCATTCCCAGCTCTGGGCCACAGCCCTTCATTGTTGGATTCCCAAGCCCCAGAACTGCCTTGTGACCTTTTCACTTGAGCCTGAGCCACCCCTGCTCTCAGTTAGCACTGACTGAGGGCTTTGCCCGTGGCTGTGTCAGCACCAGGGTGCTGGGAGCTCAAACTCCTGCCTTGCACTGGCTGAACTCTGCTGCCTCTGCATAGTAGGACTGGCCTGGGTGGCTTTGGTTTTTTGGGGGGTTTTTTTTTGGTTTTTTGGGGGTTTTTTGTTTGGGTGGTTGGTTGGTTTTTTGTTTTCTGGGTTGGTTTTTTTTGTTGTTTTTTGGGGTTTTTTTGTTTGTTTGTTTTTGGTTGTTTTTTTGTTTGTTTGTTGTTTGTGGGTTGGTGGGTTTTTTTGCTTTTTTTGGTTTTTTTGGGGGGTGTTTTTTTTTGTTTTGTTTTGGTTTTGCTTTTTGGGTTTTTTTGTTTTCTTTGGGTTTTGTTTTGTTTTGTTTTGTTTGTTTGTTTGTTTTTTGTTTTTCCAGGCAGGAAAAAGGTTGTTCTGCTTTTCTGACACCATCATTGTACCAGCCCCCAGGAATGCTGCTGGGCCAGACCCACAGCACCAGCGACTCTGAACACACAAACTCCTGCTCCTAAGGAAGGAGAGAGTTTTCCTTTGTGTTCATCCCCCAAAGGGGCTTGGAGCACCAGCCTGTGTGAGAAATGGATTTGTGGAGGATTCCCAAAACCTGACTGAATGCTCACACAGCCTTGTCCATCTGTGTGCAAACTCTGGGTGTGCAGACTTGGAAAGGCCATAGGATAGAGAAAACATCACTGAGAGAGAGATTGAACTGGAAACAGGTTTCAAATGATGGCCTTGCAGACAGAGCAGTTATTTTTGAGAATTAGAACTGTGAAAGATGCATTGCAGCAAGAGGATGTGGGGTAAAATAACCCCACAAGGTGATGGGTGTTAGAAGGATTGGCATAATTGTGTGGCAAAAGCTGAAAAGCATTTATAAGGTATTGTAAACAGGAAATGATTTGGCTTGGATAGAATAGTTTGAATTTTACATCTCCTGTGTCTCACCCTATGAGATTAATAATGGAATAAAATCCTTAAAATCACCTCTCAGTTGCCCCATCCCTGCAGAACTGCTCCTTGAGCATCCTGCCAGGGCAGCAGCCCCATCCCAGCAATCCAAGGGCAAAGAGAAGCCGGGATCTGAGCTGAATTCCCTGTCAGAAGCCGGGATCCGAGCAGAATTCCCTGCCCCACCTGCAGGGCTGGGTGCGAGCTCTGGGTGCCCCGAGGCTGCAGGCGCTGGGAGATGCTTTCCCTTTGCTTTTATCCCTTTAGTGCTTTTGGGAGATGCTTTTCCTCTGCTTTTATCCCTTTAGAGCTTTTGGGAGATGCGTTCCCTCTGCTTTTATCCCTTTAGTGCTTTGCTTTGCTCCGAGCGCGGGAACCCGCGCTCGGAGCAAAGCAATGCACTAAAGGGATAAAAGCAGAGGGAAAACATTTCCCACCCTGACCCGGGGGGCTCCCAGGACCCCGAGGAGCTGCTCCTTTTCCATCGAGGCTTGGCGTGCTCACCCCCAGGGACAACTTCCAGCACCCTCGGGAGGAGCAGGTGCCGTGCAAAGGCAGCAGCGGAGCCCACAGATGGAAAAATCCCTCTCAGGCAGGTGGGAAACGGGTCCTGCTCCCTCCAGGAAGGGACCTGAGGGAGGTTTTCTCCCACCAAGGAGGTGCTGCCTGCACAGATTTGCATATTTAGTGACTTCATGCACATCCACTCAGCCGCTTCCTTCCCCGGCCTCGTTATTTGTTTTCACAGCTAATTAAAACCTCCCCGAGCTCAGCCCTCTGATTAGGGGGAGAAGGCTGAGCCCACAAGCAGCCACAGAGGAGGATGCCCCAGCCCACAGCCTGACCCCGGGCTGCTCTGCAGACCCCACGCTGCAGTTGGGACATTATTTACCCTGATATTGCAGCGTTCTCTTAAAATATATTGAAGGAGAGATTGGGAAAATGAAGTGTATAAGATTTATCCTGCACTAGAGGATTTCAGCATCCAAGAAAGGCAGATAGTCCAGTACCTCAGACTTAATAGAAACCTCCTGCTTTATTAATGTTGCCTGATTTTTTTCCCCCTTGTCCACAGGTCCTGGGCAGAAAGTCAAAGCTGTATTTGAGGAGCTTTCCTGGAGGTTTTCATTAATAACAGGGCCAGGGAATCCACTGCAAATGTAAAAATAATAGATTTGAGAGCCCTAAAAGGATGGAGATTTACTCACTGTGGAAATATTAGGGAGAAAGTGGGAGTGGGAGGTTCCCAGGCTCGGCGCAGCCTGGCTGTGAGCTCTGGAAGCTGCTGGCACTGGGACAGGGGGGAAGGTTGCCTCCGAGCGGCTCTGCAAGGCAGCTGCGGCTGCTCTGCCCAGCACCGAGCTCCCAGAGCCGCGGAGATTCCCGAGGAAAGGAGAATTTCCTTCTCAGGGTATCGGGGAAAGGAGGACGGAGAGCTTCCATCAGCCCCCTTGGAGCGGGAGGCGCAGGGTGGTGCTGACTGGGCAGGCCAGGAGGGGCTCAAAGGAATGGGGCAGGACAGGGATTGCTGCTTCCTGCTGTGCCCAGCTCCTGTGGGAATGCTGGAACCACGTCCCCTCCTTCCCAGGGACTGCTCCTGCAGCCCACACTGATCCCAGGCCGGGCATCACCGCTGCTGACACAGCTCCCCCAGCAGAGCCAGCCCGGGGAGCCACCAGCATCCCCAAAAACCCTGAACCCAACACGGCCAGGGGGTGCAGGGTCCCAGCCCCAGCTGAGCCCCTGCACA
>VXBR01011243.1:0-10686 GCA_013400215.1 Cisticola juncidis
AACGTGCTAGGATGCCGCTGGGCCCGGGGACGCACGACTGCGCCGGCCGCTTGCTCCCCCAGCCAAAAAGCAGGAGTTCAGCTAGCCTGTGCCCAGGGCCCTGTGCCACCCATTTCAGCACCGGGAGCAGCCCGGTGCAGGGGTGCCCATTGCCTGTGTGGCCTCCATCCTGCTCCCAACACCTGCCCCACGATCAGGAGTCACCTGCATGCTGCCCTGGATGAGCAGGACGCTGTCCCGGGCCCTGCACGGCCCAGGCATGGCAGAGGCGGACTGTGTGTGGGCAGCCCTCGTGCAGCACTGAGCCACAGTCATCAGCCCAGCCCCATCCTCCATCTCATCCGGGGGGCTGGCTCCCCTCCAGAGCAGCTGCCAAGCTGTGCCTGCCGAGGCCCCGGCTCTGTCCTCCTTCCTTGCCTCAGAAGGCAGCTGTGCCTGGCCAGGGGGAGGGAGTGGGACAGCCCTGGCACTGTACAGGGCAGGCAGGGTGCTTCTGGGGACAGTGCTTTGCTCTGCCCCAGCCCAGGAAAGCTGAGCATCCCACAGAAATTCAGGGCCTGTCTCAGAGCTCCCTGTGTCCTGGGGCTGTGGGCTTACGCTACTTTTCCTTGCTTTCAGTTTATGGTGTTGGGGCAGGGTGGGCATGGCCAAATAGCTCCAGGCAAGTTGGGGGTTGGGAACCTGGAGGATGGTGAATATCGGGCCAATTTTTTGCCTCCCACCCCACAAGACAGCCAGGCTAAAAAAACCAGGCTTCATCTTGTGGTGTGCATGAAAATAAAGAGATTAAAAAGACCAGTCCTGGATCATAGCCTTTAAGGGCCTGCTTGGGTTAAACACTAAAGTGCCTTGTGGGGGAAAAATATCAGGAGTACCAGTGGCTGGGAAATCCCATGGAAAATAAGGCACGTACCCTTCATGGTGGCAGAGGCTAGTGAGTGTGATGAGCTATCAGAAGAGGCAGTGGCATCCCCAGTGTCCAGCCTGCCCCACCAGGTGCTTCCTAGGAGCTGGGTTTCAGCCAGCACATGCCACCAGGAGGGCCTGGTCGGTGTCAGGAGCTCTTTGGCTAGAAATCAGCAGGTTTGTAACAGGCCAGGCACACAGGATGGGAGAAATCCAGGAAGGGCTCCCTTCCTTCTTTCAGCCAGCATCAGCTGCTGAGAGGGTGGCAGAAGAGGCCCAAGGGTGGGGACAGGAGATCTCAGCGGCGCCCTGATGACCCTGCCTGTTCCTCTGTGCAGGATGGTTCCCCCACCACCTGTCAGCAAGCCCCACGTGTGCCTCTCCACCGTGCTCATCATGACCAGCCTGGTCCTCATGGATGCCTACCTGGTGGAGCAGAGCCAGGGCTCCCGGAAGCTGGGCATCTGCGTCATGGTGGCAGTGGGTGACATATGCTTCCTGCTGGTCCTGCGCTACGTGGCCATCTGGGTCGGGGCAGAGGTAAAGACAGCTAAGCGAGGATACGCCATGATCCTCTGGTTCCTGTACGTCTTCGTTCTGGAGATCAAGGTGTACTTTGTCTACCAGAATTACAAAGCCGACCGGAAGAGCTTGGATCTGATAGCCCGCAAAGCGCTGACCTTGCTGCTCTCCATCTGCATCCCAGCTCTCTACGTGCTGCTGGTGGCCACGGAGCACATGGAGTACGTCAGAACGTTCAAGAAGAAGGAGGACCTCCGCAACCGCCTCTTCTGGGTCATTGTGGACATGCTGGACGTGCTGGACATCCAGGCCAACCTGTGGGAGCCTCAGAAGAAAGGGCTGCCGCTCTGGGCCGAGGGCATCATGTTCTTCTACTGCTACATCCTGCTGCTGGTGCTGCCGTGCGTGTCCCTGTGCGAGATCAGCATGCAGGGCATCGGCATCGTGCCGCACCGCATGATGCTCTACCCCATGCTCAGCATGCTCACCGTCAACATCACCACCATCTTCATCCGCGGCAGCAACATGCTCTTCTTCAGGGACGCGCGGGTCTCCAGCATCTTCATGGGCAAGAACATGCTGGCCATCGGCATGAAGCTCTGCATGTTCGTGCAGTACCGGCGGCACCGGCAGCACAGCCCCGCGGGGCCGGACCCGCAGCACGGCGCCCCGGCCCCNCCGTACCTGCGAACCGGGGCGGGCCGCGGAGCGCCCTGCCGGGCCCTGCTCCCTCCCTCCCTGGGCGGAGCTGCTCAGGGCCCCCAGCGGCCACGGCGAGGACCCGCAGCAGCCTCTGTGGGGCTGCAGAGCAGTTTGGAACCTCAGCACTACTCAAACAGCGGAGGGGAGGAGGCCGGGGCCCCTGCCAGGAGCTGTGTGTGCGTGAGGCCAGGCAGCCCGGCCCTGTGCCAGGCTCCCCGAGCAGCACAGCCAGGGTGCCACACAGCGGGTCACCCACTCCTCTGTCCTGGCGGGCCCTGGCTCCAGAGGGGTCCTTGGCAGCAGCCTGACCCCGCTGTGTGAGCCGAGGTCGCCCCAGTCACCCCTCTCAGCCAGCTCGGGCCTGGGGGGACCCAAAAGGGGGTGACTGTCCTTTTTTTGTACCTCCCTCTTTGCAATAAAAGACCTGAACCCCGCAGCCTTTCCATGTCTGCGTCCCTGCCCGCAGGCAGGTCCCCCCTCTCCTGTGGGGGCCTCTTGTGAACAGACTGGGCGTCTGTTCAGCTGCAGAGCACATGGAGAGGCTCCCTCAGTGACCACCCAGGGCTGGGACAGCATCCCAGGGGTCTGGAGACATTCCCCGGGCCCACAGGTGCTGTGAGCCTCTGGTGGGCTCCCAGGGTGGCACTGGCAGGGTGTGCCTGGCAGCATTGCCAGCCACCACTGCAGCCACATCAGCTGGCACCAGCTGTGCCCAGGGACACCCACAGCAGGTCCCCACACTCCACCTGCAGGGACAGCAATAGGTCTGCCCAAACTGCCCTGGAAACAAGGAAAACGAGCCAACTGCTTGAGGCTGGGAGGCTGCTGGAAAGAGCAGCCCCTCAGCAGTAGGAGGTCTGGAGAGCTGGAAGCATCTGCTCCCCTTGGAGTTGGGGTTGCCATGCTGCCTCCTGCCCATACCCCGGGGCACCTCAGGCCTGGCTGTGCCGGGCACTGCCCAGGGGCTGGCAGGGACAGGGCCACAGGCTCACAGCTCACCACGGCCATGCTGGGCAGGAGCAGGTGACAGCCCTGCCCCTGCTGCACCCTACGGGCAGCAGGAGACAGGGACACAGGGATGCTGAGAAGTGCCAGGTGAGCCCTCGGCGAGGCCCTGGCAGGTCTCCAGCCAGGCTGGCACATCCCACGTCTCCTGCCTTCCCCAGTTCCTATAAGTTCTCTCACAGAGCAGAACCTGCAAGCACCCACAGGAACTACAGTGGGGGCAGGTGGTTCACAACACCCTCAGCCAGGTGTCCTGCTCCTTCCTCCCTGTTTAGCTCCCAGCAAGGCCCCAAACACCTGCAGCCCCCACACAGCTGTGCCCAGGCACTGTCCCAGCACACTGGGGCCATCTGAGCCACCCCCTCATCAGCACAGCCGTGGGAGACAGGGGCAGATGGAACAGGGAGCAGCAAGAGGGCTGGTGGGATACTGGAGAGGCACTGGCTCCCCTAAGTCACACTGTAACAGCACAGACATGGGAATAAAGGAAAACAGGTGATTTTTTCATACAGCATCAGTTCCCTAGGAGCACTGATAACCCCGTGGAGGTGACCCTGAGAAACCAAGCAGCTCTGGAGGAGAGATCCCACACAGCAATACCTGAGCAGTCACAGCATGCCCTGTGTGTGGGGAAGGCCAGCACACCTCGATCTGCCCCACCAGGAGTGATCCTCTCACCTTTACTCCTCTCCTGTGAGACTACATCCAGATCCATGCTGGGCCACCAAAAGAGAGCAGCTGGCTGTCTGGGCCGACTCCAGTTGAGTATGTGAAAGCTGTCAGAGGCTGGAGCACTGCTAGGAAAAGCTGAGCAAACAGGATTCCTTCACCCTTAGGAAGAAAAGTCTTTGGGGAGGCCTTACAGCTCCCCTTTCCCACCCGCCCCTCAGACCTGTGACAAAGCTGCTGAGAAGACAGAGCCATGCACTTCACTGAGAACAAGACAATGATTATGGACTAACACCAGGCAGGTTTTCTGGATGAGGGAACACGAAGTTCCATCTTGAGGACCTGAAGCAGTGGAGCAGAGGCCAAGAGAGGTGAAGGCATCTGTCCTTGGACATTACCAGATCCCACCAAAGCAGCCCTGAGCAACCTGAAGTCAGGGTTGCAGGCCTTGTCCCATGTCCTTTTCTGCCTCAGTGGAAGTCTGAAAGAACCTGGAGCAGAGGCAGCAGTTCAGGGCAGGACTCAGGCTTTCCTTGCTCAGGTTAGAGATGAGCAGGTGCAAGGGCAGAGACAGCTGTCATCATCATCAGCATCTGCACGACACACTTGTCACCACCACAGGCAAGGAAGACACTTCAGCTATGAAAAACCCGTCACTTCCTTCAGTTCAGCCCCTGCTCTGCTGCCTTACAGCATCACTGCAAAGTGGAAGGCAGGTCTGGGAAGAGGGATAACCATCCCCCAGGCCTGGCCAAGGCAGGATGAGCCAGCCCAGACAGCAGCCTGACTGTCCAACAGTCACAAGCCCTTCTGTGAGGGCAGGTGGCGCTTGTCTTTGATGGCATTCCTCTTCCTCTTCTTGCTCAGGAAGCTCTCCAGCTTCCCACTCCTCTTCAGCTCTGCATACTTCTCAGCTAGCTCCAATTTCCGCTTCTCAGCTGTAGGGGAGAGGGAAGGCAGTTCTAAACTGAAGCCCAAACATCTCTACAGAGCAGCCCCTCTTCCCCTCTCCCTCCCTGGCCCAGGCTGAGCAGCAGCAGAACAATCCCCTCACAGCTCTGTGGAATAGCATGGGCACTGCTTCCAGTGCTTGAATTCCTCCCTCTAAATCTTCCTGCAGCACGCTCACACCCAGTACTTACATTTCTTCAGGAAGAAGGGTTTCTTCCCCTGCTTGGCCAACTCCCTCTGTTGCCTTTTCAGAGACAGCTCCCTCTCCCTCAGCTGCTGCTGTTTTTTCTGTGCCTGCTCCTGCTGTGTCTGTGCAGAAAGGATGGCTGTGTCAGCGTGGGGCAGCCCTCAGCCCACTCCTCCTCTCCCCCCATGCCCCAGGGAGAGGAGAAGCTGCTCTGAGCTCACCATGCGGTTCAGGAGCCGCTGCAGCTTCTCCCTCTGCTCCACATTCCGGCATTTCCTCAGCTGCTTCTGAACCATCTGGGGAAGAGAGAAAAGCTGCCTGACTGCCTGACTGCCTGCCTGCCACCTCCACTGTGAACAGCCCTTGAAGAAGAAGCCCCTGCCCAGCAAGGTTCTCCCAGGCAGGGACAGGCACAGGGCATCACCTCCTTCTCCTGCTTCTTGATGCTGTCCAGGAAGCTGTACGTCTTCATAAAGATTTCAGGCTTGTACTCTCCAGACAGGTCATCGAATCGAGGGTCTCTCTGGACCTGCAGGCAGGGAAGGCAAAGGCAGGGGCTCAGCCAGTGTCACCCTGTTAACAGCCTGCTTACTCTCTCTTCACAGATCAGCCAGTTTTTCTCCCCCACCACTGAAATATCTGCAGCTGGCCAAGGCTGAGTACCATGGCCAAGGCATCCCCAAAGTCATGCCTGCATCGAGTTTACCACGCAGCAGACATCTCCACATGAGGAGTCTGCAACCAGGAATGTCCAGGAATAGTCCCAGCTCCCTCAACAGACATCTCCACATGAGAGTCTGCCACCCAGAAATGTCCAGGAATAGCAGGAGCACTGCTGTCAAACACCTGCAGCTCCCAGACCAGGAGCTGGCTGAATATGCATTGACAAGGTGATGGATTTGGGAATTCAAACCTGTCCAGACTTTCACAGATTAACCGGGTCAGGCTAAAAAAGGGAGGGACAGAAAGAGGTCTCCAGCTGTGGAAATTACCATATTATGATGATCTAGCAATGATAAGTCAAAAGTTACACTTAGACTGGAAAGCAGATGGATTGCTGTACTCGTGGGATTAGTCCTGGACAAGGACCATGGTTACAGTGGAACTGTCACTGGTGGCAGTCCCTGCCCCTCCTAGAGATGTGTGGGTCACAAGGCCCCAGGTTAACCTGCAGCTGCTGTCACCCAGGAAAGCCTGTCCTGCCCTCCCCAGAGCTCCAGCCTGTCCCCCAGGGGCAGCCTGGAGCAGCGCCACTCCCAGGGGAGCAGCGCCAAGGGAAGCCATGCACAGGGCAGGGCAGCACCCACCTTCTTCCTAACAGGGATCACTTGTCGCAGGAAGGGGACAGGCCTCTTGGCAGACATCTCCAGTGGCCTGCACAACAAGAAAAATCTATTTAAAGAGGAGCAGACACCACATGAGGCCCAAGGATATGCTGGGAGGTCATTTGAACCCTCAGAAGAACATCATGGCACAACAGACTCTCCCAGCTCAATCCTCACCATTATACCCATAGAAAGCAAAGAGGTGACTCAGTCAAAAGCCACAGGAGGCTACAAGAACCAAATATATCAGTGTGTGGTGAAAACAGCCCTGCACAGGACCCAGAACAGTTCCAGTGTATCAAGTGAATCCCCAGCACCTGCATCAATAAATGCGCTGCACTGACTGTTCCTCTCATGTGATCACAGAACAGCTGGGGGTGGAAGGAACCTCTCCTAAAGCAGGGTTTGGTTACCTAGGGCAGGTTGCACAGGACTGCATCCAGGTGGGGTTTAAATATCTCCTGAGAAGGAGACTCCACCACCTCACCCAGCAGCTGTTCCAGTGCTCAGCACCCTCACAGTAAAGAAGTTTTCCCTCATATTCAGGTGAAACTCCCCATGTTTCAGTACTGCCCCTTGTCCTGACACTGGGTGCTGCTGAGAAGAGCCTGGCCCCATCCTCTTAACATATTTGCAGTGATAAGGTCCCCTCTCAGTCATCTCTTCTTCAGCCTAAGCAGTCCCAGCTCCCTCAACCTGTTGTCATAGGAGGGATGCTCCAGTCCCCTGATCTTCCTTTTTTTTCCCCTGCTAGACCTGCTCCCTGTCCCTCTTGTCCTGAGGATCACAGCACTGCAGACTGGCTCAGTGTCAGAAGCCCTGCTGAAGTCAACAAAACCCCACAAATCCTTCTTGGGGCAGCACTCAGCGCATTCTCACATCTGCTGAGGCTACAGCCCTGCACACTGCTCTGGAGCCACTGCTGAAGCCAGCTCAGTGCCAGAGATTTTCCTGAAGCCCTTTGAGAAGCTCGCTTCCAAAACAAAAACATGAGAGAAAAAACATGTGGGATTTACAGCAATGCATCACTTACAGGATCAAAGGAATTAAGCAAAAGCAGAATTATGCAAACTGTGTGGCAGAAATAGAGACACTGTGAGAAGATGTTGCACTACATTAAATCCTCCAGTGTCCTAGGTAAAAAGCAAAGCAAAAACGTTATCCTAACCAACCCTTTATGGCAGGAAAAACGTATTTTGTGTTCTTTGCTCAGAAATAAGTTAGGGAGTGCCAGTGTAACAGAGGAAACCCATTCAAACCACTTGGGTGCCACTCTGAGAACTGAAAACCAGCTAAATACTGCAAATGAAGGGTAAGGTACTGCTGTTACCAGTGGGGGCCTGTGGAGAGCTGTAAAAAGGAACAATGGCTCTTGTGGTGTTGAATGCAGGAAAAGGTCTGTGACGGTGAGTGCTGCAGGAGGGTAAAGAGGCAAATAAACACGGACAAGCCACAGATGAGACAGCAGCAGCAGGATGGAGAGAATTTCAGAACAATTGTCTGTGGCTGTAACTCCAGCCAGCAAGAGGCAGGCAGGAGATCCTGATGAGCTGGAAGGGGTTTAGGAACCAGCAGGGCAGCTATTCCAGGTCCCAGTGGACACATCACAGAGCTGGAGAGGCACACCCTGCCAAGAGTTACAAGTGCCTTTATACAGAGGGATAAAGGCATTAAGTGCCAATTTAACTGTCAGTGACAGCTGGCTGCTGGGGATGTGAGGAGGACAGGATGTTAAGAGCTCTGAAAACAGACCATTCCCAAGTGGAACACTATAGTGACAGGCATTATTGTCCAGTACATTAAAGGGGATCTCTGCCAGCTCCAAGGCAACACCACTGCTGTGAGCAGCTCACAGTGTGATTTCTGGAATGCAGAGAGCACACACACACATTTTTCCGATCACAAGAGAGCTTCCTTACCCCTTTTTGCCTTGTTGCTGCTTCAGAGTAGCTTTGGTAGGCTTCACAGGTCTCTTCCCACCAGGCAGTTTCTTCCTCACTCTCGTCCCTGCATCACTCTGCACCCGCAGGAGCTCCTCAAAAGACAGGTCAGATTGATCTGGAACAGAGCACAGGGCACTCCTGAACTCAACAACTTCTCAAGGCACCTCTCTCCCCCTGACTCCACCAGGAGGGATTCTCAGAGCTTGAGACAGTGGCACAAGCAGAGTGGTGCCATCCCTGTACAGCTCTGATTCCTCTCCCACTGATCACCTCAGTGCTTGCCACGAGCACAGAGCAGCCTCCCCCTCTCCCCAGAGTATCTTTGCTTCTCTCTCCCCTCCACAGCACACACAAGACCAACACAAAGTTTTTACCTGGTACAAAGACCAGCACAAGCTCTACACTGGGCACTGCAAATCCTGAGGGGTCACCCCTTAGCCCTGACTTTCCCACTTTAATGTTTCTTTAACATCCCTTAATGTCAGTAACCTTTAATGCTTCTCCTAACCAGAATACAAGAATATTATCATCTTGTTCATTATTCTAGATTTATACCTCTAGCTGTTCAGAACCACCAGCTGAAGGCATTTCTTCAGTCAGCACTTGGATATGCTCACCCCAGTCTCGTGTAAGGGCAGGGAAGGGATGGCATTGTGTCCCCTCTGGAAGGGAAAGCCTTGGCAAACTGACCCAGGTGGGGTCTGCCTGCTCAGCCCCTCTGAGCAGTGACAGCCACACGGTGCTGCTGAGCCTCTGCAACACAAATCCCCCCAGCTGTGGCCCAGCAGGGACAGTCACAGCCTGTCTGTGACACCTCAGTGCCCCCAGGCTGCTCTTGTAGCCCCCTCACCCCCAAAACCCTGCCCGTGAGCAAGGGCTGTGTGTGCTTTGCCAAATTCAGGGAGCCAGTGAGGTCAGTCAGTGGCTCAGAGCATGGACTCATCCCAAGCACTCCCATCCTGGCAATAACCAAGGCTTTCAGAAACTGCTCTCATCATCCAGAGAACACGATGGGCACGGCCAAAAGCTGCCCCAATCAGTGTTTTCATTTTATTTGTTCTCAGAACTCTGCTCTGATGACGCTCATTAGTGCTCTGAGGCGGGGTACAGGAGCAGTGACTACCCAGGCTGTGCACAAGGGACAAAGGAAATGGGAATGCAGCATGATTTCATTGCATTGCTCCCCCTAAACACCCCTAAAACCCTCAGTTTATCCAAACCCTGAGCAAGGACAGTCAAAAGGACAAAGAAAGCATTAAAAGAAAGGAATAATGACGTGGAAGGTACTCTCAGCACTTGAAAAGACAAGGCATCATCACTTGCACTCGATATTCCATTTGGCTGCAAATCCAAACAATTAATGTTTAAATAGCAAAGACTTCCAAGACATAAAGACACCACATAAAATGATGCCAAAAAGAGGTTTGGTATGAATCTGACAAAGCAAAGGCATGCCCAGTTTCCACTGATAAAGCATTTCAATACTGGTACAGGAGAACAACCCTGACTACCTGGAACCTAATGGGGAAAATGATTTCCACACAGTAGGATCAGTCCATGAAACACATCCTCCTGCCTATTTGTAGGAGATTGAATCAACCACTCACAGTGATAAAAACATCACTGGACATCACTATAAAGAAGGAGCCTTTTCTGGGCCAGAAGTGAATGGTCCCAGCAGGGGAGTAGGGTTAGATGCCCAGATTTGGCAACTGAGTGAAAAGGTTCTGGTTAAAAAGGCAGGATTAGCTTATTTTCTTTGTTCCTTGCATTATTTTCTGAGGACTTAATTTCCCTTTCTTTTTTTTTTCCATTTATTTTTTCCCCCTAGAATATAACTTACCTGTTCTCTGCTGTCTCTGTAGTCCATTTCATTTCCCCTCCTGCCATTTTTCCCTTCACACACTATTTTGTGGGTTGTTTCCCTCTTTTTGCACCTCTCGATAAGCTGTTAGGTGCTGACCACAGGGACATTTCCTGCTCTCAAGCACAGCCTCCCGTGTCTCCTCTCCTCCCACAGGCTCCTGTGACACACGGACACCTTATGCCTTCCTCAGGTGACCCTTCCTAAGGTTTTCATTCTCGCCTGGATCGTTCTGAGATGAGGGAACCAACCCGTGTTCACCGCTGTGGATGAGACCCCCCTCACCCTCAGCCCCGCACCCCGTGAGGGCCTCCCGAGCTCCGGCACGGCGCCGCTCTCCTGGGGTGTGTGAGCCCTTCCCGGCATCCTGGCCCGGTGCCGGCCGTGCTCCTGCCCACGGGGGCTCCGAGGTCCCTTCCGAACCGAGCCATTTCACGGCTCCGTGATTCCACGCACCGGGAAGAAGCGGCCCCCTCACGCGTTTGCTCCAGGGCCCCTCACGCGTTTGTTCCAGGCCCCTCACGCAGTTCCCGCCGAACCCCGCCGGTGACCCCGCGCTGCTCAGGGCCAGGCCAGGGAGGGATGCAGGGCCGGAACACGAGAGGACACCGA
>VXBR01011243.1:11711-33903 GCA_013400215.1 Cisticola juncidis
GAGGCGGCGGCAGGGCACGGCCCTGGGCTGCCTGGACAGACCCCGAGCTCTGGCGCCGGGCACTGCTCTGGCCCCGGCCGGACAGAGGCCACCCAGAGCAGAGCCAGGCCCGCAGCAGTGCTGCCCTCCCACAGATATGCACTCAAGGGGGCTGGTCCCTCCTCTGTACACCGCGGCACAGCAGGATTCCCACCCCAGCCTGGGAGCTGCTGACAGGCAGGGTATGGGGTGTGTAACCTCTTCCCTGCCTCACCCCTTCTGGAGCAGGGAGTCACAGCAGAGAGGCGGAATTTGCTTTATCGCTGCTGCCCTGGAGAGCCGCTTTCAGGCATAACCAGACCACGGAGCCAGGGATAGCACACACATTCCAGACCGGACACTCACCCACGGCCCTGTGCTGGGCGGCCGCCAGCTCAGCATCCTCGGGGTGCAGGAGGCTGTACCACGACTGACCGACCAGCTCCTCCCGGTGGTAGCCCAGGTGGTAGGTGACACTGCGGAAGACAGGGGAGTGGGGACTGAGGGCTGGACAGAGCCTGCCCCGTGTCAGCAAGGAGCAGCCGCTGCATGATGGAGAAGGAAGTGACAGAGGTACAGAGAGGGGCTGTAAATGAGGGAGGAGGTTTGGGAGGTGTTTGTGAGTCTCAAGTGCTCATGCAGTGGCTAGCCTGCATCCCATACACCGGTGTGGTGAAGGGAAATGATTCCTGCTGCCTGTGGTGTACAGCTGGGGCTGTGGGGCAGGCAGGCCCCCTCACCTCTCCGTGACATCAATTAGCGTCATGTCCAGGAGGTGCAAGCTCTGGAATATGTCGTCCTGGGAATCAGCTTCGCCGTCTGTGGGTGACTGCACCACGGGCGTGCAGAGGGCCAGGAAGGCCGTGGTGGAGGGGGAGGGCGGCCAGCCCAGGGCCACAAAGCGCCCGCACACTGCCACCACGCGGTTCCCGCCGTGCTGCAGCCGGAGCGCCTTGGACGTGCGCATCTCGCTGACAAACGTGACTTCTGCAGGGAAACACACCGTTGTTCAGAGGGGGCAGGGGCATCCTCGCCCTGCTCCCAGCAGGGTGGCAGGATCCCTGAGGTGGATCCGGGGCCCCCCTTACCCCTGCCAGGCTCCTCCCGGGCAAGGAGGAGCTTCTTGTGCACATCCTCTCCCACTCGCCCGTCCAGGATGTCAAAGACCGTGTCCCCCTGGGCGAGCAGCTCCACCTGAAAAAGAGGGGCTGCCCTCAGAGCCCGTGCCTGTCTCAGTGGGCCCTGGCTGGCATCGTGCACAGCCTGCTGGAACCACGGCCCAGCTGGGGCAGCGTGTGTGCAATAAAGGCACCCAGGGTGGGTGTGGGGACTGCCAATGCCACATGAGCAGCCTTACCACGGAGAGGCCCAGCACCTGAGCCACGTTCTCTGAGATGTAGACCAGCTTGCTGTCTGCTGAGAGCACCAGCAGAAACCCCGGGAGCAGGGAGAGCAGTTCTGTGCCGAGGGCGGGTCCCGCAGGAGGAGCCAAGCCTGCAGGGAATGGGGGTGAGGCTGCCGTGGGTGAGGCAGGGATGCCCCACACGGAGCCAGGCGTGGAGCAGGGCAGTGCTGGGTACCTGGAGGGAAGAGCTGCGCCCCCCGCAGGCGCAGGCACACCAGGGCCATGGTGTGCAGGTAGGAGAGGCGCTCCTTCTCCTGCGCCGAGATGGGCAGCAGGGAGCGCAGCGCCTGCAGCTCCGCGTTGATCTGGTCCCGCCGAGCCTTGGAGGCGCTCTTGGTTGACCTGCAAAGCCACCAGGGGACAGTGTCCAGGGAGGGACAGGGACAGCATCCCCTGCCTGTCACTGCGGGAAGAACCGCGAGCCTGGGGATAGTGGAGATGCTCAGCATCTGTGCCAGCCGCTGCCTCTGGGGGAGCCACCCTGTGGGCACAGGCAGAGGTGATCGAGCCTACCCAGGGGCACACGCTGCTGACAGGGCTGGTGCCTCTCCTGCTGGGCACCAGTGACCTGTGACACAGCCTCCCCACCAAACCCCACCAGTACAGGAACTGCATCCAGTGCTGGAATGTGCACCCCAGCCCAGTGCAATGTGCCTTTCCTCCTCAACCACCTAAAATACCTCTGCCCCTCCGAATTCCTGCACCTCCTCCCCACGTGCTGGCTGGCAGTCCCACTGTCCCAGGCTGGTGTCAGCTCCTTGCAAGGGCCATCAGATCCCACCCTAGCTATCCCGCGGTTCAGGAGCCCTTCCCAGCCCTGCGGGAGGGAGCTCACCTGAAGGGCCTGGAGGCGGTGGGCGCCTGCTTGGCCCTGGAGGGCAGGCAGCTGGTGTCTGCCTGCAAGGGCCGGTGGCAGTGGCTGCAGAAGATGGTCATGCTGCGGGCTGGGATGGCCTGAGGCTGGCAGGGACCCGCTGCCTCCGCGGCTGGGGCTGAACCTGCTGACCCTGCTGCTCCTGGCCTCCTTTTGTAGCCTGCCTGGGGCGCAGAGGCCAAGCCACTCTGGTACCCCTTGTGACGCAACTCCAAACAGCCCGGGGCTATTTTTAGCAGGCAGACTACTAAAAATAGCCCTGGCAGCCCGCTGAAATCCGAGAGGGGAAGTAATAAAAGGAAGCCAGGGTCTTTAAAGTAAACCTGCCGCTCAGGAGGGGGCAGTAACAAAGGCAGCAGGGATCTCCCCGTGGGACACACATCTGCCCAGCTGTGTCGAGTCTGCCAGAGCGAGAGGTGCTCTCCAGCAGCACTGACTGAGCTGAGTGCTGGGAGAGGGAGCTGATAAGCCAAGAAAATACCTGGAGACACAAGGTGGAGAGCAGTGTCCCATGCCCAGGCCTGCAGTAGGTTCCTAGCAGAGGCAGATTAGAGCCACAGCACCCCTGAACCCAAGAGAAATCTGGCAGAGGAGTGGGGTGTCCATGACCCCTCTCCCTGGTGAGCCCCTTCTTTTCCTCCCAGAGAAGACTTCTCCCCCGCAAAGATTTGCTCTCCTAGAGGCAGCTGGCACGGGGTGCTGACCCTTTCTGGGGCCTGTTGTCTCCAGTGGTTGCCCCAGAGATCGATTCCTCCCAGTGCCAGCCACTGAGGGACAGAACTGAGGAGCCTCTGTGCTCAGCACCACACAGGCCAGCATGGGGACTCCTGGTGCTCAGGGGGCATTTCCTAGTGCCTGGCACCCTGTGAGGAGAGGGAGCCTGGTGCTCAGTGCACGGCAAAAAAAGCCCACCATGTATTTCACAGCGTGAGAGGGTGCCTGTGGCTGAGGCAGCTGACAGAGGAAGGGAGTTAGAACAGTGTGGATGTTCACCTAAGTCCTCCTGGGTATCCTGCAGGTGCCAAGGGGGACACAGGATGAGCCCAGCCAGATGTGCTGTCACAGCACACCCTGTTTCCCTCCAGCCAGGGATGCTCACCACCTCTCACGGCAAGGTGCTGCCAGCCTGTCAAGAACAAGCTCTGTCACAATCCTGGCGCCTTCTGTTTTCTTGCCACGGGGTTTTCACTGCTCCACACCACTCCAGACTGCTCCATTGTGCTTGCACTGGCCACCTCCTGCAGGCTGAGGTGCCCAGGCACCTCTGCAGCCTTGTGCTGCTGGATGAGCACTTGACCCTGGCTCTGTGCCAACCCTCAGGACAGGGTAGATAGCCTGGGCCCTTTGCCATCCAGGTTCCTGGCATGCAGCCACCACTGGGTGCCCCTGTGACTGTCCATCCCAGGAAACACCCTGAATGCTTCCCTAGCCTTCTCTGCACCAGCCCCACTTACAGCTGCCACTGGAGCTCCTCTTCACATCAGACACCTCATGTTGGTGGGAAGGGCTTGAGCATGCCCTGTGTGCCAGGAAAGCTGTCCCAGGCTCCACCTCCAGCCCTGAAGCAGGAAGCTACAGAGGATCCAGCCACTGAGGCAGCACAGCCCAGATGTGCACCATTTCCCTCCTGTTCTCTTGTAGGACAGCTCAGCTCTGTGCAGGGGGCAGGTACCCCTGGCAGTGCTGCTGGAGAGGCCCAGCTTCCCTTCCCCACCCCGGCAGGGCTGTGGCTCACATCAGCCACTGCCTGCTGCTGCCACAAGCCACGGGTGGCAGCAGCTTCAGGGAACAGCCCCTGCTTCAGGCACTGCCCTCGTGCCTTTTCGCCCCCAGTTCATGTGCCAGCACACACAGAAACCACGTCTGCCTCAGCATTTATAAAACTCCCCGGCTGCTGTTTCCCAGTGGGAGCTGGGCAGTGTCCAGCAGGGCCCCCACGCCGGGCTCAGCCTGGAGCTGGGGCCATTTCGTGCCACAAGTGTCAGTGCTGGCAGGAGCAGGTGTGGAGGCTCTGCTCTCTTGAGGCAATGCAGGAACACTTCAGGTGGACCCTGACATCAGCCCCAGAGCCATGGCTGGTGGGAAGAGTTGATTCAGGCCCTTGGAAAGCGGCCGGACACCGGACAGCACAGCTGCAGTTCCACAGGCAAAGGGAGGGAAGCTCTGGAGACACCGGTGAGGAGGGGTCACGGCTGTGCTGCTGGGGCCAGGCAGTTTTTGCCCCAGTGGCCAGCTCTGCCTGTCCACTCGTGCTGCCCAAAGCGTGACAAGGGCAGAGGGAGGCCTAGCTAGGGCAAGACAAACCCAGCTCACACATTCCTTGCTTGAAAGGGCTAAAAATTCATGCAGGCAGTGGAGCAAGAGGTCAGTATGTGGAGGGGTGAGGGCAGGGTGGAAGAAGGACGAGCTGTCTTCAGCCCTGGTTGGAGACAATGGGGCGGCTGATGGTGCTGTTGGTGGTCATGGCTGAGAGCTCCCATCTGTAACACACCAAGAGAATGCACTGAGAGAAAGCACACACAGTGCCCAGGGCTGGGGCAGCTTTGCTTCATGTCAGCCCCAGCCCAGCCCTCTTCAAAGGTGCACAGTGCCAGGGGCCCTGGCAGCCCTCAGGAGCACCCACGGGGTGAGCTCCCAGCAGGGCACACCATACCTGATGTCGTGGGGAAGGCAGGACTGGTCCAGGCTGTACTGAATCACTGCCAGCTTACACAGCGTCTTCAGACTGGGGCCTGTGAAAAGAAAGCAGGGAAGCCACAGCAGGCCTTGATGGACACTGTGGAGGCTCCAGCATCGTGCAGGCAGTGCCACAGGGAACAGGCAGAGCCTTGTCTGAGGCACAGAGTGCACACAGGGCCGGGCTGGGGTGGTGTCTGTGCCCCCACAAGAGGTGTGCGTGCAGGAGTGCACAGGGCATGGCTGCACCCCTGGCTGCTCTGCCAAGCCAAGCACACAGGTCAGACAGTGCTGTCTGCCTGCAGGACATGGCCCCTGGAGCCACAGAGGGCACAGTGGGTGCCTCACAGCAGGGCCTGCTCACAGGGCACCTGGGGCCAAGGGGGACAGGCTGGGCAGGAGTGCTCACGTACTGAAGTCGAGGATGTAGAGATCCGAGTGATCCATCAGGTCGAATTCATCCCCCATTCCCTCCTCCGGAGACGGGCTGCACAAACCAAGCACAGTGTGTCAGTCAGTGCCAGAATTCTTACACACCAGCTTGGCAAGGGCTGAGCAAGCCCAGCAGTGTTCCTGTCCCATGCAGGCACCCTGTGATCCCTCCTGCCCCTCTAATGTCTCAAGCAGCACCCGAAGTCATCACTTTCCCAGCTCCTTGCCGAGCAGGCAGAGCTGCACAGAGCCAGGGAGAAGAACCCCACACCATTTCCTCTGCAGGGCATGCAGGATCTGCCTCCTTTTCAGGGATGAGTTCAGCCATGAGCCTCCCCCTCACCTCACCTGTCTATCACTCCTGTTCTCATGTAGTTAAGATCTACTGCAATTATTGCAGCTTGGCCATTGAGATGCTGTAAGAGGAGTGTAGAGAAAGCAGCCAGAAAACATCTTCATGGCAGGGCAAGCAGAGACATTCCTCAGTCCGACTCAGGAAAAACTCTGGACTCCAGCCACAGCTGGAGGAATTGTGCCAAAATGGGGATGCCATGTCAGAAGACTGTAACTGAGCACTGAGCAGTGCAGCAGTCATTTCAAACCAATTCCAATTTGCTGATACTCCCATTTGCTGTTGGTCCTGGAATGCTAATGAGGAACTACAGCACCAGCCATTTCAAGGGCACAGACAGCCTCACTTATGGTTTCCTGTCACAGCGGTCTTGGTGGAGCAACCAAAGCCCCGAGAGACTGGACACTCCATCTCCTTGCACAGAGAGACCAGCCCGTGCTGAAACAGGGGAAAACACTCCCATGGCTGACAGTTGTTTGTAGGATTTGAAAGAAAGGAAAAGTGTTTTGAGTCCTGCTTTGGTCTGTGACAAACCAGAGTGTGCCCTCAGACCTGCTGCTGACGGGCCCCATCTGCCCGGATACAGGCCAGAGCCCCTTAACTGCACCTCGTGTGCCTGCCACTCCACAATCTAATCTCCCATCCACGTCACAGGAAACCCCAGAGCATCCCTTATCTATCAAAGGAAGGCCGGCAGGCACCACGGCTGTGCTTTAATCACCAAAAGGCAGCAGCAGGCTGAGCCTGGAGTTCAAGACCAGGCAACCCCCTGCAGCAGGGTGCAGGACACCTCTGCCAGCCAGAGCCCAGCAAAACTGCTCATTCCAGCTCACCCTGCCCTCAGTGAAAGTCCCTGTTCCCTCGCCAGAGCCAGGATTCCTAAGCCTTGTCACGGAAAACACAGTCTCAGGCCAAATCTGGATCGACATTTCTTCAGCTAAACTGTTTTATGGCATTCCCTCTCCCCTGCCTTCTTCCCTGTGGATGGTCTCTGCACACTGAATTGCTGGTGGGCTTGGGAGGAACCCAGAGCAGGGCACAGCTGTGACACAGCTAATGGGAACACCAATTCCTGGTCCCTTAAACGGGATACAAGGGGTGGATTGCTCCTGCCACAGCGAGGGACCACAGCTGGGGCAAAAGGACCAAGCTCTGGGCAGGGCTGCCAAAGAGACAGAGCTTTGGGTGCCACAGGAGCAGGCAGCCTGCAGAAGTGCCTCTGCAGCAGCCTGCAGGATGTGTGAACCCCGGGAGGGCAGCGGGGACACAAAGGGACACAAAGGGACACGTTCTGCCCGCCCATCCCCCGTGCTCCCTGGAAAGCCGAGCCTGCCTCTGAGAATCCCCTCATCCTCTGAATCCCTGCGGGACAGCCCGAGCGGGTGAGCCCTCCCCCAGCCAGGGAGCACAGGTCAGCAGGCAGACCGCAGGGAGTTCTCCATTACAGCCACTTCCTGGAAAACCTCTTATCTCCAGGCGGCTCCACAGCACACCTGATAATGCTGCAGGAAGCAGCACGGCCCCCTCCCCCTTCCCCAGCCTGCAGGACCCTGCTCCCGTTCCAGCAGGCTGCATTCCTGGCTGCCAGCAGCTCTGCTGGGCCTGCACCAGGGATGATCTATAGGCTCTGCTGGGGCTGAGCCTGGCTTGAGAAACAAGTGCTTAATCGACCTAAGAAGCCTGACTCAAGAAACAAGTGCTGAATTCTGAAGTGGTTCACTGGAGAAGACAGGGAAACGCTTTTTCCATCTTGGAAAGGGTGGGCCAAACTCCAAAAAGGTGGTGTCAGATCTGTTGTGATTTGCTAGCATTTCCCAGGAGTGCTAAGGCTTAACATCAGAGTTGAGCTGCTGCTGTAACACAAATCTACACACCGCACAGCATCTGGGACCACCCAAAACTCCATAAAGCCCCACCCAGCCTTCTGCTGTACTGAGCAGCAGCAGTGTCTTTTGAGAAGACTGGACAAACTCAACACCTCTGCATACCTCACCTGCACTAAGCACTCCCTCACACTCACAGGGCATCCTGCAGCTAAGCACAGCCCCCTGAACCCCCGGAACCCCTTCACCCCATCACACACTGGTATGGCCAGGCCATAAGCAGAACCTGTCCTGCTTGGTCCTCTGCCCCAAGCTGCCTTCAGAAGCAAGCCCAAATAGCCACTGCCAAGATCCCAGAGAGAGCCCCAAAGCTTTCCAGACCATGTGGAGAGCTGAAAGCCTTTAAGATGTCTCTGCAAGGTAGATACTGGCAAGCAGACTCTGCTCCAGAGCTGCAGTTTGTCACTCCAGACAGCACAGAGTGTGTCCTGGTGATAGGCCACTTCCTTTCTTGTAGCAGCTGTTAGGGCTCTTGGCCACATCCAGCTGCCCTGACAGTGTCACTTCCAGTGTTTGACAGCTAAATCCATAACACCAGTCCCTGTTGTGAGTGGAAATGTTGCTAAGGAACCCTGGCACAGAAGGCAGCATTGTCTTGTCATGTGTGTAGGCTCCTCAAACAGCTCCCAGCTGAGCACACATCCCCCTGCAGCCTGGCAGCAGAACCCACACTTGCCAGCTGAAGAGAGCAGCTCTGGTGGGTGAAGCAGGGCAGCAGGTGGGTGAAGATAAGTCAGTCTGAGGTCTGCCCTGGCACAGCAGACTGAGATATGTGTCCTTCTGACAGCCAGGACCTCCTCTCTTATCCCCACCTCCTCTTTCCCAGAAAGCTCGAGCACTGCACAGCCCCTCCTGAGCAGCCTGTTACACCCTAATGGCTCCGCTTGTCACCAGAGGCTTTACAAGCTTCCACCACACCTTCAGTCTCTGCCACGGCCTTCTTCCTGATGTCCATGATTACTGACACTTGTCAGACAGACTGACACTTGCCAGACGGACTGACACTTGCCCCGTGCCTCTGAAGTGCACCTGGCCCGGCGTGGGTCACAGAGTGAAGGGACACTGCTGAAGGGAGTGTCAAAGCCTCTCAGGAGCCACTTGTCACACTCACCTGGTGCCTCCAAAGAGGATGATCTTGTCCCCCACCCTGCAGCAGCACTGCCGGCGGCGAGGACATGGCCCTTTTCCCTTGGGTTCAATCTTCCTCCAAGAAAGAGAAACTGGCGGGAGGAAAAGAGGGCACCACTTGTCACAAGGGCCTGGCCAAGGCTGCTCTAAGCAGGTCATGAATTTAAACAGGTCACAGGAAAAGCAGAGCCCCACCACCCCACAGACACCAACGAGCCACTATCCACCCTCTCCCTTTGCCTCCTCACTAGTGGCTAAATGATGCATTTCTGTGAGGCTGTTCCTGAAGTGCCACTTAGATGCCAGTCACAGTCCTGCAGCTCTGCCTGCTGAGACAGGATTTGCAGTCATATCACAGAATGGTTAGGCAGGAAGGGATCCTAAAGGCCACTTTGTTCCACACCCTGCCACGGGCAGGGTCACCTTGCACTAAACCAGGTTGCTCAGGGCCCCTTCACTGGCAAAGCCCGAGCAGTGAGTCCACATCCCGGGGGTGTGCTGGGCAGAGCTGCAGGAGCAGAGGGCAGCCTCCCTTCCCAGAGCCTGTCTCGGGCGGGACTGGAGCAGGGATAGCCGGGAAGCAGCACCCTCTGCTGGCACGCTGCGATGGCAGAGCGCCCGGCAGAGGGGCAGCAGCCGGGGTGACACAGCGGCCTCTGTTGGTGCTGCTCTCTGTGCCAGGGATGCTGGGGGCGACAGTGCACAGGACTGAAACCTGCGGGAGCTCTCACACCCCCTCACAATCAGCTTGGCCGCTCTCAGGTAACTTTACTGTGCAAAGCAATTGGCAAACACAATGAGTCTAGACAGTGAAATGTGCCTGAGGAGCCCAAAACAGCTCACAGCTGACTGATATTCAGGGTGCCAGCTAGAGAACCACCCCTTCTGCTGCACAGTTTGAGGTGGTGATCCTGCAGCTCAAGCTGAATGGTTTCTCCAGCTATTGTCTCTCCCTTCCCTAACCCTATTGCTTCCCCATACTTTCTCTTCTGTCAGTACTTTTGCATATTTAAGAACAAGACAAAGCTTTTCCAATGAAATCTGTCTTTCAGCAGTATCTCATTTTCCACTTTCTCACTGAGATTTGGAAACATCCCGAGGAAGGGGCAGGGTAGCAAGTTGCTGTCAGAGGAGCCTAGAGCTATCCCCCAGGCAGTGCCCCTTGCACAGTCTGTTCCTCTGAGCACTCACATGCTGAGGGCCCCCAGCACTGTCACTGCAGCGAGTTAAAGCGCAAATACCTGGATTGAATTTCCAGAGGTCATGGAAGTGCCTGTTCAGGCGTGCGTTGTAGCCACCAAAGACATAGAGTTCCCCGTTGTAGCTGACTGCAGGGAGCAAGCACAGGCATCAGAGGGGCCCCTGACCAACACCAAACACAGAGCTGTGCTGGCTGTGCCCTCTCCTTACAGCACCTCCACGTGCAGTGTGGTGTGCCAGGCTCTTGGGTGGGCAGCAGCTTCCACACACACTGGGATTTGTGCCCCCCTGCTACCCCCCAGCCCCAGCCAGCAGAGCAGATCCTTCCCAAGGCTGGCAGCAGTTCCCTCCCACCACCTCGGCACACCCACACTCACAGGCTGAGTGGCTGCGCCGGCCCTCGGGGAGCACGGCAGTGGGAGGCGAGTCCAGCCACGAGTTGGTTTCTGTATCAAACACTTTAATGCGGTTACAGTAGATCTCGTTGTTGGAATGGAAGGGCCCAAAACGATCAGCTCTGCCACCAAACACGTACATCTTTGTTCCAATGATGGTGGCTGAATGGAAGTCTCTCCAGCGAGCTGGAGTGCCCTGGAGGAACGATTAAAAAACAAAGAAAGTGCAGATCACCCAGGGAAATAACACATCTTGATGGGGAAGTTGGGTGGCTGCCTTCTCCTGGAGAACTTCCCACCCTGCAGATCCCGGCCACAGCAGCCAGAAGCTGTGAGACAAGTGTGGGCAGCTACCCCAGAGAATAGCAGATGCAAGACTTCCTGCACAAAGCAAAGCAAGGAACAGGCACTGACCTTGGCAGAGATTAAGGTCCACGTCATGTTTGTGGTGTCCAATTTGTGGATATCATTTGAAAAGCAGTCAGCCTGGAAGACAGACAAGCAGCTTGGTCTCAAAGGCACGGAGAGGCCTGCTCACATCCAGTCCCAGAAAGGATGCTGCCTGCACACCTGGAGCATCCCTCAGGACTTCCTGAGAGACAAGGTGCTTGCTCAGGCAGCACTTGGCACTCAACGAGAGGAAAGCAAAGCCTGTTTCTTCCCAAAGGTGTCCTGTCTCTGCCTGCAGCTTTCCCATTTGTTTGGTGCTCAGCTCCTCCCCAAAGGCTGTCCTGCAGACAGTACATCTATGGCAGGAACCTGCCTCCTCTCCGTGTGGCAGCAGAAAAAAGAGGCACTGGCAGGACAGTCAAACTGGCTCTGGTAAGGCTGCCTAACGAGATGCAGAAGCTGAGATTATTCTGGGAAGCTGAACATTCAGCAGCAAATACACTCCAGGCTCTGAGGTCCCACCAAACCCATCAGCCTGGAAGAGGATGCATTCACACAAACAATGTGGACTCCTGCTCTTCCAGGCAAGGTGGAGAGCAGCAAGGCAGGCAGAGGTTTATCTGGTTAAAAACAAGACACATCTGAACCTCTCCTGCTGCTGTAATCAATACAATGGAGCTGGCCTGCTATTATCCTCAGAAAAGAGGGAATAACCCAGAGACTCCTGGAGCAGAGCCTCAGCTTTCTTCCAAACAAACAGGGGTGACTTTGCACATCTTCTCTGGAACCTGGTGATAGGCTGAAATTATATTTACCTGCTTCCTAAGATCAGATCATAAGGATTTGCTAGAAAGAGCACTAGGCACACTGACAGCTATTGCAGGATGAAGGTTTGGCTCAAGGTATTCTTAATGGGAAGGCAACCAAGTGTTTGCTGAAAGGGATCAGCAAGATGTCAGAGCAGGTACAGACAGCAGGGAACATGCACCAGGCTAGGACAAAACCTCACAGCCACACTGCAGAAAGTGATTTCTATGGCTCAATATATACTTATTAAAAAAAGCTGAGTATTTACATATCTACATTTGGCTGAGAAATGAGCCATGAAAAGAATTTATATCTTTAACTCTTTGTGGTAAATATGTTTTGTGAAAGTTAAAAAGAAATCCAGCACTTTTTTGGACTTGCTTTTCCAATCTCTTCTCCACAAAACAATTGACATAACCCAGGTACTGATGCCCTGACTTTGCTGTGTAACAGGATGACAGTGACTGGGAACACAAACCCCGTGCCCTGGCTCTATCAGTGTGCTGGGAATCAACACCCTCTCCCCGCAGGGCTCACCAATTAACAGCCACAGACACCACTCACCAGCTGCTCGTAGCCTCCGAAGATAAACATGCTCTTGGCCAGGACACAGGCTGAGTGCCCATCCCGGGCTCCTGGCACCATTCCAGACACCTTTGGCGTGAACCACTTGTGAGTGTCTGCAACAGAACGGGAGGCAGTGCTGAGAAAACAGGAGGAGCTGGGCTTGGACAGTTCTGTTACTGCTGCTCTTGACTGCTAAGGCAAAAGTCATTCTTGCTTTCTCACACAGCACCTGCTCTGCCAGAGAGGCTGTGAGCTTCTCTGGGCAAGGCTGCCTGCCTGAGCCCCCACAGAGGGACACAGGGACACAAATCTCAGCCTCTGGGCATGGCCACCGAGTGCCAGACCTGACAAAGAGCTCACATTGGAAGTGTGAACAGTGCAGCACAGCTTGAACAATGTTATTTTTACCAAATCTCTTCCCAAGTGTACTTGTGAGTCAGTTATCAGCTCTGCATTCACACTTTCTATTACAATGAAGCAATAATGCTAAGTGGCTCCACTGACCTCATGGCAAGGAGATGCTCACTGAGCAAGACTGAGGAGAAACAGCTCTCAAACCCAGACAGCAATCACTTAACCACAAGCTCTCCACTCTCCACCTTGGCTGCTGTGCAGTGCAGCTCTCCCTGTCTTATCTGCTCCACTTGTCACATTCTCACCCCCTCTTCCTCACTTTCCACCCTTCCCAGTGCAGCCTGAGAGCCTGCACCAGGCAGATTCAGCCCCTCAGCCTGCACACCCCAGGGGCTGCCTTGATTTAGAAGATGACTTAAAATCCAGCCAGAGCTGTTCTCCATGCCAGGGCTGCACAGAGCCAAGGCAGACTCACTGCCAAGTGCAAACAGGCACCTGCCCCAAGAGTTCAGGGAGGCACAGATAAGCCTCAAGGCTGCAGGAGACATTCCCTGCACCCTCCCTAATGGCCCTTGGCTGCCAAAAGCAGTCCTTGTTTCAGAGAGTCCTAACACTGGGGCCAAAGCACGAGGATGGCTTCCCTGAACTCGGCCTGGGACACAGCTGCCCACCTATGCTCCACCTGGCACCACACAGAGGGTCCTGCAAGGTCGGCAGAACCCCTGGGGAGCCTCTGGTGGGACAGCTCGGGGCTATCAAGTTCCTTCTCTCCCTGGGGCTGCTTCCCAACTCAGTCACACTATCAGCAACAGCTCACCCAGGTACAACAGGTTAAACTAGAGAAGTGTTAAACAGAAAAGACCTCAATTTGTGATCTGCTTAACACCACAGGGACAAAGCTGCCCTCAGACAGGACTTTATTTAGCCTGATGTGACTCCAGCAGTGGAACTTACACTGCAGACACGGGGTTGTGAGTGCCAGCCTCACTTTCCAGGAATGGCAGGCCTGCGTGCACAGACAGCTGCAGAGGGTTTGGAGCAGGACTTGCTGTTAATTTTCACTTAATGCTAAAGCACTGGAGCTTCCAGGGAGACCAGGCAGGGCCCACGACAAAGCCTCTGTGTAGGCAGAGGTTTACTGGTGGCTTCTCAGCTGCATGTGTCAGCAGGGGAAACCCTGTGCCACAAGCTGTGAGGTATTTCCTGGTACAGAAGAGACCCCTTGGCCAACCTCAAGAGCAAGCAGCTTCCTTGCAAGTCCAGCAAGGCAGTTACTGGCCAGTATTTAGATGGACTTGCCTCCAGAATCCAGATACACTCCTTTTCTTTCCTGACACTTGTGTCCATGCAGTTCCTGATGGTGCCTTTTCTCCAGAGGTGCACCAGCAGTGCTATGGAGAAGCCAGCCAAAAGGCTCAAGGAGCTTATTTCTCAGCTTTATCTAGCTTGACTCATGTCTTCCCTGATTTTGCCATCCCGTCCTGCACTACTGCTGTGCTTTATTCCTCCCTTTCCTTGATGCCTTCAGAAAGAAGGACTGTACTGGAGAGGAACCACAATCCTCAAGAGCCCAGGCCCTTCTTGGTTCAACCTTCAGCCAGTTAAGGAATACTACTACATCATACAGAGAGAACATGTTGTAGTTTGGTTGCAGTTACTATCAGAGAGAGCACACTCTAAGAGAAGCTAAGAGAAAAAACCATTTTCATTATTAGGCAAGATGAGTGATCTGTGCCGAAGGGTTTTGACAGAGATCTAAGCACGCAGACACAACAGCCACCCTCAAACTGCTGAAACAGGGACACCATTTCCTCCAGGCTGTCACCGAGGGACGGGAGAACCCCTTGGGGAGCAGGGTGGGGGTAGAGAGAAGGTCTGATCAAGGAGAGCTGTGGCAGGCAGGGGCTCGCAGCTGCACTTACTGACGTCGAAGGCGTAGAGCACGTTGCAGGCGCCCTCGGTGTCGTTGCGGCCGCCCCAGATGTAGACGGTGTCGTCGATGAGCACGGCCGAGTGCCCGTACCTCATGTAGGGCACCTCCCGCACGTGGTCCCGGCTGTTTGTCCACACCGGGGGCAGCTTGATCCAGCGCAGGGACACTGCAAACACCGGGTGGAGCCACGTCAGGGGCTGAGCCTGCTGAGCTGCTCACAGCTCATAACCCACCCTGCGCAGAGCTTTCCACCCCGTGACAAGGTGCACAGGCAGAAGAGTAAACAAGAGAAAGCTGTGTCTGACCCCGACAGGTAACTAGCCCAGAGGACAAAACCAGGCTCTGTCCTACAATAATTCACTGAAAGGGACTCCACTCTGGCTCATCCTAGGCTGTGGGTGAAGTTACAGCACACACACAAACAAATAGGGAAAGAAAAATGAACAAGTACGGAGGTGACCACAAATGCAGACACTGCTTCAAGCTAGTGAGACTGCTGAAGGTACTCAAAGCTGGAAGAATGGGCAGCACAGGAATAACTCACTGCTGTAATAGGCAAGGGAACACCTGAAGGCATCCCTTGGACTTGCAGAAGCACAGTTAAGTAAAGAAATGCAGCAGCTTTGTAGAAACAGGGTGTGTTTGCCTCTGTTTAGAAGCTACAGATGAGGTGGCGGTCTGTCTCCTTCACCCAATCTGTACTCAATTCTCTCTGCTACCCTTGCATTACTAATAGGAGTTCCCTGTGATTACAGCTTCCCCTTCCTGTGTGTCATGTCCAGCAGCAGCCACAGCCAACAGGTCTGGCAGGGTTCAGTGGCAGTGCAAGCACCCAGCAAGTGTTACACAGCCATTGCACAACAGGCCCTGTCACCCTCCCTCTGCCACATACAGCCTCCAGGGTCGTTTTCTACATGGGGCTGATACCAAACACAGCACAGAACAGTCTGCAGGTCCTCTGAAATACTAACACAGCCAGAGGGAAAAGGCAGGCATCTTAAAGGGTGAGCATCTACCCCACCGGCCGCAAGGGCACTGAGGAAGCACATCCAGTGCTCAGGTCAAGGTAGACTGGATGCTTCCTACCTAAAACACATCTTCATCTTTGGAGGACTGGCAAGAGATCATTCAAAATCTGGCATCTCTCCTCCAGCCCTGCCACCTGACAGTGCTAGCTGAGCAAGGGCTTGGGCAGCCACTGGCACTTCCCATGCGGTGGTGGCAGCATTCTGACACTTTATTACTTGGGAGTGGTAAGAAGCAAAGACAACACAGGAGCATTCCTTTGGGCACAGTCATTATGCTTCCCCAGGAGAGTGGTGCTCCACTTGGCACGTTCTGCAGCATTCAGCTGTGCTGAGTGTGGAAGCCCAGTCCCTCAGACAGAGGTGGATGTCACTGCTGACAGGATCCTGAGCTGCACCCGCCCTCACTGTGAGCAGGTCACCCCGGCAGCCTCTGTTACCAGTGCTTTTATCCCTTCTGCATGTCCATCCTAAAAGAGAGAATTCACTACATCTTACAGACAGACTGGCTTTGTCTATATGTGAGTGTTAGCAGAGCACTCAGCACTGTCCAGCGTCCAGAACTGGGCCATGCTTGGCTCTGTTTAGCTGGAGCCACCCAAGCACCTGTGCATTTCTTTTAATCACCTGCCTAATTACAGGGAAATACTTCACGGAGCAGCTCAGTAACTTCTCTAGTTCAAGGAGCAATCAATCAGGAGACAGAGCTTCTGCCTCATGACAGGTACTGGCTACCCCACACAAATGGCTCCGGTTGCAGATGCTTTTCTGAGCTGTGTTGTGAATCTCCATGAGAGCAGTTACCCAAATGGGAAGGTGTCCCTCAGCCACATGCCCCTGCTGACTCCATCATGCTGGCACCACTTGTCAGCTACCCCCACAGGGACACATCTCAGGTGCCTACACCTGCAATCTCAACTGAGGGCAGTGGCTCACACCCTGCTCTTTCCACACCACGGGCATGCTGCAGACTGGAGGGGGACCTGAGCCTCCTCAGCATCACCTCTGCACCTCGCTGAGTTTGTGTTCACAGAGAACAAGGGCACACCCAGCCATTGGCTTTGTGACTGCTCACTGGGTCCTTATCCTGAGTCAGATGAACTACAGCACCCTGTGTCCTGCCCCGGAGCTGAGAATGCAAGGCTGCACAAGGAAAGAGGCTCCTACCTGCTCTGAGAACCTTTTGGAGGAATAAGAGTCAGACAGCGTGGTACAGGGCACAACATGTGGGGGTAGCAGGAGGCAAGAGAGGCAGTGGCTGATCCTCGCCCGCCGAGCCCCCGTGCCCCGGGAGGAGCCGGTACCTGCGTTGAAGACGTGCACGTCGATCTGCCGCAGGGTCTCATAGTCCTCCCCGGAGCAGTAGCCGCCGAAGGAGTAGACCTTGTGTCCCACGGCCACGGCGGCGTGGTTCACTCTGCGGGGCCCGCCCTCCAGGTGCACCGCCCAGCGCAGCATCCTCCGTCAGCGCCGCCCGCGCCGCGGCCGCATGCTGCCGGGCCGCCGCGGCTCCCGCCCTGCAACACACACGGACACGGGCACCGGGTCATCCCGCGGGTATTCCCGCCTCCGTGTGCCTCATCCAGCCGGCCCCCAACGGGAAACGCTGCTCCCGGGAAGGGCGCACACAGCGGGGCTCCGAGCAGCCCCGGCACACAGAACCCCCCAGCCAAACACCTCGGGCCTGGCTATGCCATGTCACAGCCACCTGTGTGCACGAATGAAACACACAGCGAGAGTCTACCCAGGGGAAGAGCGGGCCCTCTGGGTCACCTCTGAGAAACAGAAGAGGGAAACATTAAATAAAACACCCAACGAAACAGCTCGGAAGAACCGCCCAACATAAAGCAACCAGCTTCCCATTGTGGGCGTGGGTGACAACATTAGCATTTGGACTCCAGGATTTGAGCACTAGGGTTCCATCTAATTAGACGTGAGAGAGCAGAAAATCCCTAATCTAGGTGGAAAACTCTTTGCTAATGCTCAGAAAAGGTCTTTTCCTCCCACAGCAAATCCAGGCGTAACTATGAGAATTCTGTAGCATCGTATCTTGTTAGGGAACTCATATCCTGCATTCCTCAAATAGCTGGCTTAGCTCATGTCTTAGAGAAGTCACCACAGCTGATTCTTACAGAGATTTTCCTTTGGATCAAGGGATCTAGAGCAGAGGCCTGCCCAAGCACTTCTAAAACAGCAGGTCAGTTTGATTTTTAACAGTTTAACAGTTTGATTTTTAACAGTGTTCTCCCAGCTGAAAATCAGCCATGAGAAGAGATGTCAATGTTTTAGATGGCACAGACAAAATTGTCTTCTTTTATTTCTTAGTTCTAAGTTATTGAGAGAGTCAGTCAGCATGCTCCCATCCCATAATCAGTCTTAGCCTTTAAAGTTATTTCTTTTCCGAGTTGTTCTCATGCTCTGAAGGTTAATGTTACAGTGGCAGGACTGTGCAAAGCCCAAACAGAGCCCATCCTGCAGCCTTATTCTAACACAAGTCTCTCCTGCAAAGCTGCCTGTTCCTGCAGCAAGCACCCTAACTTACACTGCAGTCAGTAACCCAGAGAGTCACAGCAAGCTTTGCTCCAGGAGGGCCCAGAACAGCCCCCATGTTCTACAGGCCATGCTTCCATCTCACATCTAGCAGGTTTGAGGGTTTTTTTTCCTCAAGCAACTATTTTTTTAAGCCAGGCAGCACTCTTGTGTAAGTCCTCTGCAAAGCCACAGAACAGATGAGTTTCCATGGAACCCACCAAAGTCACCTTCCAAGCTATTTTGAAGGCTTCACGTATCTAAATCTGTTTCCTGCCTCAGTCACAAGTTATTCCTGAAAAATCTAACCCATGTTTTCCTCATCAGCTCTTCTTGTTTAAACGATTCTGTAAAAGACTCCTCAAGGAGCTTAACTGCTCTTTATCACTAGCATTAATATTTTCAATACCCTTCAGGCTGAGCCCAGTCCAGGAGGACCACGAGGATGAATGTTACTTCCAAGTTCCCTGCTTGGCTCCTAGGGAGGCAGAGAGGCTGCTTGGCACAGCAGGGAGGCACTGGACCAAGGCTCCTGCCTTTTTTGTCAGAAAGGCTGGGAAAACTCCTCTTCTTCACCCTTGGGACTCCCCTTAGGCCAGGTGCAAGGCTCCTGGTCCTGTCACAGCCACAGGAGCTCTGCTCTTCCAGTCAGAAGGCAGCTCACCCCAAAAGGTTAACTGGGGATTCTGCACTGACAAACAGCAGCTCCAGGCCCGATCCCTGGCTGAGGTGGAAGCAACAGTGTTGAAATGCTGTTTGCTACAATTACTGGGCAAATTCTTCCTCAGTGCTTTGCAGGTGACTGGCAGGTCTGGAGGGTGGCGAGGGCAGTGGGATGAAAGTTGGCTGTGCTTCCCCTTGGCTCTGTCCGGGGATGCTCCCTTTGGAGCAAACACAGAGCTGTGCCAGCACAGCCTCCTGCTGCCCCTCCTCAGAGACAGGAAAAGCAAACACTCACACCAACAAACACTCATGAAGAGAGAACAACCAGGAGTGTGAAGTCATCTTCACAGGGTCATGGAAAACACAGGGTTTAACAAGCTCTCAGGGTTTTTCCAGCCCCAAGGGCTCTTCCCCACGCTGTAACAAAAGTGTCCATGCCAACTCCTGCCTTCCCCCTCTGCTGCTGGGCACAGCCCTCCCCTGTCACCACCACATCCTCCTGGCCTCACCAGGAATGTGTCTGCCCCTTTCCAGCCACACACAGGCCCGGCCTCCCCCTCCCTGCACAGCCCTGGCTCCCGAGGAGGTCCCCCCGATTCCACCCCAAGCTTTCTGTGCCCAGCCCAGAGTCTCCTTCCTGCCTTATTTACTGTCCTTTCTTTAGACCAATCTTCCATTCCAAAGCATTTTCCTCCCCCAAACCCCCTCTGTGCACTGTCTGCAAATAGGAGTTAGACAGATATTTTGAGAAAAAAATGTATTTTCTCTCCTACAACTATGGACATCGTTAAATTCCATTTCAAGCTTGATTTCCAATGATAATTTATACGAGATAAATGAGGACATAAATAAGCCACTTTTGAATCTCATTCCTATGAGGCTTTCTTAGTAGGAGAAGTGCACTTGACATTAAGCTACAGCTTAGATTTCTTTAAAGATCACAGAGGACACAGCCAAGGAGAGAGGGGAAACAGCAAAATTAATTAAAATTTACTAACAATTTTCCCCAACTGTACAATATTACATTATGCAAAATGTGCATTCTGTGGTTTCTCATTTAGGACACCAGCAACAGTGTAGGCTACAGAACACAAAAATATTGATAAGACAGAGGCAAATTGTCTTAGGTTACTTGGAGGGCACTGCAGGATGAGATACACAGAATTCACAGCTTCTGTTCAAACCACCTCCTGCTTCCACTGACCCACGTTAGCTCCTCACTTCCACGCTCCAAAACTCACAGATCTCTTACTTCCAACCATGCAACCTTCACAACTCCCAATTTCCCTGGTCTGCCACAATCTATCCAGAAATACAGTAAATACATACAGAGGATGCAGAGAAATTCTGAAACCCTGGCAGGTCCTGCCATTAACCAGGAATGCCAGGAATAAGAACATTTCTAAAATCCAGGATAGGCTTCACTTACCAGGGAAGTGCCTGATGGAAATTAAGTGAGCACAGCAGTGAGTTGTTCCTCTGGCACAAAGCACCTAAGCTAAGACAGGGAACAATCAGATTTAACTCAGCTCTGCATTCTTCCAAGAACAGCACCTATAGCACTCCTGTATCTGTGGTTGTGCTGTTGCCTGAGGATGCACTTAGTGCCTGAAACCACCTCCATCCCAGCTGCTCCAGCTCTCACCTAACCAGAGCCAAACAACACAGCACTGGGCATGTGAGATTAACAAAAACATCACTCCATTATCTCTCACTGCCATATCTTCCAAAGCTGTTGTGGTGATTTCAGCACTGTGGCACAGATAGGGAAAAAATCCCCAAAACAATGACAAAAAAACCCAAACCCAGCAATTATAGGTTTTAGTCGGATTTTTCACCTGTTTGCTCTACTGGCTTTAGGCTTACTATCTCCAATCCCTGCAATTAGTTATGAAAATACTTCATTCAAGACAGAAAGCTACTGAGCATCTCCAAGTACAGCAGCCAGGTGACAATCTTAAAACAAACCCATATATCCTTGCATCCCATTCTTTGCTCAAAGGGAGCTCACTGGGCTCTCTCACTCCTCCATGCACACAGAAGGAAACCTGCAGCCATTTCTAAAGCCTTGCTTCATCCAGTTCCCCAAGCAAGGGGGAGAAACTCAGCAGCAAGTGGCCTGGATTTCCAAGGACTCGTTCTGCCACCCCCAGAATTACAGCAGCACCCCAAGAAGAGCAGCCTTCCCTGCAAAGCTGCTCCAGAGAGCCAATCTTACCGTGTGGCTGCCTCAGCCCTGTCTCCCAAAAGACACCAGCCACAAGGTTTAGTGACCCTTAAAATAGCCCGGGCAGTTCACAGCAGTCCATATAGACAGTTCTATTTCCAGCCCACCCAACATACTGTCAGAGATAACATGAGAACAACCCGCTTTCTTCACTTGTGCTTGACATTTATCTCACGCTGGGAGCATTTGTGCTAAGGCAGGGTGGAACTGCAAGCTTGCACATTCACCAGCTCAGGCACTCACAATGCAATTCCAGCTGAACCAGGCAGTGCCAGAACAGCCCCTGAGCTCTGGAAGCTCTGTTAGCCTGGGAATCACACACCACGCTGCTCAGGCACAAATTCACCCCTACAGCCAGCCTCACTATCTCCTTAGTTTTCACCAAATATTTTGCCCACTGCTGACTTATTTTTGCCTAAAGCCCAGCTGAGATTCTGCATCTACTGAGCTGGCTTCTACTCCTCACCTTGCTTCCCAAATCCCAGCTTCTCTATGGATGTGCCTAAGCTTTGGAGACACTGCTGGACCCCCACTTCCCCACCACGGAATTGGTCTCAGCCTGTCCAGCTGAGACCCTTGGGCTGGGAAAGCCCAGCCAACAGCCAGTGGGGCATTTCTTGCCTCACACAGGGCTCCATCAGTTCGTTCCTCTGCCCCTCTGTGCCCCTGGCACTGATCCCCGGGCACAGGGCTCTGCTGGGCTCAGCCACACAGGTGCCAGCCCTCCTCTGCCTGGGACACCAGCCACAGGGTGAGAGAATAAATACAAATAAATGGCCTGAAACCACATGAGCCTGCGGGATGGGGAGAGAAGGCACAGCAGAGGCCGTGCCAGGGCAGAGGGGCAGCCTCTCTAACACGGAGGATAGGGATGTGTGGGGTCACAGAACCCCTTAAGGATGGAGAACACCAACATGATCACCAGTCCAGCCATTCACCCAACACTGCCAGGCCCACCGCTAACCCATGTCCTCAAAGTGCCACATATTCACAGATTTTTTAAACACTTGCAGGGATGGCGATTCGCCCATTTCCCTGGGCCGCCTGCTCCAATGCTAGAGCACCCGTTTCGTGAAGAATTTTTTCCCAGTCTCCATCCTAAGCCTTCCCTGGTGCAGCTTGAAGCCATTTCCTCTTGACCCGTCTCTCAGTTTTTACCTGGGAGCAGAGCTCGGCCCCAGCTGACACAATCTCCAGGCGGTTGTAGAGAGTGAGGAGGTCTCCCCTGAGCTCTCTTTTCTCCCGGCTCAGCACCCCCAGCCGCCCCTCACAGCGCCAACTCTCCGGGCCCCTCAGCAGCTCCTCTGCCCGGCTCCGGACACGCTCCAGCGCCG
>VXBR01011243.1:34459-61986 GCA_013400215.1 Cisticola juncidis
TCCGCAGATGCTGCGGCTGCACCTGCCCGACCCGCCGGTGGACAGCGAGGACGAGAGCCAGGAGGAGGCGGCGGCCGGCGCCACGGCTGCCAGCAGCCGCAGCTCCATCCCCATGGATGCAGGTAAGCGCGAAGGCGGCACCGCCCGCCCGGGGCCCCGCCGCGCCCTCACGGCCGCTGTGTTCCCAGAGCACGTGGAGCTGGTGAAGAGGACGATGGCCGGCGTGAAGCTGCCCACGCTGGGCATCCCTGCCTGGGCCAGCCAGATCTCGGAGGAGCAGTGGAAGGACGTGGTGCAGCGCACGCTGCAAGCGCGGCAGAGCCTCGGCGGGCCCCGGCCGCAGTGGAATTGAGCGCGGAGCTGCGAACCGCGGCCCTCCCTCCGCCCTGCAAGCGCCCGCTGCCTCCGCGCCAGGCGCTGACAGGACTTGCCAGTGTCAACCTTCCCGTTTGTCCCACTGCCATTGTCCGATTTTCCTTCCCACTCCTTTTTCTTGGTTCTGGCTGGTGCCTCAGTCCATGTGATGACCTTGTGTTGGATCTGAGGAGGCAGATTGGTTCCATGCCTGGATCGATATGGGGCGATGGGGCTGGGCTGGCTCTGCCCAGATCCCCTCAGGACACACTGAACTCGGCCCCATGCTGGCAGCACCCAGGAGTCACTCTCCAGGCTAGGGCCCCTCCTCTCAGGATAGGGTCTGGGTGTTGGAATATCACCAGTGGAGCAAGATGTGTCATTGCAAGAGATTGGTTTTATTTAGTTCTGTACATACAGAGACATCTGTACAAAATCCAACACTTTCATACTATTATGTAATGCTCTACTGAAAATAAAGTACACCATATGTACATATGAACTGTAAGCAGCTTAATACTTGTGTCCAGGGTGTGAATGCAGTAGTTTTGCTTTTTCCCTTGGGAGGAGCAAGCCAGGTGAAGAGGAAGAGGCAGCTCCAGTTCTGTCCCTTTGGCTGTCGGGGAAAGGCGTAGGCAGAAATGAGCAGCTCTAAGCTAGAAACCAAGGACTGAGCCAGGGGCAGGCCTGCCCTGAGCAGCGCACGTGTGAGAGGGGAGCACTGCCCCGTCCCACATGGTCCCTGCTGAGGTGTCCAGGACACTGGAATGGATAGGCAGCAAACAAAGGAAGGTGTGAGGGGACTAAGCCTAAGTTCCCTGACCCAAAACAAGACACAGAAAGCTATGGGAACATCCAAGCTGTACAGCAACGTCATCATGATGCGTTACAATCCTGCCCCTGCACGTGGCACGAGCCCAGCACTCCTCTGGCCAGGGGCTGCCAGCAGAGCCATCTTCTCCAGAGCAGTGCCAGCCTCTGCCCAGCACACGATGCTGTTCCCTCTGCAGGAGAGCAGCCACAGGCACAGCCCAGCAGCAGGCAGGCTCCAGGGAGGGCACACCGTGCTGTGGCAATCTGAGTGAGGCCTTTGCTTTCAGCGCCCTGCTGAGCCCGTGCTGGACAGGAGCCCCAGCCTGCAGCCCTCCCCTCCCGCACCGGGCCAGGTGTGAGGTAATCGAGTGGCAGCTGCCGTGAGCTCAGACCAATGTTCACAACAAGCAGGGACCTCCCTGAGGTGCTGCTGCTGCCAAAGGGCCCTTGTGAGGCGGAGGGGAGGCACAGGCGCCTGCCAGCTCCTCCCAAGAGAGGAGCCATTCCTGGTGAGGGCTGCACGGGCAGGGATGCAGGGATGCAGGACACACAGGTGCAGGGAGCCTCCCAAGGCTCCAGCAAAGGCTGCACACCAGCAGGAGGGTTAGAGGGGGTGATCCTCTGACCTGGCTCACTGGTGAGGACAAGCAGATGCACCAGAACCTTCTACAACATCCCCTGGCACTGCAGAGCAGTCCCAGGCTAGCACCAGGCCCACATCCTCCTTGCACTGCTGCAAAACCACCTCAGCTCGTGTGCCAAGAAAGCTGCAACAGGAGGAAGCAGGGACTCCCTCTCCAAGACAAAGCAGCCCCTGAGGTGGCACCTTGGCCTGGCACCAGATCTGCACCACCAACAGCAGGTGAGGGCTGGGTCACAGCAGCTCCCCAGAGCTGCACAAGCCCCTGGGCTATCAGCAAGTGTTTCTAGATGCTAAGTTAGCAGAGTCCCTGAAGCACCACTGACACTAACAAGGGCCACACACCAGGACAGTGAACCTTGCTCAGAGCACCCACGGCAGCGATGCAGCAGAGGTGCTCAGCCACTGTGATAACGAGGAGACAGCATCCAACTCGGCACACCCCTGAGGTGCCCACTGCTTGCACTGGCTTGTGGAAATGACTCACAGCACAAGCTCCCTAGAAGCCCTGGGCCTGAAGAGCTAAGGATGGCATACAGAGACAAGGGGAGAGCTGCAGGAGTATTTTAATTGAGCAGGTAGAGGAAGAAGGTAGAAGTCAGTGGCTGACACCTGCTACAGAGCGGGAAGTTAATTCTGGGCCCACAATTAACCCGAGACATCGGGAGGAGATGAGGCAGCATGGACCAACACAAACAGCAGAAGGAATTCACTTTCTCACGAGAGAGCTTCTAAGGATGCTCTGAAGGGAGGGCTGCAAGAGTATGTAGTCCTTGCACCCAGCTTAACTGGGGGTGGCAAAGCCCTGAACCCCCACTCCACTGACAGGGGAACGCAGCAAGGGGCTTGTAGCAAAAGAAAGATGGAAGTAAACATTTTCTCTGCTGTACATTAAGACCCTTCAGCTGTGGAGCTGCACCCCAAGGCAGGCTGGAGAGGCAGCAGAGCCTTCACAAGCTCTGCTTCTGCCCCAAGCTCAGCCTGTGGCCGTGGCAGGGCTCAGCTGCACAGGCAGCACGGGGCAGGGGTGGTGGAATGGGCACTTGGAGTCTGGAGCAGCACACGGAGTCACACACGGCAGGCCCTGCCCAGCAGAGCCTGAGCAAGCCCTGCCTTTCTGCAGGAGTAAGAACAAGGTGGCAGCTCACAGAGAAGTGAGTCCTGCCTGGACTGATGCAAGCAGAGGCCAGGCAGGCTCCCTTCACGCCTGCACAGCCAAGGAGGAAAAGCAGGACGGAGAAAAAGCAGGAGGACAGGACAGTGGTGAGATACAAGTTATAACATAAAACCAGATCTACCCTGGAGGTATGCAGATGGAGTGGAGGACAGGCACAGCTCACCATGTTCATTCCTTACTTATACATGAGAACCGAGTGCATTTCCATGAGCCCTGGAGGAAAGGGAGGGGCAGAGCTTTCCGGGCCAGCTCCTGAGCAGGTCAGAGAGCCTCCTGGCTTGAGGTGAGGAACTCTTCTGCTCTCTTGTGGGCCTCCAAGGCTTTTATAGTGTAGACGTCCTGCGGAAGCTCCGACTTCCGGCGCAGCAAAACTTTGTCCTTCTTCATGTCTTTCAGCATCTGCAACAAACCCAAGGAGGCAGGAGTCAGGAGCAAACCCCCTCCTGCCTTCAGCCCCTGGCTCCAGCTGCTCTAGGATACACTGAGGGGCACTGCAGCATGCTTTGGAACAGGCTGAGAGCCCAGCACAGACCAAAAGGACACAAGAGAACCCCACTGGCACTCACTGCAGAGTGAGAAGGTTACATAGACTCCACTCTTCAGACTACAGGTCGATCTCTTGATGATGAGGGGTGAGAGCAGTGGCATTTACCTTCAGAAGGTTTGGCAAGAGCCACTCCTGGCTGGGCTGGGGGCAGCTGTGAAAGGCCTGGAGCCAGGTACGCACCTGCACAGCCTCTGTCTCCACGGTTTTCTTCAGCAGCTGGATGTCCTCTGCAGTGGGGGTCTCTGTCTCCATACAGCACACGGGAGGCAGGGGTAGAGGTGCATAATACATGGGGTACTGCAGGCAACACACACAGCCACAGTCAGTGCTCCAGCCAGCACCACTCCTATTCCCCAGCACCCCGACACAGCACAGCTCTCCCAGCTGCCTCTGGCCCCCAAAGGCAGCAGTAGGGACATGGGCAGGGAGAACATCCTCTCCTCTCCCTCTCCTCTCCTCTCCTCTCCTGTGCTGACTCACAGCACGCTGCATGTGCAGCTGCAGTTCCCATGAACACACACAGGCTCTCTGTAAGGCAGTACTTACAGGTCAGTGCCACAGAGGGACAGCCTGAGAAAACACTGCCAACATTCCCAGGACACTGTTTTTTGGGAGAGACACACCACTGCTGCAGCAGTGTCCACAGGACTGAGACCAGATGCTAAAACCTGCTCTCATGGGCTGAGGAAGCAGGTCAAGGCCCCAGCACATTCTTGCCTCATTTATCCCAGGTCCTGCTGTCCCTCACCTGGGGGTTCAGCCGAGCCAGCTCCTCTATTTTCTGCCACATTTCTTCTCGTTCCTTCATCCTGAACCTTCCCCTGCAAAGAGAGGGCGAGAGCAAGTGTGAGCTCCTGGGGAAAGCACAGCTCTCATGCCCAGGATGATAAAAGCAGAGACAGCAGCAAAGTGCAGGCGAGGGGGCAGAGCTGCTCTGTCATCCAGAGACCCCCAATTCTACATCTACAGCTGAGATGAGGCACGAAGAGGGGACACTACAACTAGCAGAGAGCAGGCAGGCGTGCTCCTCGCTCACCTCAGAGCACAGGGGCCAACAGTGGCTGCTCAGGTGCTTTTGCAGGCTCTGTGCTGCCAGGAGCAGAGCAGAGTGTCTGGTTTCTGGGGTAAGGCCATGACACCAGTCTGGATTTCAAACACATTTTCCTGGAGGCCCCCAGATGCAGAGGGACAAACTCTAATTTCCAACAGAACTGGGGTTCCACTGCCCACTGCTCCTTCTCTCTCTAACAAGAGCACAGCAGAGAACTGTCCAAACAGCCCAGGCACAGCTCCTGACCTTGGCACAGATTCTGGCACACGTTTGAAGTGACTGCCCAGCAGGGCCACTTATAAATCCCAGGACAGCAAATGTTTGCTGCAAACTGAACTGAACATCCACCACCCCTTTTTATTCTCTTCTGCACTAAAATCTCTGCTTTATTTCTATTAACTACATGACTTTCATCCCAGCTACTGCTCTCTCTAGTGCCCCATCTATCCATGTTGAGGAAGTTCTTATACCCTGTAACAACATCACACTCCTGAAGTCAGGTAGGCTTACAATGAGAATGAAGCTGCCAAGGTTTCCAGCAGCAGATAACTCCACCAGAAAACACAGGCTGACAAAAACACTTCCAACAAACCAACCCCAAATGAACAATCCATTCAGGAGAAGACACTGTCTGCCCCACTGTCCTCGCTGGTTCCCTAAGGGGTTCTGATAATCCAGAGTTTCAGGGTGTCTGGGGAGATGAGAAAGATGCAGTCAGCCCCTTTGCACTGAGCAGCAGGGACAGCCTGGCCCCGTGTCCCTGCAGAGTCTGTCCCCCACGACCACCCTGGCTGCAGCTGCAGCAGTGACAGCCCTGAGCAGTCACTTGGAGGCACAGGAACTAATTAAAAATGAGGCTAAGCCACAATCAGACCTCTCAACATCTGGCTGCAGCCCATCAGTGAACAGACAAGCTCTCCTTTCCCCATTTCCTATTTACTGAGTTGTTTGCACATGCAATCCTTCCCACACATGCTGTTTTCTAGTTCACAGCACAAGATTTGCTGAAGCCTAATTCGGCACAGAGGCACTAGACAAAAAAAAATCATCTTAAAGTGAAGAGAAAACTGCAGCACTACCCATCCTTTTATTGGAGAGCACTGAGCTTGTTTTTGTTGAGCTTTTTCAGGGCAATTCTCCATCAGTCACACACCAGTGCTGGAAACAATCACTGTCAGCAGCTCAACAGGGAAAGAAAACTCCTGGTGGAAACACTAGGTAGATCCTGTAGAAAATGTACTGTCACGTGACTTAAAATATATGTGAAGGTATCTGTGGGCTTCACAAACACCCTGGAATGGGAAAAAAAGAAAACTTGCTTGCTCCCGTTTTAGATCTTAAAAACCCATTAATTTCTTCACAAGCAAGTCACTCACCTGAAGGTCTGATTCATGTATCAACTTATTCCTTATTATCGAGTTATTTATTGCTGTTTCACAAAACAACAGAATGTACCCCAGAGTTCCACACTCCCAGCAAGGATCAGCTCTGCTCTCCCCACCAGCAGCCCTGGCTCATCCAAGAATGAGGAGCACTGTTTGACTATTTTAAGTCACTAAGTCAGCAGAAAATAGACCCCAAAGGAAAAAAAAATCCTTCTAGCTTACTGGACTGACTCAGCTCACCAAGGCAAGCCATAGAAGCACCAAAATCAGCACAAGCGAGCAGAAAAAGTGGAGTTCTTTCCTCTTTACAGCATCATGGCACAGGTACTTGCTGAGCTCAGATTTTATCCCCACCATTCGCTCTTTGCATCTGCAGGAATTATTCCATCTTTATCACTGGAAAATTGAAAGCATCTTGTGACATGAAAGATGCATTATGCCCACTGCAGCAAAACTCTTCAGACAAGTCTTTCTAAAGCAATAGCATTCTCCTGACATCACTACAACATTTATGAACTGGTCAGTATTTCCAAGGCAGAACACAGCTGAGTATTCCCTACGTGGCAATCTATTTGCCCATGACTCAGCAGACTCTGTCACTCTTTCCTACCTGCTTCAGCAGGACTGAAAGGGTTTCTGTCAGGGCTCACCTCATCCCTGCTCAGAGCTCTGGCTAAGGAATCCTACTTTTTGACAGAATTACTTACCACCTTTCCCTTTCCCTTCTGCCTACTGCCATGTACCATCTGTTACTGTACCCCAAGGAGACTCTGGGATGAGCTGGAGTTACTTGGCAAACCCCTGGTACTCACTTCTGCTTCTCTGCCTTGTATTGCTGCGTGCAGTCATCAAAGAGCTTCTGGTTCATCTCCATGAAGAGCTTCAGTGCGTTGTAGATGAGCCCATGGATTGTCCTGCAGAGGAAGGGAGAGCAGAACAGGTCATGGTGGGCAGTTCTCACACCCACAGCTCATTTACAGCCACGTGACAGGAGAGTCTCACACAACCCCAGCTCCTACCAAGGCAAAATCCCCTCCACAAACACAGCAGGGAGATGGAGGACAAGGAGAGGGCCTTGGGACAGGCCTGCTGTGGTCAGATTGATGAGTGCAAACATGCACATTCATGTGTTTATTTCTTGCAGTTAGAATGGGAAATGAAGGATGCTGGGGGCCTGTTCAGGGCTGTTGTAAGGGGCCTTTAGTGCCTCCCACTGTTAACGCCACATACACACAATGAGTCTTTTGGACTGCCAGTATTTGGTCATGAGCTTTTCCACTGAGCTGCCCAAAACACAGACAGGCAGCAGCCCTGGAGAGATGGAAACCAGCACACAGAATATCACAGAAGAAAATTCAGCTCTGTGCCAGTGATTTATGGATAGGCTGCACTGTGTGTGAACTCCCTTTGGGACAAAAGACTCTCCTAGGGAATGGAAACAAGTGTTGAAGCTGTCTCTGAAATACCTGACCCAGAGGCAAAAGATGAGATTCAGCAGATTAGGCTCTGTCTCTACCAGCTCTGCAAACAGAATACGGAAGAGAGCTGCAACCCTGCTGGACTTCAGCAGGCTGTCTGACCAAGTAGATGAACTGTGGGAAGGAAGAGGGGGATCTGAGGGCACTCCTCAGATACAGCCTGCCCTGAGAAGATGTGGCTGCTGCTCAAAGACAAGGAGAAGTAAGAGTAAAGCTTTTTCAGAGCTTCTTCTGTAATACCACCAAGAAGCAGACCAGAAAAGACAGGAACAGCAGAATCATGAATCTTGGCTGCTGCAGGGACACAGAACTGGTGAAGGATTTCAGACAAGAACATAAAGTCCTTTTCCGAGCCCTGGATTTGTCCAGCCTCCCTAGAATTAATTTTTAGCTAATTCATTACAGGAAGCGTGTTAAATCAAATTAATTAAACTTAACTAGGTAAGGAATTAAATGAAGAAGTCAGAAGAAAGGAAGTTGATAAGAGAACCATAAAGCAGTAGCATGAAGCAATCAGACATGGACAATATTTGACATGGACAGCTGCCCAGTTAGCTCTGCTTTCTCTGCTTTTCCTGTACTCAAGGAGTCAGGCACTGTGTTAGCCAAGTTCTCTGGTCACAGAGAACATAAGGGTGGGACATGAGTTAACAAGAGGCCAGAAGTCAGATGGAAACTCTCCTGCACACTCCTGAGAGAGTGGCGTTTAGTCTGTCACATTAGTGACAGGCAGGAATCAAACCCTGTGCAGACTCAAGGCCTCAGGGCTGCAGATGCCTCAGCCCTTGCAGAAGCAGCACTCTGCTCTGCTGTGGAGAGATGGCTGGGGGCAAAATCCGAGGACACTGGGAGTTACAGTCACATCCTAGCACAGGAATTCCAGGCAAAATGCAGCTGCTGCTCCCTGGATGGAGCATTCCCTGGATGGAACGCTGCTGGCATGCCCCGAGCCTGCTCCCCACAGCCCTGCTGAGGGGATGGAAGGGAGGGTGGAGCAGAAACACCTCGGCCAAGCTCCACTAGAGTCCTGGCAGGGAGGGGACCCCGATGGTGTCTTGCAGCTGATAAACTGCACAGGACCTGTCAGCCACAGGAGATAGGAGGTGTCTGGCTGAGCCAGGAGCTGTGGTGCAATCACCCTCCCCAAATGAACTCTGTTCATTGTGACACAGTGGTATTAACACACATCCCCTTCCCAAAGTGGGGGCATCCCTCTTGGGGCTCTGTCTTTTACTGACTGCAGCTCTGAGCTGTAAAACCAGAGCTTCACACCAGTCAGTAACAAAGGCATGGATGACTAAGAGTCCCCCAAGCTCCACCTAAACACAAAGAAACAGTATAAAAGTCAGCTGAGAACAGGAGTGAGTTAGGGAAGACTCCACCATAACTAACTGGATCAGTCAACAGGCTGAACCCATCTTCTCCTGTGGGTACGCTGCACACTGGATACTTTTACTGGGAATGAGAGCTCTGAATCTGTTTTTACAGTCAGACACTTTCACTGGCAGTCCCTGAACCTTAACCTGTCACCATTTCCTGTTAATAAGGAATGTTCTTCCATGAACTGTCAGTGTAAGTCCTTTCCAGGCACTGGCAGTCACCAGTAACACAGAACATAATCCAATAAAATGGAAGACCTGCTGAGTGGTTTCTCTTATGCTGTTGGTGTATTTCCCTAAGTCAGTGAACTGACCCAGCTGAACTGTTCAGTGAAGGCTCCCCTGATACCACACTGGCAGACTGGCTGGATTTCCTGAGGTGCTGACAGAACACCCTGAGGTTCAGGAGATCTCCTTTTTCCATGATACCACCACCCCCTGTCCCAGCAGCTGGTGCCACTGCAGCACTGCAGCACCATGCCCCAGGACTGCCAGTGGGACAAACAACCCAGCAGGTGCCAGACCTACTTGTTCCAGTGGCTCTTGGAGTTCTTGTAGAGCGCAGGGAACATGATGGGGAGGATTTTGGCCGCGTTGTCGCTGATCAGGCTCATGATGTACTCGTTGTTCCAGTAGTACAGCGCCCGCTCCGCCACCTGCAGGGGACAGAGCCGTGCTTGGAGGGGCTCCTGCCAGGAACCCTTGGGCTGCACAGGGAGCCCCCACCCAGCCACGGAGCCCCCGTGCTTCCTCAGCTTCTGTGGGGCCATGCATCCTTCCTGTGCCTCAGCCTCTGCTCACTTCTCCGAGAAAAACCTCGTGTTCTTGACTAGACAACACACTGATGACTACAACACTCAAGGACAGTAATGTCATCTACTCCACATCCCCATTCAGATTAGCTCCAAGCCTTCCTCATTTCTTCAGACTGTCCTCTGTAAAGCTCCATTCCTCCCTGGTTTTCCACAACAGCCTCCCAGGGCTTTGAAGCATGCTTGGGTCGCAACTCAACCCCCTGATTTAGTAAAGGTGAAAGCCTGGAAAATCTTGGGGCAGCCATCCTGCTCTAACTAGACAAACAAGTCCAACAGGTTTCCACAGACTGACACACAATGCAGGCTAATTTCTGCATTTAGTACTAGTTTTACTACTAGAGAATGGCTTAAAAACCTAGGACAAGAGACATCCAGACTCAGGTATTTCAGATAATGCAGAACTTGCTTTATCCTTTTAATATATTGTTGCACACAAGTAAATGAAATGAAGCTCACTTTGTGTTCACTTACCTAGGTTTTGGTTTTCAAGATCTGGTTAAGCCTTTTTCTGCTACATTAACACATAATCCTCTCACAGAAAACTCATTCCCACCAAGGTGCTCAGGCTCACCAATAAGCCAATTCCTAATTTTGCTCTTCAGACAGGCTGCAGACTGTTCAGCCTGACTGTATGGGACACCTTTGGGGTTAATTCTCTTAGGCTCAGTGTTTGCACCTTCTCCAGGTTTCTCAGTTTTGTTCCTCAGAGTCTGGCAGCAGATGAGGGCTGCTATCAAGTACAGGATGTCTCTCCTCCAGCCTTTACCCTACTTTATTCCAGCTCCTCAGTTCCTTCTGGTGCTGCCTCTACACCCAAAGGTCACATTGGTCCTTGGGCTCCCATCACCACAGCAATAATCCATGTCCAGCTGGTTCCATCATGCTCCCCTAGTCCTTGACACAAAACTGATTTTTCCATACACATGTGGCCTAGACTGACCTTATTTTTGGCTTGTGAACACGTGACTTTGTACTTTACACCAAAAGACAGACTGAGGCCAGCCTGCCTCACTGTGCAGTCACTCTCCCTTGGGAGATGGCTGTGTCATTTCCTCTCTAACTCTCCACCTATACCTGGGCTGACCAGGGGTTTCACCAAGCTCCCTTCTTCCTGGGCACCCCTCATGGCAGCTGAAACAGGGAGCCCAGAGCACCTGCCAGGAGCTACTCTGTGCATTTTAAACCCTGACCACCATCCACAGAGACTGTATTAGCCAGCTACCAACCAGGTTCCCTTCAGTGGGAACAAGGAAGAACCAGACTCCAGCACACCTCACTCTGAACTGCCTGTGCCAGAACAAACCAAAGGACTTTCCCAGCACAGGCTCTTTGGCTGGCCCCTCTCCAGCACTGCAGAGTGCTCGCTTTTACTTCGGCAGGGTGACCCTGCATGGATCTCCTCTGTCCTTGCCAGTCAGAACAGGAGGTGGCAGAGTCCCTGTGCTCCAGCCCCAGCCTGCAGAGCACGGTGCTGAGCAGCACAGAGCAGCAGGAGGCTCCACAGATCTGCTGTCTTCTCTCTGGATGAGCTCATGCTGTGGCTGTGCTGAGGATTCTCACTGCTTCCCACCAGTGTCACCCCAACACTCACCCTGGTCACACCTCCAACAAGCCCAAAAACAGCAGTGCCACCCTCACCTGCCAGGAGGATTAAGGTCAATGCTCTGTCTGCATTGAGCTGCAGCCTACCTGGAAGTGTGGGCTGGAGACACATTTGGCCAGCTGCCTGAACAAGGGCTCCATCACTTTCACAAACTCGGATGGCTCAATCACATCCAGGATCTCCTCCAGCTCGTTTAGAAACATCACCTCTTTGGGACTGTGAGTTTTTGGCCAGAACTTCAGCAAGCCCACAATCACCTGAGTGGGAAGGGAACAGAGACAGTGTTAGAGGCCCAAAGTCAACTCCAGCAGCAAAATAAATTTTCAAATGTCTGGTCACAAGAGCAAGAGGGGAGGAAGTAACAGAACAGACTTTCTTAGAGTCAGGGGGAGTGACCAGGGAAGAAAGAAGACAAGAGCCCAAACTCTTCCAAGTTACACTCATGGCAGCAGCTCTGCCTAGGCTGCAATGATTTCATATTACAAACACAAAGCTCAGAATCACCTTTTATCCTGTATCACAGCTGTGTGTTAACAGAAGGGTGAAACTGGAGCAGTTGGCAGACAGTACAAAGTAACCACACAAGATCAACTAATAAAACTGGAAATGCTATGGAGAAGGTCCCTGAGGAGTCATTATTCAAAACACCACAGAGCTTGAATACTGGGGAGCACCAAATAAATCAAGCAATGGACAGGTTTGGAACTCATTCTTGTAAGACTTTGTGGAGACCCCAAGCCCAAACAGACTCCAGAATGGAGCAGACAAGTTTATGCAGTTTACACCTAATGGTTATAATTAAATATGACAATGCAGATGCAACTTCTGGCTGAGTAAAACTATTGCTTCCAAGAATAGGGAAGGGCTGTATCTCTCTAGATTTTATTTATTTATTATGAGTACTGCTTCCTGTCCTGCCCATCTACTTCTAGACACTACAAAGGCAGGATCCAAGCTGCTGCAGACCTTCACTCTGTTGGAAGAAGAAATGCTTACTCTGTGGACACAGAGCTGGCCACAGGAGCTGCCCTTTCCAACCTCTGTCCTTCAGCCACCTGATCCTGGAGCCAGCACTGGAGAGAAGTTCAGAGCAGCAGAGTCAGTGGTGGGCAGTGCAAGAGCAGGATCAGAGCATTATGTTTCTGCCAGCAGTTCATTACCCCCAGTATTTGTCATTATTTGTGTCTGCCATTCAGCCAAGAGTTAGCTTCAGTGACTCAGAAGTTATTTCACCTAAAACCAAGGTGGCACGAGGTGTGTGGAGTCTGTGTTTGCTATTTCTGAGCACATCTGAGGCCCTGCTCACCTGGCAGTCCTTCAGAAGGCTGTTGAGGCAAGAGCTACCATGTCCAGCCTTGCTGATCAAGCCTCTGCAAGGCCCACTTGAGGCAAGTGTGGGCTCAAGGAGTAACCTGGCCTCTTTCCAGCACTGCTGGTAGTGCTCCAGACCCTGGCTGATGCACCAGCCCTGTAATTCTTCCAGATTTCAAGATCACTCATCTTGGGGGTCTGTTCAAAACCTTCAACAGAACACAAGCTGTGGCAGTGTGGTCTTGGTATGCCTGGTTGGAACACAACATCCACTGAAGGGATAATGAAATTGGGCCATTCCACTGCTTTCCACAAGCACCAAGCCAGAGCTGGGTCTGCAATCCAGGGCCCCTAAACAGTTACCCAGAAAAAGGTGAACTATGGAGCTTTACTATCTGAATAAAAGAATATTGGGAGATTTCTGTTTCTCACTTCTGCCCCAACCTTTGAGGTGCCTTGGCAGGAAGCTGCAGGACTGGATGCCAGCCACAGGAAGCACTCAGCACGATCAGGAAGCTGCTTTACAGCTTGTTTCAGAGCAGGCTTTTGGGAGCAGAGGAAATGGAGAGGCTGTATTTAAGGAAAGCTGGGAGTGCTTCAGCAGTGCTGGTGTCAGAGCTGTGCAGCCAGAGAGCTGACAGCAGTGCCCAGCTCCTGCCCAGCACAGGCAGGCTCACCAGAGCACACATGTGAGCCAGAGAACAGAACGGCCTCAGCCAGCATTACTCATTAAACGCTCACACTTTGGTGCTCCCTGCTCCAGTGACAGAAGTGTGTGTTCTCTGCCCATCTGCTGTTTTGAGCCCGTGAAGCTCAGCTCTGTAGAAGACATTTCCTGGCCTGCAGTGGGTGGAGAAGCACTTGTCTCCTTCTTGCACCCTCTGCCAAGCTGGCACTTAGCCTGGTTACACTGCAGGTCTGTGCAGCCAGGAACTGGAACACGGGAGGTCTCCAGCTCACAGTTTGGAACCTGCTGGTCCCAGCACTGCATCCTGAAGGCCACAGTGTGTCCACACCTCTGTGAGGGCAGCAAACTGACACTGAGGCTGGAAGGAGAACACCTTCACAAAGGACAGGGGCATGGCTAGGCAGACCTTGTGTCCCGGGCTCCTGACCTCATCCCCACCACTCTGCAGCACACCCCAGCAGCCTGGAGGGGCCCTCACTATTGCAGGGCCCCCACAAGCTCTGGTTCCATCAGCTGGTCAGGTATTTTGTCTCTGCAGTAGCTCTCATTAGCCAGAAGCTCTGCCCTGCAAGAACAGCTTGGTATCCTGCTCCTTCTGCCACACCAAGATCTGAAGCACAGAGGAAGATTCCAGCCCAGCTCCCTGCAGCTCTCAGGAGAGAATGCTCAAGGCCTGCACATGAGCAGCACAGCCCCCTCTGCCCCAGGGAGCCAGGCAAACCCAGTAAACAATTCCTCTGACTCCCAGCCCCTTTACAGCAGGGGTGAAAAAAGGGCTGCTCCAAGGGAGCTGCGAAGCTTTTTGGGACTTGACTGTCACACAGAAGTGAAGCAAGGTTACTCACTGGCTCTGTCAGGCTGCTGTCCTTCTCCAAGAACTGTACAACACAGTATGCCAGCTGCAGGAAAAAACATGGCAGGATTAGAGCTTCCCCAAGGGTTAGTACTATAGCTCCTAGGCTGGAAGTATCACCATGCCCACTCTGTTGCAGCTCTAAACAAATCCACTTTACTGATGGCAAGTGAAGACTTCAGGACCAAGCAGGCAGGCCCTGAGCTCAGGACATTTGTGCAATTTAAAGGATAAAACTTGCAGTAACCCAGAGCAATCCACAGCCAAGAGATTCCAGTGAAAGCACAGCTGCACACAGTGGGGAGGAACAAACCTGACACAAAGCCTGCACCACAGAAACAGGGCTGAAAGAACAGACATCCCTACTTAATACCCATACTTTTTCACTTCCTATCCAAGTTCTGATCTCCTCTATTCCTCTGTTATGCACTCAGAATTGGAGGAAATTAATCTCTAAACCAATCCAGCAGACTAGCAAGCCAACTTTCCCTATATCTCAGTGGTGACTAATAGCTGATACACCACATGCACAGGCTGATGACTGCAGCTAGGAAATTCACCTCTCTGGTTTCATCAGGCCCCAGGATTTCACAAGCTTACAGCACAGAAAAAGCAAGCCACAGCATTAAGACAGTGGGAAATTTCAGGATACTCTCCTATCATCCAGGGGCACAGGCCCAGACACCACAAGAATGGAACAACCACCACAGTATGGGACTAGTGCAGAGCCCAGAAGTTCTCCCAGCAAAGACTTTGTACAATGTGGCCTGATGGATGGCTATAAACAACTAGCTTATAAACTAATATAAATATATAGAGCTTTTAATAGCTCTAAGCTTCTGCAAAATCCCAATCCGTGCCCTGGGAACTTGAAGCCCCTCTCACCTGTGGATGGTACACACTGAGAGACTTCACCTTGTGCAGGGGTAACAAGACTCTGATGAGGAACATCTTGTGCTCTTCCTTCAGAGGCAAAGCAAACCCATTGATTATGCTGAGAAGAAACAAGAGTCTTGTTAAAATTCTGACCCAGCAGAAACACAGTGCCTCACCTGACAAGACACACCAGCTCTCAGCAGCCCCCTGAGGAAGCCCCCACCAGAAGTGTGGTCACTGCAGCCCAGCCTGCACACTGAGCTCAGCCAGAGGGCTCCTGGCAGGCACCACAGGGAAATAAATGGCTCTGCTGGAGCCTGGACCCTGCTTTGTCCCTGCCAGTGAGGGGGAAATTGATTTACAGAGACATCTGACGGCTTTAGGTTCCACTTTGCAGAAGTTCCAGAACTACCTCGTGCTATCCAGACCCACAGGCTGGACACAGCTGCACATCCGTTCCAGCCTGGAGACTGGCTCTGTGTTAAGTGGTGGGACTGATCCTCTGCAAGGCAGGTGGAGAGGACCATTCCAGGTCCTGCTGACCACCCTCACTGCAGTCAAAACTGCTGGCAAAGGACCCTGGATTCACTACTCCAGAGCTAAGAAGGCTTTTGCTCCTGAAACAACTGAAAAAACAGACTGATGCAGACGAAAACATCTTTTAAATGATTCCTCTTCTCCGTCTGAAGAACTGTTCATAATCATCATTATTCCTCTTTGCATGATAGCCAACTGCACAAGATATTACTACTGTTAGATATTTACTATTAGAAATTTATCCTTTATTAAATACCTGTTATTAGTAGACATTTAGAATGGAGACTCAATAAGGTAAAGGCAAAGAGGGGCAATGATGCCTTAAATTTTAGCTTTCATATCTTCCAGGTTCTGTACTGCACTGGAATGTAACTCTGAACTCCATACAAAGGGTTAGCAAGTTCTCCTCACAGACACAACTGGACACTTCACCCCAATAGTTAATGGACCAAAGTTTATCAAAGTGTGAAACCTCCTGACTGGGTGTCCATCTTGGGAGAGCCATGGCTGGGCTCCTCCACTGCCCAAGGAGCATCCTTTGAAGGCCTTTTAATAAATACCCATTTATTCCTTGAACACTAGTCTCTGCTCCAGGTAGCCTCCCCTAAGCACCACTGGGACTCCCCAAAGTGGCATTACCTTCCCAGGATCTCCAGCAGCTCTGCAATCCCATTGTGGTGTTCTGTTTCATAGATGAACCTGAAGAGAAGGATGAGAAGTCATTGCCAAATGCTGGATACAGTTTGATGAGCAAGAGGAAGGAAAAATTAGGGGATCTAAATGGTACCTAAGGAAGACCTCACCTGTAAAATATATTATTGATCTGCCTCCTCACATATGCTCTCAGACCCAGGAATTTCCCATAGATCCTGTGCAGAATAGTTTTTAGGAAGTCTCTTTCTCTGGGGTCTTCACTGTCAAAGAGATCCAGCAGCTGTGGGGAGAGAAATTCCATCAGTGCCTGCATACTGCCTGTCTGGGCAAAATTAGCAGCAACACCAGGCACTGCTCCTGCTGGGCAAAAACAGCTCTCAGTGGAGTGATGTCTTCAGCTCCCTGAGTGGTCATTTCCCTGAAACTCTTGCTTTCCTAGTCACAAGCTGCAGCCATGATCATTCCTGCACCTTCTAAAGCACAGAGAGGCCTGCAAGTCCTACAGAGCTGCACATTTCCCCTGCATGGCCCTGTGCTCTCTCCATCTGCACAGAGTTCCAGGGACTACAGCTCACACACAGCCTTGCCCTGCACAGAAAACTCTGTCTGCTCACTCCAGACAAAGAAAAGTCACATCATCAAGCACCAGGATCTGCTGCATGTCCTGCACAGAGCTGGTGCACAGTGGCAGGGGCAACAGTTACTTACAGACAGCACAAACTTCTGGTCAATGTATTTCTTGGCTACATTTGGTTGAAAGTCAGGCGACTCCAGGAACCTGAGGAAGAACTCGTACACCAGCTGTCAGGGGAAAAGGAGAGGTTATTAGAAATCCCCCTGTCCTCTCACCAGTGTTACTTCAGATTTTATGTTTTCCTTCTCCTTAGGATTCAGGGAAAGGCTGGGAAGCCTGAACAGGAGCACAAAACCCAGTGGGATCACCTCAGCTGCCCTTGCTTTAATGGGCAGGGGTCTGTGGTGGCACATAACTGCCCAAATCTGTGTGAGATCTCATCACCTCAGCTCCCCCCAGAAATAACATCCACCCACTCAGATTAAGACATTAAGCCTGGGAAATTTCTCACATCTTCAGCACACATCCCTACAGAGACCAGAAATCTCCAGAGATGCAAAGGCTCAGACTCACTGAATGCCCTTGAAACATGCCAGGGAATAAGAGAAGAGAAATGAAACAAACTCCAGGAAAACATGGAGTGTCCTCTGCCTCCTGGACAGTGACTCAGGGCTGGCTTGGCCTCACTGTGCCAGGAGAGCTGCACGCTGTGTCCCACTTGCAAAACAAAGGGCAGCCTGCTTTAAGAAGGCTGCCAGTGCTGAAACATCAGCTTGTGCTCCTGCTGTTCTCTGAAGGACAGAGTCCACCCTCATCCCTCCTGGTGGTTCTGAGGGGCCACTAGGCCCAACAAAACCAATGTACTTGAAAGGTCTGAATTTGGCATTGAGGAATGATAAGACCACACATCTACAGGTAGGGCCTGGCTGCCAAGGACAGCAGTAAAGACAAACTGAGGCACTGACCAAAAAGCTCAGTGTTCAGTTGCTGCAAATCCATGCTGGCTGCTGCTGACTCAATTCTGAGAAACAAAGGCTGCCAGGCATCCACAGCACTCTGGTGCTGAGGACACGCTGTTTCCATCAGCACTCACATCCCCATGTCAACTGCAGCAGGGAGAAGTGATTAACCACTGCTGCAGAACGACACCTGATTTCTTCTCTGTATTTTCTGCTTCATTCTGCAGTACCTGCCTCTTTTTCTGCCTTTGTCTGCTTGACAACACATCCCTGTGCAAGTGCCTCGAGCTTTCCTCCTGCCTTCCACTGCTGAGCTCTGCTAAACCAAGCTCACTGTCACTTTTGTAACTCTTTTCATCTAGTCTTTCTGAATCCATGTGCAGGTGACTGCTGCACACAGGCATCAGCCAGTTCCCAGGACACCCCTGCTTCCTGCACTGCCCAAGTGCCACCCCTGACCCCTGGGTGGAGGCCTGGTCTCTCCCCAGTACCCCTGCAGATCGGTGAAGCAGTGGCAGGGCTGGCAGCCTCCAGCTCTAGATGGACTCCCAACTTCCTGGAGATGAATTCACCAGATCTATGCCCCTCCTCACCTGAAGGTGTGGCCAGGCAGCCTCTAATGTAGGCTCATCTTCTTCAGGGTCAAATTCTGCCCCCGTGGGATTGGATGACGGTGGGAGTGTCCGGAAGAGGTTCACTGAAAACTGAGTGAGTGAAAAAGTTGCATGAATGACACTCTGACACCTCATGATGGCCCTGACACAGCCAATCCTCCCTGCAGTGCAACACACGGTGACTTGTCACAGCTGTGCCCACACACTGCTCCCTTCCTGCAGGGCTGCAGTGTGCACAGGACCTCCCCAGGCACAGTCTGTGCCAGAGACAGGAGCTTCCACCTCTGCCCATGGCAGGCACTGTCACTACCACCACCCCCACACACACTTCTCTTTCCGGAGGTGGGTAGATAAGGAACGGGTAGCACTGGGGTCACACTCCTCTCTGACACATCCCAATCCCTCCTCCTCCCACACTTCCCTGTTCCTCTGGCACACGAACCCTGGCTCCGTGCCCTACCATGATCACAGCCTCGGGATAGATGGCCTCGGTGACAACGTCACGGTTGTGGGTGATGTACTCCACCATCTCGTTGAGGCCCGCCCGCTTCACCTCCTTGAACTTCAGGTCACTGAGGGGGTCCGAGATGAAGTCAAACAGGACACAGCACTGCCGCAGCTTCTGGATGAACAGCTCTTCCCGTTCGTGTGGAGGGGCATCTGCCGAGGGAGCAGGGATAACCACCTTGGGGCAGGCACAGCACCTTCCTGGCAGGTCAGCTATCCTGACCTGCCAGGCTCACCTGGCTCACCCAGCTGTCCCTGTGGATCATTCCCTGTGGTTCCCCTGCCTCACCCAGCTGTCCCTGTGGATCGCTCCCTGTGGATTGCTCCCTGTGGCTCACCCAGCTGTCCCTATGGATTGCTCTCTGTGGATTGCTCCCTGTGGATTGCTCCCTGTGGATCGCTTCCTGTGGCTCCCCCAGCTATCCCCGTGGATTGCTCCCTGTGGCTCACCCACCTATCCCTGTGGATTGCNCTGTGGCTCCCCCAGCTCTCCCTGTGGATTGCTCCCTGTGGCTCACCCACCTATCCCTGTGGATTGCTCCCTGTGGATCCCCTCCCTGTCACACGGCCCTTGGACTGTGGGAGGGGAAGCGGGAGAGGCAGCGTTATCCCTGCTACGGAAACGGGACAAGGGAGGCAGAGACGGCCAGGCCTCTGGAGCTACTGTCCCACGAGGGGATTTCCAACGTGGCAGCAGTTCCTAACCTGATCAGCATTGATCTCTGCCCTGTACAGAGCACACTGAAAATGGAACCCAGCCTGCTCCCATCCCAGACCAGTGACAGCCACGTCCTGCACCCCAGAGACTCAAAGGCAGCTGTGGCCCACCCTCCTGCCAGAGAACAGGGTTGAAGAGAGGGGCCAGTGTGGCAGGAGCTGTACATGAACAGATTCTCTTTCTGAAACCGGAAACTACACACTGCCTTCCCCAAAGGCTTGTCTGTGTCCGTGAGCAACATCAAGCATTGGGTCTGGCTCAGTGATTGCTGGAAATGCTTTCTCCTTGCCCACACTCATGTTTAATTGCAACATAATGTACACTAAGTGCTAATACCAAGCTGCCCTGACATGGACAGATTCAACTGCACTACCGTAATTTGCAAAGGAAACGCAACCAGAAGAAAGCCTGGTCCTCCCCCAGGAGCAGGTGGATGTAGAAACCAAGGACAGTCCGCACCAAGGTCTCTGCACTTCCCCACCCAGCTGGGAAGGTAAGTACAAAGTTTGTATTGAGAATACTCTGATTATTCAGGCCATCCATCAGTTCTCTGCCTGCTAACAAGCCAAGCACCCTTCCCACAACTATCCTTGCTGCACTGCCCATGTAACTAGGTGGGCACTGGAAGGGTTGCTTTGGGAAGAGCCCCTTCACCACCCCACTCTGCCTGGAGAACCTGCAGCTGTCCTGCAGGTCACTCCTTACCTTTGAGGGCTGGGAGCTTTTGGAGCTCCCTGTTTTTGCTGAGGTTGAAGCGGGAGGAGCTGTGCCGGCGCTCCTTCTTCACGATCTGGGGTCCCCCTGAGTACTTGATCTTGTTCAGCTGGGTGGGGGGCGGAGCGCTGTTGCTGGGCCGCTTGTTGGACGCCGGCTGCTGCTGGGGCTGCTGTTGGGGCTGCGGGGCCTGGGGGGGAGAACAGAGTGAAACAACTCAGAGGCTTTCACCCACAGCCCTCACAAGCAGCATCTCCTTGGAGTGAGGAAAGCAGGCAGGTTTTCGGTGCTGCGCTTGCAGGTGAGTGCATCTCACGTGTTCCTGCCACTCCAGAGCTGCTGGTTGCATTTGCAGCGTACCTGCACAGTAATCATGGGTTTACTCCTGTCTGCAAGGAACCACAGAGACACTGGAGCCCCTCGGCACAGCCAGTGCTGTGGGCATGGAAAGCAAAGTCACGTCTTGTGACAAGGTACATGAAGCTGAAATAGCAACTTTCTGTGGCCCAAACAGCAATCCCACAGTGCTGTTTGGACACTGCAGCACTCTGTACAACACACAACAAGGAAATTCAGAAAACCAGCCATTTGCCTCTTTGTCCCTGTGCAGGGAATCACCCGGGAAACAGCAGAGCAGTACCTAGTACAGAGCAGATATAGGAGCCCTGGAAAGGCAATAGTGAAGACCACTTCAATCACTGCTGCATTCATGGTTCAGGAGCACCTACAAACCACATGGATCACACATACAAACATCTGCAACCCCAGGTCCCAGGCTGTGGGCCCTCCCAGCCCATCCTGGCTGCTCTCCCATCTCTGCCTCACTGCTGTCTGGACTTCTGGAGATTGGCTTCTCCCACGTCACTCCTTTCAGCCACACAAACCCTGATTGCAGTCTCCTCTCCCCCTGCACTCTTGTTAAACTGCATTAACAGAGGCACTTTCTCATGTTTAGCATGTGACCAGAAACTCAGGCCAGTGTTTGCTCAGCTCAGCTCTCTTCTGACCTTGCTGAAGCTCTGCTGGTTCCAAGTCCCACTTGGACCATTGGCTCAATAACTGACCCTTTAATTTCCCACTGACCCAACCTGTGGGAAACTCAGCACAAAAGAGGGACACGTCCTGCCAGGAAGCAGAGGGATTAGCTGGAATCAGCACCCAGCCTACCCTGGCTGTGCTGCACGAGCCACCTTCTTCCTGCTGGAACACGAAGCCAAGGAGCTGCAGGATGGAGCTGATCAGGATACAACAGGAACAGCACAATGGGTGGGGAGCAGAGTGAGTGAAATCCTTGGACAGTACCTCCATCTTTCCCCATAATTCCCACAGTGGCACAAATGCACACCTCACCAGAACAGTGACCAGCAGTGTTGTGAGGGAGAGCAGGAGCTCAGCAGAGCTCTCCATCCTCCTGAGGACCAGTCTCCTCCTGGCTGAGCTGCAGAGAGTCCTTTCTCTCAACTGGTTTCCAAAGAGGTGCAGCACAGCACTGCAGGGCAAGAGCAAGAGCTACTGCACCTGCAGCATGTGGGAAGGCAGCAGGCAGGAACAGGGAAAGATGTCCACAAGGAGATGGTGCTCTACAGACTGGGATCTGTAGAGAAAGTGCAAAGACTCCCCTGTGGAAAACAGGGCCGAACACAAAACATCAATTTTTTTGCCAAGCCATTACTTTGAATGAGAAATCAGAAAAAAAATGGTTCTGGTCTAGCTCTGTTTGAAGGAAATCTTGAGTAGTTCTGTTTCAAGCCCAGGTGGAAGGAGACAACAAGAGCTGAACTCTCCACAGTTTACATCTGTTTTGATTCCCTTCACAGAGCAGCATTGTCCCATGATGAGAGGAGGGAGCCAGATGAGCTTGTGATAGAAATAGCAGTGTCTGCCAAACAAAGCAGGCCCAGACTACAAACTGGAGGCAGCTTATCCTAAAGGGTGGTCTCTGCTCAGCTGAGTCAGGACAAAGCCTTGCTGGCCAGCTTCCAGGACTGAGAAGTTCATTCCTCACCCTGAAGACTTGGGTATCAGGGCAGTGTGAGCCAAAACATTGTCCAGATGCCTTTGGGAGTCCTTACTCTGCATCACTCTGAATAAGAGGAAAATCTGAATGCTGAGCCACCACAGAGAAAAGATGGTACAGAGAGAAACAAGATGCACTGGCAGCCTCCCAGGTAACACTGAAGGAAGCAGGACACATGGGCCCTCCTGGCTGATAGGACATGTACTCCTCACCCACTCAAAACACCACAGGCAAACGTTCAGAGCCTGGTGTGTTCACTGCATGTGAACAGGCTGCAGCAGGGGCCTGGAGAAGCCCTTGCCACCAGTCTTCAACACCTTGCATGAAGAGAGACAAAACACAGCTTCACATTCTGCTGCCAGTTGTTTCAGAAACAGTCATACCCATGCAAAGGTCACACAACTGAGATTGCCAGAGAAAACTTGATGGTTGGAGAGGTCACATACACTCCTATGCTGCAGTGCTCAGAGGGTTTATGAGGGACTGCTTGTACAGGCACCTTCTGGTATCAAGTTGAATCCCTGCTCTCAGGAGGTGCTTCCTGTGGCAGGCCTGCTGTCCTGCTGCCTTCAACACCTCCTACCTTGGCCACATGAATCAGTAGAGGCTTATTTTAAGTTTCCTAACACTTTCTTCTCTGAAGTTTCCATCCTTGAAAACACAGCAGACTCTTAAACCTGAAAGCTTTTCTCTTCCTGTACAGCCTCTTTCCTGACACCAACACCAGCCAGCTGCTCCATGGCTGCAGGCACCCTCCACCTGAGCAGGCTCAGCCCCCTCCTGACAAGCAGGGCTCACACACCATGACAAAGCCAAAAGTGGGGGGACACTCTGCTGTGGCTGTTACACTGAACATGCCCAAGTGACCAGAGAACAGCACAAAGGTGCTTGCACCAAGCACAGTGGGGCAGCCCCACTCTCCCCACTACAGTGGGGCAGCTCCTTATGCCCACAGGCCAGGCCACCCCTAAGTGAATCAAATTAGAACTGCTGCACACAGACTCCCTGCCTCCAGAGCACTTCTCCCCGCTGGTTCCTACCACCACCTCTCCTTGTCAGGGACTTGCCTGCACAAGCCAATGAGCCCCAGGCCCTGAGCTCACTCTGTGCCATTCCTCCTCACCCCAGAGAGCAGAGAGCCTCTTCCTCAGCCACCCCGAGCTGTGCTGGCTTCTCCTGTGCATGAGCTCACCTCTGCAGGCACTCCTGCTGCAGCTGGGTGCAGTGCCACTCGGGAAGCCCTTTCTGCCTCACTGCTCCCTTGAGCATCCCCTGCTTGCTCAGCTGCCAAGCCCAGAGCTGCTCTCAGCTCCTCCTCCTCAGATGACGCTTCCCTTCCTATCCCTCAAGTCAGTACCTGCTCTCTTTGTCTGCTTCCCTATTAAAATGAGGCTCTCAGAAGTACCATGAACACACAGTAATGCCTGTCTGAATAATGAACTCCAGGTACTGCAGTAACAAGCCCCATGGAGATACGTGCAAAACAAGGAAATACAGCAGCTCACTGAAAAGCTGCACCCTCTCCCAGCACTGCAAATCTTATCAGCAAGGCTCTGAGCTGCCCTTGAGGCTGCAGAGCAATTCCCCTCTGTGCTGCTGCTAATGCCTGCTCCCACTTCCAGGTCATTAACTCTCTTCCCCACCCAGAGCCTCTCCCAGTCTCTCTGGCCAGGAGGAGTAACTCCTTCCCATCCTCTCAAGCAATGATGCCTTGGTCTCTAACATTATTTCTTTTACCCCCTTAAATAACTACACAGAAATTCTCTACATTCAGATACTCACCATGTTCCAGAGGGCTTGAATTAAACATACCTTTCATTTCCCCGTTCCTGCTCTCATGTTTTACTCCACTGCTCCTTGTCTCTTCCAAAGCAAACTGTTCCCCCAAAGCCAGGGGCTGGCCGAGCTCTGCTGGCTATTCCCAGCAGATAGATGCTCATCTTGGAGTAAAACAGAGTACTGCAGAACCTTGTGGTGATATGGCCAGGACACTCAGAGTGCTTCATTACAACTTCAGAAGGCTTCAAGCACCAGCACCTTGGTATCTAAAAGTCTTTCATAGTTTTTCCCTGTAGCCTCCCAGGGGCAGCTCTACACAGCTCTGGCTCTTTCCCTTCTTTCCTTCTGCAGTTCCAGCCCTCTCCTTGCTGTCCCTAGCACGGCCACCTAACCCTGTCTGTCCCTCACTGCCCTCCCATCCCTCTCTCCTCACAGCCCCCGGCAGACTGCAGCTGCCTCCCTCCCACCAAACTCATCTGTATCACACCAGAGCTGGGAGGGCAGGGCTGTTCTCTTGGAGAATTAACACAGCTCCAATGTATCAAGGGCAGGATTGTCCTCAGCACCATCTCTGTGTCCCCACAGTACCTCTGTATTTTTAAGAGAGAATCCAACACTTGCCTTCCCTTGTGGATGTGCCTGCTTTTCTACATATCTGCCCTTCCAGATCAGCTCCACTAAAAGCTCCCTTGCTGCAGAGAACAAAGGACTTTGCTCAGGGGTTTCTGGACTGACTCCTACCCTCTTCACCTCCCTCCACAGAGATCCCCATAGGAGCTCCCTGTCCCCTACATTTACCCAGATCCATCAACAGAGCTGCTCTGCAACAAGCTGTACTCATCCCACCAGCCAGACAAGTTGCCTGCAAAACAAGTCACAACTTTCTGGTACCGGGATAAATTAAAGTTGATTCCTTCCCCTGCTCCATGGAAAAGCACAACCTGGAAGAGGGCTGCCCACATGCTGCTCCCCTGCTGCAAGCATCTACTAAGATGTGAAGAAACAGGAAAGATCTCTTTAGTGTACCCAATTTTCACCCCAGAACAGGCAACCAACCAACCAAACTCTACAGGGGAATTCACAGGGCATGAGACTCTCAAATGCCAGCAGAGGTATCAACCCCACCAGACAGTACCAGTCCCAGCATCTCACAAGTCAAACCACCTCTTGCTTCTGACAAAAGGAAGGAGTTTTGCTCCCAGCACACATTACCTAGCTCTTCACACAGTGTGAAAGTCAAAATACCTTTCTGTGTTTCCTGAAGAGCAAGAAAATCGCATTCAAACTGGTATACATTTCTTCTTGTCAAGCAAAGAGCTCTCTTCCATTCTGCAGCAGAGTTCTCCAGAGACAGGAAAGCACCGAGAGAGAACAAACTTCACCGCAGACTCAACAGAGAAAGGAAGGAGACCTGTGGCAGCTTACACTGCAGAGGTGTCTCCTTTCTGCTCTGCTCTCTGTTCCTATGATCAAAGGAGACCCAGCTTTCCATCTTAAAGGAGGGCAGGATTTCGTCTGGAGTATGAGGAAGTGGCTGGGTATGTTTTGTGGGAGGGAATTTTAGACACATCATTTCTAAGTTTCTTCTGCACCCAGGCAAATACTCCATGGCATTTCAGGTCACAGAAGGAAGCTTGCAGCCTGGGACATTCCTCCCCTCTCACTGCACCACTGGTAACCAGGAGAGGCAGTGCCACAGCCCACTGCTTTGGATGGGCACATCAGTGACCTGCTTTGTTGGCTGTCCATTGCAAGACCCGACTTCCCTACACCTTTCCAGAGCTGTGAAATCAGCAGAGTTCCACACAAACAAAAGGTGAGTCTGACCCCATAATGCCAACGCAGGGGTTCTCTCACTTCCCTGGAGTCTGCAGGCAGCTCTCCCACCAAGCTGTTCTCAGCTGTGTACACAGAAGAGAATGGACAGAGGCAAGGCCAGGACGGAGGGTCTACAAACTGCTGCCAGCTCCATGGCACACAGAGTAAGACTCTGACTCCTTGCTGGCCACATGACACGTTAGGCATGAGAACAAGACTAAGGGGCTGGTAGCAGGGTTATTTTCTGAGGCTCTGCAATGCAGATCTGTGCTTTGGTGTAGACTCTAAAATAACCCTGACTACAACCATGCTGCTGTACTGCACATTTCTTCCTAGCCTTCATTAGCCCTGCATGTCTCCCAAGCCCAACCCTCCAAATTACAAGTGCATGTGCTCCAGACAAGACTAGAGCACACAAGCTTCTACACAAGGATGTAGAAGTGGCACAGCTTGTTTGCCAAATTGCAGTACTGAAATAAATAAACCACACATACACACATGCTTCCTCAGACATCTGTAACATCCTTCTGAGACAATTCTCAAATTCCACAGCCACTGCCTGAATGCCAGACAAACTCAGGACTACCAGAGAAGTTCCACTGAACACAAATCTGTGCTCATTCTAAGGACAGCTTACCATACTATCATATTATGCTGAGGCCACTCTAATGCATCTACCTTGGCAACATCCAAGCTGAGAGTGAGACTGCACATCTGGAAATACAGACTGTGCCTTCTTGTGAGGGATGCTGCACTCAGCAACAAGGCTGCTATACCAAACGAGAGCCATTTAATCTCCAGCTGTTTATTCTTTTATGTTTTCCCATCCATTACTTCCTAACCTCACTCCTCCAGAAAATGCCTCAAAAGAACAGATCTTCTATTCCTTCTCACTAGGCTCCCACTCTGACACAAAGTGACAACAGAGTTTGTGGCGCTTTGCTCTGACAGGAGCAGGAAGCTGCCTCCCATCTGTCAGGCTTCCACCTCCTTGATAATCGTGCCTTGTCCCTTTCTGCAGCCAACTCTGCCATGCCCTGCCCACCTCTGTGAGCAGCACTCGCCCTCAGCTTTGTGCCAAATGTCTTTTTGCAAGGCTGTAGGGTATGAGACTCAGCCGGTCTCATCCATAGTCATTGTTCCCTTCAGGCCAATTTTCCTTCTCTGACTCCTCAAGATCCAGGTGACACGTGCTGTCTGGTGGAACAGCTTGAAGTAGCTAAAATGAAACATGTAATTCCTCCCCAAAGACCAGCTGCACATGCACACTGCTGTACCCAAGGTGAAAGCCTTACCTCTTCTGAATTCTCTGCTCCACCATCCTTCCCGCTACTGCTGCTGCTACTGCTGCCAGGCTTTGTGGTGCTTTTGGTAGACTTTGCAGACTCCTGAAAAGACGAGAACACATTCAGCGGGAACTTCACCCTGCTCAGAATTTCAGCATCTCTCTGCAGCGCTCAGGTGTGTCCCGCAGCACGCCCCGCTCCGGACATCCGCTCCCAGCCCTTTCTCCCTGGGAAGGGCATCCTGACGCGCAGGGCGAGGCGGGCCCGGCGCCGGGGCGACGCTGCCGTCTCCCGTCCCGGTCCCCGCAGGCTGACAGGGCCCGCGCCCACCCAGCCCTTCCCCGGGGCGCGGCCTCGGCGCAGATACGCGGTGCCAGGGC
>VXBR01011243.1:65072-104701 GCA_013400215.1 Cisticola juncidis
CGCCGCCGCTGCCGCCCCCGCCCCGGCATGAGGAAACGCAACGAGTCGGTCACGGTGGAGCATGAGCGCTCCGCCGCCGCCGCTGCCGCCGCCGCCGTGCCCGGGCCCCTCGACAAGGGCTGCAGCCTGAGGCGAAGCCTGCGCCTGCCTGCCTCCGCCGCCGCTGAGGGCATGAAGCGACCGCTGGGCAGGTGAGCGCCGCCGCCGCTCCGCCGAGCTTTGTTATCCCTGTGTTATCCCCGTGTCCCGGCGGGGGCACCGGCAGCGGAGCTGGGTTTTGGGGCGGAGGGGAAAGGCCGCTGCCGCCGCCTCTCAGGCGAGGGGCCCGGGGTGTTCTCCCTCAGCCCGGCTTGCCCGGCGTTCCCCGAGGGCCGGGCGGGCGGTGCCGGCCCCGCCGTGCCCTCAGCTCTCGGTGCAAGGAACGGGTGAGGGAGGGGGCCGGGAGCCGGAGCCAGCCCTGGGCAGCCGAGGGCGGGAGCGATTCGGGGTTCGTACCTGGGCGCTGCTGCCGCCAGCCCCCGTGGAACAGGCAGGGTTCTCCCGAAAAACAATGGCTAGCGCGGAATCCTCCCGTCAGAGAGCGTATGTGGAGCAGCGGGGCCCTGCAGGTGGGATGACTGCGTTCTCGGAAGAAGCTGGTGGCTGTCAAAGTGATCGCTTTCTCATAAATGAATCAAATTTAGGGGTCGGTAGGAGAAGCTGACCTGCGTGACTCTGTTGGAAGGACTTTAACCGTGGCTTTTTGCCAGCTGCGTTAACATTTTAAACGTTTTGTGCATGTTTATAGGGGGGAAATGTTTGTGTACCTTTCTAAAAAGACTAATAATAGAAGGTGCTTATCGCCTGGACCCCTCATCGTGCGAGACTTTGGAGGGATGCAATACACGATGAGGACTGGACTCCCTGGCCCTCTGCAACTGCGAGCCGAGACAACCTTTTAGTTTCACCTAAACCACTATGGTGGTGTTCTTTGTGTTTTGAAAGTGTGAGGAATGTGTGATGGTCAAAATAGCTGTGTGGTTTGGGTAGCTGAAACCAGATTGCTGTGTTTCAGCAATACAGCAGCCAGATGAAAAAAAAAGAAAAAAGGTGCTTATCAGTGCATTTCTAATAAATGAGCTATTATGGGTGTTTCTCTGCTAAATTTTCTGAGGTTTTGTTCTGTTCTCATGGACAGAATTAACATTTGACATTTGCAGAGAGCTCTGGATACTTGTCATGTTCAAAGACAGAGGCTTTAAAATGTGATTTCTTTTATTGGGTAATAGCTATTTAATTTTGTGCCCTGGAGGTAAACCTTTGGGATGCTGTCACTGCTCTGCACATGTTATGACAAGATTTTGGTAATTAGAAATGGCGCTGAGTTGATCTCTCAGTTTCCATGGCTGTGCAAGGGATCAAACTGCGACAGCACTCTGCTTTTGTAATATTTTAAAATTTGGATGTGTTCTAGACAGATCAAGTGCGTGTCTTCTAGACCAGTGGCACTGGAGTGATGGCTTGCCGGCCTGTTCAGCGTTCTGAATGGCACTCAAGTGCCTTTTACTGAAATGGAAATGCTCTGTCGGTGGTGAGCACCGAGCCAGCCCTGAGTGCCGGCTCTTGGCTTGGGCTGGCAGGCAGGTGCTTTGTGGGTCCCAGACACAGCACAGCTGTACTGGGAGGGCCGAGCTAAAAATAGGGAGAGCACATCCTGTCTGCGAAAAATTCGCTTGCGTTTATCCCTCCATTTACACGTTTGAAAATGGTCAGCACTCAGGCTTCCCTCATTTTCTCCATATTCCGCTTTCGAAGGCTGTTTCAGAAATTCCTGAAGTCCTGTGTGGATTCTGGCCCTTCCCTCCTGCTCTCTGCTCCCCACCTCCCCTTGTCCTTTTTGGGTCAGGTACTGTATTCCACACAGCAGTGTTTCTAAAACTTGTGACACTGTAGGAAAATCTCGTTTGAAGCTGGCTTTTCCTTTGCCACGTTTCGAAGTATCTGCATTTCTGTCATTTTTTTGTTTTCTTTTATGCTGTCCGGTGTTTGCCTCTCTGACTGACTTTCAGCAGACCTTCTCTGACTTCCTCACCTTGCAAGCCTTCATACAGTGGTTTGCAGACAAAGTGTCTGTGCCAGTACCTCCCAGCAGTGCTTTTTATGGGATAACAAATGCACTGCTGAACTGTGAGTGTCAGCGTGCAGGAAGGGGAGGTCCAGAAGAAGGTGTGATGCCCAGAGATATTGTCCTTGTCCAGAACATATCCCACCCTGGGTGGACAGCAGGGAGTTGTTAAGGTACATATGCAGTGACCTCCCTTGGGCAATTATTCTGGCTACAGTCACTTATCTGTCCCATAAGTTGCTGTTAGACCTTCTAGATTCTCATATTTTAATATGCAAGGTCATGCTGTTATTGCAGCATTCCTTACACCGCTGGAAATAAAAGTAGTGTTGGATTGTTGTTCTCAGTGGGTCACATCAGTTTTATTCCCCAGCTCTCTGAAGCTGTGAGGTGAAAATTCAGCTGCAAGGTTTCTGGGATGGTGGAGGCGGCATAATATCTGAAATTGGAGGTTTGTACCACAGCAGGCTATTCTCAGCTTGCTCCTTGATGAAATAGTTAAAATCAGCACTTGAATACCATGTTAAAGGGGAAGTTGGGCTGCCTGCATTTCATGCTGCTGCTCAGTAGCCTCTGCAGGCTTGAGGAAGCATGTTCAGCTTCGCGGTGTGGGTTTCCATTTCTTATTTGTAAACGATACAAGCCGCTGGCGAGGAAGGCAAACCAATCCTGGCCGCATGGAGTGGCTCTGCAGCCAGAGGCTGATCCTGTGGGGTATTCCTGTGTCGGGAGCAGCCGTGTGCCCTTCCCGGCTCAGCCTTTCCTGCTCGCACCCCGCGCCTCGGCAGAGGCGGAGCGGGCAGCGCCCGGGTGATGTTCGTGGAGTGCAGGGCTGCGCTGCTGCCGGCAGCACTTTGTTCTTGCAGCAGCGTTTGTGAATTTGGCCAGCGCTGCGTTTGCCCCTCGGTTTTTGTTCCGTCATCCCGTTCCAGTGTGCTCATTCATCCAGGAGCTGAGACTCACTCTGAAGAGGTGGCCGTGCGCTTTGACTGGCAGCTGCTCTGTCACAGAAAGGGTGTGCATGTGCTCCAAAGTGTGATGGAGATGGATGTCTGAGGAATAAGATGTATGTGGCTTTGGCTAGTGCAGTCAGTGTGGCTTTTCCTAAGTGGTTTACAACCAGAAATGAACAAATATAGGCATTGCCATTTCCTTCCATAGATAGTAGTAAAATCTAATATGATGGTTACCTCAGCACTTTACAAGTTGCTCCTTTAAAAGTGTGTGAATGATTTTTTAAAGGGGCTATTTTGTCTGAAGTTATTAAATGCAATAATGTGGTAAATAAAAAAGTAGTAGACAGAGCTTGCTTTTTCTGGTAGGCGTGTTGTGTGTGGATGGCCATTCCTCTAATATTTCATTTTCCAGGTGACAGTGCTGGAAGTGCTAGATGGATGTTAGGGTAGCATTGTGTTTTGGGTACTTGCTGTGACTCATTTTTGTGGTCGGTGGCAGTGATGTTCTGAGGAAACGTGTTTGAGCAGCCACAGATCTGGAAAACCTTTATGTGGGAGTACAGAGAAGAGAGGAAATCAGATGAGCTCAATACTGGCACTAGATACCAGAGCAAATTCTCCTATCTCATTTCTGCTGAACCCTGATCCTGGTGATAAAAGGCCACATGCATGTTACCCTTCCCTTCTGTGACCTCCTCGTTATCTGATCCTCATTTAATCCCAATCAATAGTCAGACTATGGACGTGAAGTGTGAATTTTGCCATTCTCCAATTCTCCAGCTTGTTTGCTGCAAATGTTAAAACTTGTTTGTCTCTCTCCATGGAGCAGTGAAGTGCTTCAAACCCCACCTGTGTGAGCTGTGTCCTTGATATTTCTGTGCTCTGCCTTGCTGGAGAAACCCCTGTCCCTCAGGCTGCCTGCAGCTGTCCCTGTGCTCCTGGGGACCCTGGCTGCTGGCAGAATTCCTGCCAGGGGTGTTTTGGGACCCTCCTGTGGCTGAAGGGAAGGGGCTGCAGCAGCCCGCTGGTGTCTGCCCCTCTGATGCAGCTGAATTTTCCTGGAACAGTGGGTGTGCTCAGGCGTGTCAAACGCAATGTGTGGTGACCCTTGGTGCCACCCTGCCCCAGAAGCTGAAGTGCTTCATGCCTTCCCCTGTTTCTCTGGATTTAACCAGCAGTGTCTTCCCTCTGACAGAAAACCTCTGTGATCTGCCCCTACGTCCTCTCAGTGCCCCATCCTTACACCTCTAAGCCCCTTTCTCCTGATGTTACTTTTTTAGAAGCATTTGCAGAGTCCTTTATGATTATTCCAGTCTGTTCCATTGCAGCAGAGATGACAAATACTTGAATTGTTCTCCTGTAAGTTTTCATCAATATATTTAAGGTTTGGTTTTTTTCCCCTCAAGTGAGTTTTATGCTATTGTCTCACTTAATTGCTGTCTCCAGGTTAAACCAGTTACTTGTCAGGGCTTTCAAAAGAAAAAAGAGGCTGCCTGCATAGAGATATTTCATCAGTCATGCAGCTTTTTCACCAAATCCATCTTCCTACTGGGTAGCTGCCTCTGTTTCAGTTGTTCTTGAGCAGAGCTCACAAAGGAGCCATGAAATGGTTTCCAGTTGCTTGTCTGTTCTTTCTTTCATAGTAAATACAGGTTGAATCACAGTCCCTCCTATGGGTAAAATATGAAAAAGCTGTTTTGTTTGTGTGAGGACATTTTTTAGTGGGGGGGGCGGCTGGTTTTTTGGGTTTTGTTGTTGGTCGTGTGGGGATTTTTTGTGTGGATTCTTTCTGTTGCAATTCTCTTGAAGAGCATGCACAGTAATATTTTGCTCAGATATGTCAAAAATAGGGTTGTGTAACTTTTTTCACATGTATGTCTGCTTGTTGTTGTTTTTTAATTATTTATTTGAATGGTATCACAGTAGCTCTGCCTCCTGTTTTGTCCTGTGCATTGTCACCCATTTTGGCAGCTTATGGCTGGGGAATGCCTCTGAATTGCTCCCAGGTTACCAGTTTGGGGCATTAGGTGTTTGTTTTCTGCAGCATCTTCCCAATTTGTTCATCTTTTCCAGCCATTGTAATTCCCTTCCTTGTGGTCATCTTCTCCCCACTCTTTCCCAAAGACACATTAGACGTTTGGCAAAAACAGCAATATTCCCTGCAATGTGGGGAATTATTACTTTTACTGTTGTGGGTTGCTTTAATTACAGATTTTTTTTTTTAGGATTTAAAGATTTGTGAAGCCATCATGTTGACTTGTAGCAGTCCTGTGCCTCAGTGTGTTACTGTTAAAGCCTATCTTTTTTTCCCCAACATTTTCATCTCTGACGTTTGGGGTTTTTTTGGTGTTAAATAGGTGTGGTTTATTCCCTTAAGCATCCCTTGAGACTCATCCTCCTGCAGGTCCGTCTGGATGATGTGAAATTTCTTCTCTTGTATCCGGTGTTCCCATGAGCCTCTCTGGATTTTCTGGGATACAGCGCAGTGGTTTTTTCTGCTGCATCTGCTCTGTTGTGTGTTCTAGTCTGAGCACTTTCCTCAAGTCCCCAAATTTCCCGTGGTGACCTCTGCTGAAGCAGGGGTGTTCAGGCTGCAGAGAGTTTGCCCTCTGGTTCTGTGTTGGTCTCCTTGAACTCCTGATTTCCTTGCAGTGCCGTATTTCTAACATCAGACTTGCCCCTGGGTTCAGCTGCTCTGCTTTGATGGCTCATGTCTGAATTAATAATTACCACGGTATTGCTAATTGCTGCTGGGTTATGAGACATGCTACTTGGAATTGCCTCTGCTTGTTGGAGTGTACCTAAGCTTCCCTTGCGTTTGTAACTCCTGGGACCAAAAGGGTTTGCCAGTCATCTCTGGAGTGAGGGTGCCTGTGGAGCCCAGGGTCTTCTCAGCACTGTCACGTCCCTCTCTGTCCTTTCTGGAGTGTGGTGGCCGAGCCAGAAACCAGGTTCTCTGCAGAGGCAGCCACAGGTCACTGCAGTGACTCTGTAGGTTTTCTCCAGGGTGCAATGTGGACGTGTCTCTTTTTGTTGAAAACAGCACTGTGGTGTTCAATGTGGACGTGTCTCTTTTTGTTGAAAGCAGCACTGTGGTGTTTTTATTAAAGCTGATGGTGGTGACATCATTCCCTCTCCAGAACCCCCTTTCTCCATGTTCCAGTGTACCCCAGCAGGACTTGTGCTGTGTTTGAAGATGCTGCCTGCTGACTCTGGGCTCCTTTGAGAGAGCAGTGGTGCCTGCCCAGGAGGCTGCAGCCGAGGTCCTTTATCCTCCCAGGCCTGAAGGGCAGGTCAGATCATTCTGGTGATCCTGCCAGGATGTGAAATTAGGGAACAGACTCCCACAGCAATTCCCCTATCAAACCTGGGGTTGTGAGCTCGGGGGGAGCTGTGCTGTGTCCTTTGTTGCTGTTACAGCAGTGGCCAGCTTCTGACACCGGGAGTGAGTGACTGCAAGCAGGGGAGCTTTACTAAGGGTGTAATGTGAGAGCCCTATGTTAATGTAGCCGTGACTGAATCAGTACCACAAGGAGATTAAAAGAAAGTGCTTCAGCTGTATTAAAAGGGTAACAGGAGACCTCGGAGACTTTAAAGCCATTAGCCTGAGGTGGAGTCTGTGCAATTTAAATTGCAAGAGTTAATTTGAAATTCAGTGGAAGGAGATTTAACAGCTAAATATATATACTAATGAAAGTAGATCTGTCCTGTGGAAGGACACTGAAAAATGTGACGGGTTTGTCAAGATTACAGCCTGGCTGATCAAAGTATCAGCAGTAAAATTGTTTCTCCAAAGCACTTGACTTTGTACTGCAGTTTATTTTATTGACATTGCTTGCACTGCTGATGGAGAGCGTGTTATCTCTATTGAAAATTGGCTCAATGGAGAGAGAAACAACTGAGGAATTACAGTGGGATTGATGCCTGGGCTCAAGGGTGTGTAATTTTGTGTATCACCCGTCCCAAGGACGAGTTGGTTATCAGTTACTATTGATAAAAGTGGGAGGAGGAGAGGGCTGATGGATAGGGAAGTCAGCAGTTCAGATCAGGTGGCCAAATAGTGAAAAGGTCACTGGGACACAGATGTAGCTGGCAGGATGGTGGGGGAGAGAGGGCAGGGGTTGTAAATGTGGGATAGGAACGGTGACAGAGTGAAGCTGCTGTAGGTCCCTGGTGTCCCTGAATATCCCTGAGCCAGACAGTGAGGCTGCCATCTAGGCCGTGGCTTCTGCCTTGCTGGCACGCAGCTCTTTCCTTCTCTCTCTCTCTAAGCTGTTGGTAAAACTAGTGCAACACTTGGCTCCAGAAATCTGCCTCTTTCTTATTGAGGGCCATTCAAACTTTCTGCCAGAACTTCCTAATTTTAGACATCAAGTGCCTTGATCATTCACTGGGCTAACAGGAACCATGACTATTTACTTTCCAAATCGAAGTGTTTGTTTAACCCAGATTTATTTCGAGATTGTAACTCTTACTGAGAAATAGAGCAATAGAAAAGATTGTTAGACTAGAAGATTAACTTCTGAAACACAAACACTTGAAGATGTTCGAGATAAGTCCCACAGCTGCCCTTGTTCAAAACTATCTGTCCAATTTGTACCCACTTAAAAAGCTTGTTAATTCCTCTTGCAAAAGAGATTAGTGTTGAGTAATAAGAGCCATAAGGTCATGTGAAGCCTCATCTCCCTTTTTACTAAAGGTATGCAGAATAAAGAATTTCACGTGGCATAGCTGAAGAAATACCCTCTTGGAAGGGTGCTCTTCAGTGGCATTGTGCAAGCTCAGAGCAGAGAACAGAAAATCAGTTTATCCTATCCAGAGCCTGGTTTCCCTTGCCCTGGCAGTAAATCTTCCCCTGGAGTGCCTATTCTGAGACAGAGGAGCCTACAAAAATGGGGATGATGTAAACTGGAAATTTGGAGTCAGGGCTCCCAGGCTGCAGCATCCTTGCTTGTGGAGCAAAGTGTGCTCAAGGTGTTTAAGAACTGATTAGATTGTGAGACTTCTTGGCATCCTCAGGAAGGGAAGCCTGGCACTCTTTTCTCCCTTAAGGAAGTCCTAGCTCCCTTTTTGTAAAGTTTTTACTAGTTTCAGAGCAGCTTTAGGAAGCAGGAATAAAGCTGACAATACGAGTTTTATACTGCTGAATGTGAAAACTGTGAGTTGCACACAGTGGTTGGAAATAGCCCATTCTCTTGTTCTTGCAAATCCAGCAGAAACGCGGTGGCTGACCTTTGCTTTCAGTTTCCAGCAGCCTTGTGCTGTCTCTGCTGGAGCATTATTTTCCTCTTCTGACTGCCAGACAGGGACGACATTCCATTTTGACTTTGGCAGGCCGATGTCAGGGCGTGGTGCTGGTGACACCAGGGCTGGGGGATCCATCCCTGCAGGGGCCATTTGCTCAAGAGTTGGACTCCGTGATCCTCGTGGATCCCTTCCAGCTCGGAATATTCTGTGGATCTGTTTGGTTTTCCCTGCAGTTAGCTAAAAACTCCAACACCTGCTTTTCACTTGGAGTTTGTGTTTCCTGGGTTGGCTCTTGAAGGTTGAGTAGTGTTAGCAACGGCTTCGGTTTTAATTGTCCTTAATTTTTTTAAGCCTTTGTGATTTTGGAGTTCTTTCCTCCACAAGATGATAGCTGGAGCTGGAATCCCTGAATAAAGCACAGATGAACACAGATTAATCTGTCCGGCTGTATGCAAAGTGAGCCCCTGTTCAAAGCATGTCAGGGCCAGCAGCAGTTCTGTGTCTGCTCACACATCTGTTCTTTAGCTATGGCTGTTGTTCTGTGGCCATGCACTGTTTGTTAAGCCTCCCTTTTTAAACGGGTCACAGTTACAGAGGACACTGGGACTGCCAGCTGAATGTAACTGTGCCGGGCTGACAGTCAGCATATGTAATGTTTTGGCATTGTTTAATGTTCTTGTTTGCCTGTATGCTTCCAACGGGGAACAGTTGGTCTATTGTGATCAGAATGTATTGCTAACGATGTGTTCTGAATCTAAAAGGTGGCAGTATCGCTGCTAACACAAAAACATGCTTTTTCTCTGGGCTTCTGAGGAGGAATGCCTTCTGAGCTCTGCCAGCAAAAGTAGAGCTTTTTCAGCTGGAAAGTATAAGATGACCGTTTCCATGTATTTGAAAGGAAAATGTCTACAGTACACAAATGAATCTTTTGCTTAGGTGGTTTAGATGAAAGCCAGAGCCACAGAGCCTGCTGCTCGTAGTGATTCTCAGGCTGTGTGGCTGCCCCACAAGAACTGCCGTGTGGAAAGAGAATTTCATGCTTACAGAGCTGTGCTGCTTGGAAGTACAGATCTGTTCCCTCACGCGTATCCACTAGAACAGATCACAAATAGTGAATCCGGATTCCTGTTCTCCCTGCAAGATTAACACAGGCCTGCAAGTCTGCCGGGTTTACAGCACGTTAACAAGTGGTAATTGGTGGTGGGGGGATCGGCTTGGCTGTGCTGTGCTCCCTCAATCGTGGTGTGCGTTCATCAGGCATTTAAATACAGGTTAGGCTTTAAATGCGGGTTAGAGCTGTGCTGGAGCGTGAGTGTCTGAGCTGGTTCTGCTCTTGAACCCTTGCTGGTGCACCTTGGTGTCCTCCCCGTACGGGGAGTGTGGCTGGGAGAAATGAGATTTCCTGCTCCAGTGAAAACCAGACTCTCGAGCTTCTGTTCTGCACTTCCAGGCTGTTTCACTCTTTTGGTGTTTATGTGATGTTTTTCCTCTGTCATTAGCAGACAGATAATGCCTTCCCCAGCTCGTGGAGCAGTGAAAGGGCTGTGCCTGTAATATGAACCAGCTGTCAGCTGGGAAATGAGTAGAAAACTTAACAATTCAGTAAACACTGTGGAGGGAGGGAGTGTACTTGCCACCGCAGTTGTATCTCAATGCCAGGCTCCACGAAAATCTAATGTGGGTGACTTCAGATTTGATTAGTGTCAGCAGCATTGCTGGGGAGCTCTGGAGAAAGTGTTCTTAGAATTTAAACGAGGCCTCCTGCAGGAAAGGTTTTGGCACAAACCAAGCGGGTGTTGCAGAGGATGTGTTCAGGAGAAGTCAACAGCCTTAAAACCCTAATCCCCAAGCCTGCTCTTCTGTCCCAAAAGTCAATTGTTCAAGTGCCGAGGGTTTAATTATTCGTTGTTTGCTACATACTTAAAATCACAGTAGCATCTGCCCCTTCCTTTTTAAAATGTAGCTTTCAGGTTAATCTTTTCACACAGAGTTCACACTAATGCTAATGCCAGGGTACCCAAGCATTGAGAAATAACAGTTGCTGCTTAGGCCATGCTGTCAGCATACATTTTAAGTAAATAGGTGCTGTGCTGCCAGGTGTTCAGCCCATTCTTGTCCCAAAAGCCCCTGGCCTTTGGAACATGTGGATTTCATGCAGCTGGAATGTTAAGTTATCAAGACTGATGTTCCAGGCTGCTGTCCTTCCAAGGATGTGCCAATGCACAGTGATTTAATCAGACATGCTGTGTTATTAGTGCATTTAGGGTAGTCAGCTTAGACAGGGGTTGTGAGGAGGAGAGCCCAGACCATGGCATTGGGAAGGGATGGGTGCTGATGGGGGAAAAGTTAGATGTTCCATGTCCCTGTCCTGTTAAATGCTTGTCAGAGCCTTTTCCTCCTTTGCTTCCTTTGTTCTTCTTTTTGCAAGCATGTTCCATGCACAAAGAGCCATGCATTACCTGCAAACTGCTCTGTTATTTCTGCTCCTTCATGCTGTACACTGACTTGCCTTCCCTTCATGGGCTTGTGTTTTTTTCCTGCAGAGCTCTGAGTCCTGGCATAACCTTTGCTGGCATTTCAGTGCTATTGACCCATTGATCAGCAGTGCTATCATCTGACTCTGAATGCTGATGCCACTTTTCCCCCAGTTGATGCATCAGGATCGTGATTCTTTCAGGCCCTACCCATGATGTTTCCTCCTTCTCCAAGCTGAAATTGTGGGTATGAGGTCTCAATAGCTGGAGCTTGGTGGCCCCTCCTGAAAAACTGGATTAATTGAGATGCTCTCTTTTACTTTGCACTTATTGCTTGGAGGGAGAGAGCTAAATTCTTGACTGGCTAGATGGCTTCCTTCTTGCTGTTTACTGTTTTAAGTTAATGCTTAATCACTTGATATTAATCAGAGGCACAGAAGCAGTGTGTGGGAGTCTGGGCTGTAAGAGGGGGAAGGAGGGGGGGACTGTGGGGGAATTTGGGAGCTGAAAAGTTTCAACCCTCACCTGCATTCAGGTGGCTGGAACAACACTGAAGCTCTCACCCCAGCCAAAAGGAGATGCTTTGTGGGAATAGATAGTTTGCAATAAAGGGAGGGACAGGAATGTGTCTAAGGTTGTACAATCTCTGTAAGCTGATGCCATGGCCAAAAGAAAAGGCCCTGGAGGCTCCTTCTTGGGAACCTTCTTAGGTGTTTCTACCACAGCTGCTAAACCATGTCCACAAGCTTGCCTGTTTGTCTTTGTATGACCCATTCTGTGTATTTGCAGGTGTCTGTTACAGTGCAGACACAGGGTTGGGTCTTTGCTGTGATGAAATTCTCTTTGCCCCACTAACCCGTGCCAGCTTCAGGCGTGCAGTGAATATAAGGGGGGATAAACTGCATGGTTCACTCACTGAGAGCCTGTCAGATGAGCTGGGGTGACTTCCTTGACTCCAGGCCGTGTGGGAGCATTTTTAAAGGGGGTACAAGTCCAGAGGGCCTCAGAAAGCAGGATCAATAATCATTTGATTGACATTAGATGGGGCATTTTAAATGGAAATAAGGGATGAGGTGCTCAAAGTGCTGGTTGGCATACAGACAGAGTGTTGTGGTTGTGTTTGCTGACATGCAGCACTTCTCTGGAACTGTGTATGAATCTTTCGTGGTCTGTTTGTGGTACTGCTGTGAACAGAGAAGTAACAGAAATTCTGATGTGCTTTAGGCATGCAACATCCTCATCAGAAAAAAAAATCTATAATAGCAGCAAGGAAGGATCAATTTCAGTAGTCAGCGGTGTTTTTTATAGTTAAAACTGTTTGTTAGCATTTGGCAGGAAATTCAAAGTTTCATGGGTGTACTGACATCTTGTAATTTATGGGTTTTGAGTTTTTTCTTTTGTTGGGACACCTTCACTTTCCATCACTGATAGTGGTGTGCCTGTTTAAAAAATAAACTGTCACAATATTGTCAGAAACCTGAAGGTAGAACTTGCATGTTTGTAAACGTTATCAAAAAGGTCAGCTTGCTTTTCTTTTGTCTTTTTGGGTTTTTTTTTTAATGAAAACCCATAGGCTTTAATTTTTTTGCCTTTCCCTCACCTTATTAAGCCCGTTGTTCTCTTTAAATTTAAAGAGAAATAGCAGAACTTGCCAAACCTTTGCTTCTGGGTCCAGACAGACTGTGGAGTGCTGTAGCTTTTCCTGGGCTGGGTCTCTGCTGATGGAGGCTCGAATACCTTGCTTCACCCTAGTTTTTAAAGGCCAATATTTAAGAAGGTTTGCTTAGTGCTTTATCCACCTCTCTCCCCCACTTTTCCACTGATGGAAATAGGAACATTCAGTAGCTTTAGCCAGATTTGGGGATTTGGGTAGCTTTTTCTGTCTCTGCCTAGTGGGCAAATGATTCAGCCTTCTTTTTTTCTGTGAAAAATCAGTGTTCAGGGATTGCAGCCAGCCTGACTGGTCACAGGGACCTGGCAAACCTGAGCCCATCAGCTCAGCTTGGGGTCACCAGAGGGGTTCACCAGCGTGGGCTGTCGCAGTTGGCCGAGTGTTCATGGGAGGAATGGGACAGGCAACTGTGGAAGGTCGTGGGTCTTTTCTAGGACGAGGAGAGGGGACTGGGGGACCTCTGGGGCTCTTCTGTGGCCTCTCTGCTGTTCATGTATCTGTGACATGGCTAAAACAGTCCCCGATTTCAAATGCTTCTTTTAAGTCAGGTGATGAACATTTTGGATGCTGCGGTGATGTAAGTTTGCCTGTTGCATCTTCTGTACCTTTGATGGCATAGAATAGTAGTACACCTTATATGAATTGACTGATATGTCCACACAGCAGATCCAGCAACTCTTAATGCTCAGGTTTCTCGCAGATGGATTTGTGCATGAGTTATAGAGGCTGTCAAATAAAAAACAAGGTACCCAGACTTTCCTACGTCATCCCAAAAGCTGACAGATCAGGTTGTCTTTGGAACATCAAAAAGCAGATCGTGTCTTTCACAGACATGGCATGTGTCAGTAGCAATTTATTCCACTGCTGGATGCCTAAAAAATCACTGAGTGCTTTATCCTTATAAAAATACATTCTGCATGGCTCTGTGCAGTAGAGTACCTTCATTATTTTAAATAAATGATACTTGTGCTTTAGCCCCAGCTGCTGACTCGGCAGCGTGCAGCTGCTTGGAATGATCACATTTTAAGACCAGTAGCTGTCTTCCTAAGTAATCCAGTGATTATTTAGGAAAAGCAGCACCATCCACTTGGAATATCCCTCTTTTCCTACTTCTTTGCCCCGCTGTGTATGCTGATCCCTGATGCCATATGGTCTGGAACATCCCTTTGGTCAGTTGTTCCAGCTGGGATGGGAGTTGTCCCCTCCCATCTTTTTGTTCAGGTGTTTGCTTAATCCCTAGAATAGGAAGATGTGTGTGGCAGATTTGATTTTTCTCTTTGTGTTGTTTTGCAGTGAACTCATCCTGCTAAAGGGATCTTAGTGCTGAAGGGAGGGATCAGTCACTCAGATGCTCAGAATTCTGGCAAACACTACTGACTCCACTGGCTTTCATGGATTCAGGGAAGATCTGTTTTCAAGATTGGGTGAATTTTCTATAATTTAATCTTCCTTTTCTCTATACATCACCTACAGTGAAGCAGAATTAAGAGTTGGCTGTAGATTTCATTGAGAATTCCATACAGCAGTGCCCAGAATAGCCCCAAATGAGTCATGTGGCTGACTGTTTGCCAGGCAGGTTTGTTCACTGTGCACAGAAACCAGGAGAAGGTGAACCCCTGGAACAGGAACATCTTTGCAGTTTGCATCAAGCTGCACATGAAGCAGGTTTTGCAGCAAACCCGTGAGAAACTCACATTAATCCTGTGGTGGAAATTGGCGTTGTTGAGTGTTGCTGCTCAAGTACCAAGTCCAGATGGAGAGGGAAGACACTGCCTGTGAGCTCCAATTCAGGGAGGCTGTCTCTGCATTCACACAGCTGAAAGGCTGATAGATTTCTTCCTTTTTCTTTTTAAAACTCTTAGACAAGGAGCAAGTGAAATAAAATGAGAGCTTCTTTGGGTTGGGTGGCTCGAGTGGTGGAGGAAAGACAGACTGGATGATCCTTCAGGACATGCAAGGAGAAGCCCTGTGCAACAGCACTGCCCAGGATTTGTGCAGAAAAGGGAGCTGAGTGCTCTTCATGATCCTGCCTGGGCCAGAAACCATCTCTTGTCCAAAACAAGGCAAGCAGGGAAGGCTGGAAGGATTGCCAGGGTCCTGGGCTGTCCTGCCTTTTGCATGGCTGCTGTGTTGGTTCTTTGTGCCCCTCTATGCCTCAGGACTCCATTGCAGTTCCCAAGTATTGGTATTGGTTGTTTGGGGTACAACTCTGTTTACCCCCCAAAAATCATCCTAGTCCTTTAAATTTCCTGTGGTCCTCTTTTTTTTTTAAGCTTTTGCTCATGTTTTTATCTATGATTTATGTTTCTGGTCCCTCTCTGAGGGAACAAATGTACTGATTTTTTTTAATATGTTTTCTGTTAGGAAAGTGGGGGGATGTGTTCTAGTTATGCCATATATATTTTTTTTTCCTGTACCACCCACAATGTCTCTTGTGTCACCTGGTGACCAGGAGGTACCTTGTGTGCTCAAGGTCTTGGCTTTCCACGTGCTGTGCTCTGGTTTGCAGCCTGAGGAGCTGAGGACAGAGGGACTCCAGGGCCAGCTGTGGGGACAGCACTCCCTGAGCAGGCAGAGCCTCATGCTCTGCTGTCTGTGGGCCCCAGGCAGGTCACAGAGGGCAGGTGGGCTGTGGGAGTGTTTGTCCATGGATCCTTTTGGGTGCAAGCACAGCCCATGTGTGTTTCTGGGGAGTTTTGTCCTTGCTCCGCCGCGGCTCACGCAGGATCAGCTTTAGCCTCTTGTTTCACCCCTGGCCTGCCCTTTCACCTTGACTGCACATCTGTGCAGGGGATGCTGATGGAAACGCTCCTGGTGCAGAAATGGTTTGGATGATCTCCAGGAGGAATTATTTCAATGTGAATGTGGATGCAAGAGCGCGCTGCAGGATTGTGGTGGTTGGACATTGTTCACAAAACATCCTGAGTTTGCTGGAGAGGAGGGGCAGCACTCAGGAGAAGCTGTCCTGAGAGGACCCCCAGCTTCTCCTTGCCAGGCAGACACTTACACTGTGCCCAAAAGCAAAATGTGCTGGTTCTGGGTAAGTGTGGAGCCTTAATCCAGGTGTAAGGTACCAGGAAAACCTCCTGCCTCTGATGTCACTGTGCCAGGAAAGACTTCTTCTGTCCTGCTTTTCCATGTTCACTTCAGGAAGGGGCATGAAGCACAAACTTCTTCAGGTTTTGCCTGTGTCTGGACAGAACCCTCATGTTGGACAAAAGCCCTTGGTAAATGCAGAAGGGGAAATGTGATGAGGATTTTGGTTTATTTTGGGGTTGGGTGTTCTGTCTTGTGTGAGATGTTTTGCTGTTTGGGGTTTTTTTAGGCATTGCTTTCATTGTTCTAGGAAATCAATTTCTGATTTTCTTAATTGTCTTCAGTTTGCAGCTGCTTATTTTCTACATCACTTGTATTTTCCAACTAAGACCTGCTGAGTTTTCTGGTGAAAAGGCGGTGACAAGTATGTTGCTTTTGCCTGAGCACACCAAAATTTCCTTTTGCAGGGCATGTATTTCCTGAAATAGCTTTTCTAGCAAGCAAGATGAGTTTAATTTAGCTAAATTGCTCACTGAAGGTTTCCCTGATAATTTCATAATGTCTGTAATTGAGCATATATCGTTGGATTTGTCAGGAAAAAAGCTGCCTGGTGCATAGCAGCTTTGCCCTGGTTACATGGTAAGTAGACATCTCCCTGGAGATGAGGTGTAAATGTCGTGTTGCTGATTAGCATCTGACATGGGGCATGGCAGCAAAGAAGGGTTTAGCCTCAGTTCAGTCTCCAAAAAGGAGAAACTGGAATTGTACCTGACAATGTCCTCCTCAGTGTTTTCTGTTCCTGGTTCCAGCTTGTGGCTGTGCTTTGCCACCCACATCTCTGAAGAGCCCCATTACCTCCCCTCTTAGCTGTAACCACTCCCTTTCACCAATAAGGAGAGATGAATGGGAGTAGAGCTAAGTGAAAAAATAACGAGACAAAATGTTTTAACAAAACCACACACTTTTCTCCTTGAAGAGAACCAAGTTATATTTCAGTTGCTCAGCAGTTAAATGTCAGCTGTCCTTTAGTGATCTCCCTTTGTCTTCCACAAACCCATCCCAGCTATGGAAATAGGTGGTAGGTGCTGGTGTAGGGGTGGCTGTGGAAAAGTGGGTTTAATCTGAGAGTGGGGAGCAAGGATCAGCTCAGTGATTAGCCCAGACAAAATGTTGTGTGGGTCTTTTTCCCCAAGCTGTGGGCACAGGGGAAAAGTCTGAGGCTTTGGTAATCACTCCTGTTCTTCTAAAGCCCCTGTTTTGCATAATTTCCTCTGCTAATCCTTTGCTGTTCTGGCTTTTCTTACTTTAGGAAACAGGGCTTGAGGTGTGGGAAATCACTGGAAGCCTTGATGGTGTTCTTTACCTCTGCATTGTCAGATTTGCTGTGGGAAGTATAAACATCTGTTGAACCTTTCAGTGTGGGCTTGTTGCAGCTACAGCTGGCTGACAGTGTCTTGGTAATATATTTTTCCCCCTCTTGGAAAATGGCAGTTGCTTTAGCTTGTGGAGAAAAGGGCTTTAATTTTGGTAGAACCTGTTTCTGAACTCCAGAGTGTGGTTCCAGGGTGAGAAGAGGCAGTCAGGCACTTGTAGGCAGGCAGTAGTGTGTGAAGGCAGGTTTGGGTTGAATAAAGAACAATCTCTTCTCTGTGTGCACCTTAGCAATCACACCAAAACCACAGCTGAGTGGGGGAGATTGGAATGTATCCTTTTTTGCTGTGCTGGAAAACTGTTCTTGAGAGTCTTGGCTTTTGGAGCACAAAAACTATTGAGATATTGAAAATTTTGGTGTGTGATTAAACTATTTCCATCCTAGTTCCATGTGTACACTGATTTTTCTTGTACAAATGTGTAAAAAATGGATCTTTAGGCTCTCTGTTTGACACTTTCAACTAGCTGACAGTGGCATAACCCTCTTAACACTACTCTAGAGCAAGTTTAGTGTGTCAGCTCCAGGAATTGCCAAATGGGAGATTAATAATTTCATAGCTTTTGGGAAAATTGTGCTCTGATTTCAGCTGCCTGCAGTTCCCAATACTGAGCACTGTTTGCTCACTGGCATGGAACATGATTCTTGCTCAAGACTGTCTGCTGAAAAGCAGCAGAAATTGTGTTGCCTGAAGGCTTCCCATGGATTTTAGCTCTTGATTGCAGGGCTGGTTGAGAAACCTCAGTGCACAGGAAGTGTTGGTCAACTAAATCATTACAAGTAATGTAATGTAAACATATGTACATATGTAGATATACATGTGAGTGTGTATTTGGTAGTTATTCTGATACAATTAAGGGGATTTGAGACACATTGCTTAACTAGCTGCCATGTGTTACTTGATTTTTTTTTTGTTGTTGTTGTTTAGGATTTTTTTTTTTTGTAGCTTACTCTTCCTAATCAGAATACTCAAGAGAAAATCAAGATACAGTGTTGGGGCAATTCTTAGAGAATAATGCTGCAGATGATGAAATTTATTATGTTTTATAACTTAGAAAGAGTTGCTTTCCAGGGCATTGGGAGGTGTGGGAACTTTTAGCTGGACAGGGCAGAATGTCTGTTCCATTTTATACCTGAGGTCATGTGTGACTTTATCAGTCTCATTGCACAGTTCCTCAAAATGTGTGGAAATCTAATCGAACAGAATCTGATTGTGAACTAAATGGGAATTGTGGTTGGGCTACTTTCATGTGATATGCATTCTAGAGCTGCTGAAATCTGTTAATTTAGCAGGGAAAAAAGCTCCTGTTACAGAGCCTTTTAAAATATAATCAGCAGGGAGTTTCTATTCCCTTTTTCTAGGCTGTGTGTCATCAGTTGGTATTTTGGTTACTTCTGCTTCCCTCAAACAGCAGAAGCTACACAAACTGTTTGAAATTAGCTTTTGTTTAAAGTGTAAATGACCAGATTTTCAAAAACACCAAGCAGGCAGATTGCTGTGAGAATTGCTCCATGGAAATTCCGCTGTGCTCAGCTCTGTGTTTCTGTTTTCCCCTTGTGCAGGCGATACGGGCTGTGGTTCCGGCTGAGGAAGCTGATGCTCTGGCTGCTGGGGGTGTACATAGCCATCCCATTTCTGGTCAAACTTTGCCCTGCTATCCAGGCAAAGCTGGTCTTCCTAAACTTTGGTGAGTGCCTCGGGTGGGGGAGTGAGGGGACAAGGGGAGGGTGTCTCTGTCTGTCCCTTGTTTGCCTTCACTTTCCCCTGCACATGAACTTTGGCAGGGTGTAAACTCTCCAGACTGTGGTTTGGAAAGCATTCCCTGTGGCCATGGTGGTTGCTGTAGTGTGGCTTTACATACAGAGGGTGACCAAACTGAAGCCAATTTTCAGCCAGAAGAGTTTTCCTTCGGGAAAACTGTGCCAGTATCTCAGATGTGTTTTTCTGAAGAGATCCACACAGTTGCATGAACAGACAGTAAGCAAGTGAAATTAAATCCAGCAGTCTGAATTTGCATTTAAACCTCACTTGTATTTTGGAATGAAGTTTTGAAAAATATCTTTCTCTGACTGTCGAAGCTAGAAGGACCAGCTGTGGACACACTGGTTTTTAAATAACTCATCTAATTTTGATTGCCTGCTTTCTGTGTCCTCACACCCTGGATCCTGGTTGCTGTGCACGTGTGCAGGGCAGCTCTTGTGCTTTGATTGTCAGAACTGACAGCTACATAACCTGAACAGTGCAGGTTTCACTGATTTTGCTTTTGCAGAGTTTTGTCAGGTCTCACTGAAGTTCCTGCCTCTGCTCATTCACAAGTGACCAAAATAATTGTCAGAATTGTTGTCAAAATTCCAAGTAGGGCTCTGAACAACAGCAAGCCCGTGAACAGATCAAACAGGAGACGCCTATGTAGTAACTCTTGGGCCAGTCAGGATAGGATGTAAAAAATGCACTCTGCTGCTGGGGAGAGTGGTCCTTCCTGGAGGCTCTGGCATAAAGGATCTGGAGAGACTCTCCCAGACTCTCCCTGCTTTGGCAGAAGAGCAGACACTTGCACAGGTCAAGATTTGCAGTCAGAGGGTGCACATTTGTCAGGTTAACACTGGCTGTTGTCTGTGTGGATTTTTACGTTTGTGTGGAGTTCAGTGGTTTTTTTTAGAGGGTAAGTGAAGTGAGATTTGACTGTCCCCATTATCAGTAGTTCTTTTTGTGTCAATAGCACAAAAGCTGTGGTGTGTTAACTGCTGTACCACTCAGTCTCAAGGAGGCAGGCTTCCTGGCTCTGCTGTAGTGGAGCTCCATTTTATGGGAAAAGACTGAATCCAAATCAGCTAGCCCATGCCACTGATGCAGCAGAGATTTATAAAGCAGACTGGACAGAGATGGTCAAATGTTTGTCAAAGGAAGCTTTGTCTGTCTCCCCCACCTTCTCTTAATTTTAGCCTGTTCTGTTCATGTTTTAAATCACAGCTGTAGCAAATTCATCCTTCTACACAAAATGGTCTTCCCAGCACAGTGCACCAGTTTGTCCAACTCTCCAGAGCCTTGGTTAAACAGTTTTGTAAGAAAATAAAGGTAAAAATTAAAATATTTCCCTTTTTTTCCATTTCAGTGAGGGTCCCATATTTCATTGACTTGAAAAGACCCCAGGATCAAGGTTTAAACCACACCTGTAACTATTACTTGCAGCCAGAGGAGGATGTAACCATTGGAGTGTGGTAAGGAATCCAGTTCTGTGCAGTATGTGCCATGCATCCTTATCCTTCTTTCTGTTCTTGGTGTTGCCTGTTCAGTCCATTTGCTGTGCATGCTCTCATTTGTGGTGTTTGTGTTTTCCTCTGCCAAGTGACCGAGTTCATGTTGAGAAGTGTGCAAATCTCTGGGGCTCATCTGAGCTCAGAGCAGTGCACAAAGCACAGACAACCTGTGCACTCGGAGAAACGCCAGAATTTGGAATCATAAAAGTCTGTATCACTACCAGGATCCTGCCTCCAGATCAGACCGGGCCCCTGGAGTGAGGCGTTTTGTCACTCAGCTCTGATTCACATTTTGTTTTGCAAAATACATGTGGGGGAAGATGGGGAAACAGATCAGAGTGTTCAGAGTAGGAGGAAGGAAATTGAGTTCATAAAACATATGTAAGATTTGGAGAGTGGGTGAGAACGGAACACACAGTTTACTCTCTTCTCAAAACAAGTGACAGTGTCAGGGCTCATTTGTCATTTCTGTCTCACAAAGATGGTCCCAGGCAGGGACAATTCATTTTAGCTCCTTGTCACCCTGGGTGGTGTCAGGTGTGGAGGGAAGGGGATGTGCCCTTACTACAGACAGTGATGTTCAGTCTGGGGAGTGCAGGATTTGGAGTTTTCAGCTGTGACTGAGATGTGTCCTTTAATGCAGTAGAGATTTTGTCTTCTCAGGGTACCTAGCCTTTAAATGGTTAATGGCATACAGATATAATGGTTAAGTGGGAAAGACACATCATTATCCTTAGGACAGTTTCTTTCCTTTAAGTAAATTTTAGTGAAAGACATGTTTAGAAACTTGAAAACTTCAGTCTTTTCTGGATAGGTTGATGAATAGTGGTTTGATTCTTCAATTGGACAAATCAAATTCTACCTGTTAAGCTGTTAAATAAGTTTTTATTGCAGCCTTGAGATTCGCATTTTGTTTCCCTTGCAAGTGTACTGTGTAACAGAGAACTTCCAGCTTGTGGTGGCAATTCAGAGGCTGTCATTTGTCACAATATTTATGGCAGATTTTCACAGGAGTTTGGAACCTGGCTTTTAAAGGCCAGTGCAAGGGGAGGATGGCTGTGGGAGATGCAGCCTGTCTACTGGCAGGTGAAAAGGTGTGCTTCGGCTACTCCTGGTGGCTGTAAGCCAACCCCTGCTCAGCAGCTGAGGTGGTTATGGGCACGTCCTTGCTTTGTGTGTGTATTTAATTATCCAGTTTAATTGTCTGCCTTCTGTTCAGTCTGTCAGTCCTCTTTCTGTTCCGCCAGTGTTGAGTTCTTCTTGCAGGCCACCTAGGTGCAGTATCTGCAGAAGAACTGCAGGATCTGCAGAAGAAGAGTTAAAAATTCCTGCCTCTTGTAGATTGCTACTTTTTCAGCTGAAATGTTGCACCTTCAAGAACCTTGTGCCTGAAAACAAAACACATGATCATGTCCTCAGAGCCCGGGCTCCTCCTTTTCCTCGGGTTGGCTGTAGAGTCACAAATGCCTCTTAATCACTGAAGGCTCTTTCCTAGCCCAGTTGCCTTTGGTTGTTCTGAACATCTGCTGACCTACCTTGAATCTTGTTTATGGTATATAAGTATGTTAATTGAGGTAATTAAGCACCATAAAAGCTGAGGAACTGTGATTCTTTCACCAGAGCAGCAGGAAATTCAGTAATTGTGCCTTTGAAGTTTGATGCCTTGCACAGACAGCCCAAAGTTTTGAAGGCAATGGTGATGGGAGGTGAAAATGTAGAAATAAGCATAGCCACTGCCTTTTCTATTTGTCAGCTAATCAGGACAGTTTTAGGGAGGTGTGTGTGAGGTGTGTAACCCTGAGTGAAATAGTTGAACAGGAAATCTCAAGTGGCAGACACTTGAGTGTGGAGTGGCAGCAGGAGAGTGTAAATTGTCCTTCTGTCCACAGGCACACGGTCCCTGCAGCCCTGTGGAAGAGTGCCCGAGGGAAGGACCAGCTGTGGTTCGAGGAGGCTTTGGGCTCCAGCCACCCTGTCATCCTGTACCTGCATGGCAATGCAGGAACAAGGTGAGGCACCAAACAAGCGGGGCTTTGTCTCGGGATGGGTTTTCCTGGCATGTCACAGCTTCAACAGGCTGAGAAGGGCAGAGGAAAACTCCTGAAGGGACAAGGATCATTTCAGACTAAAGGAGGGTCAGTTCAGATCAGATACAGAAATTATTTACAACAAGGTTGCTGGTCAAACACTGGAACCAGGTTGCCCAGAGAGATGTGGATGCCCCATCCCTGGAAATGTTCAAGGTCAGGCTGGGTGGGGTTCTGAGCAAACTGACCTGGGTGAAGATGTCCCTGCTCTTTGCAGGGGATTTGGACTAGATGGCCTTTGAAGGGCTCTTCCAATCCTAACTATTCTATGATTTAAACCAAAATAAAACCTAAAATTAGCTTGGTGCTTCTCCATTTAAAAGATGGCAGATACGTTTTATGGAATGATCCCTCTCCATGTTTTGAATGTGAGAATAAATTTACTGCAGTTATCAGAAATGTCTGATATTAGAGTTTACCTTGTATGCTGTGCTAGAAGCCAGGAGGATGTGACCCTTCCTACATCAGATGAGAAGTTTTTCTTTTCAGTATAGTAGTCTCTGAATTGAGAAATAGGATGGTATTAGTGCTTCTGTGACTCACAGGCAGTAAATAAACCTTCCAGTTCCTTTTGTGAGTTTATTTTGGTAATTAACACATTCTGAGGAAGGAAAATCAAAAGGAAAGAGGAAGGTTGTGTGCTGATCTTGTTTCATTATTGCATCTGTCCAGGACATTTGTCTGGACCAGGAGCACTTCTAAAATTTGTCCTTTTATAGTTGACTGTTTATTGGCTAAAGTAGTAAGTTAGTTCTCTGTACTTTGTTGCTGGATGCTGAAACCATGAATGCAAAATGCAGTGAAGATATTCCTCAGGATCATGTTCTTCCTGCCACCTCTCCACATGTTACACTGCTTTTGTTCATTTATGAGAACACAATCTTTTCTCTTAAAATATGCATTTTACAAAAGAGGATCAACCCCCTGCTGAATTTGAGTGCCAAGTTCTTGGGATGTTTTTTCTTGATTGCATATTCTTTTGAAGCTGATGTTTGCCCATGGAGCAGCAACATTGCAGGAAAACAAGTTCCATGATGTAAAGAAGCAGTTTTAGCTGTGCTGGTGTGAGGGTTTGCCAGCCTCTGCGTCACAGGAACATTTTTCACACAAATCCTTTGTCTCAGCAGTGTGCTTTTCTTGGTACAAGGGCGCGGTGTGGAAGGTGTGTGCTGCCACCCAGGAAATGCACAAACAGATGGGGTTTTGCAAACTGCCCTTGCCTTCTTGTGCTAATGCATTGCAAGGTTTAACTGAATTGTAGCATTGTTTTTCAGATACTTCTCAACCTTTTTTGTTTTGTTTTGCCTTTATTGGGTGTAGCAAATGATACTAAGGGAAGCTGTCCTGCAGCTTAGTGGTGGCTGTGGGGGGCAGTATCTGCTCTGTGTGTATTGCTCAGATTTCCCTCTCTGCTGCCCCAAGTGCTACTGAGATCAGGGATCAGTTACAGCTTTCCCATTTCCCTCTGCCCTGGAGGAGCTGGAGGTGTCCTGGCTTTGCCATTTCAGATTTCCTGTGTGCTGCTGTGTGTCTGTTTCTGTGCTGCACATTCAGTCTCTTGTCCACGGGCTGCTTCACTGCTGCAGGCTGCATTAACCACGAGCAAAGGGCACTGCCTTGGCTTCCTGGTTAGATTTGAGGGATCTGGGGCTGAGGCAAAAATGTTATGTGTCCTGGATCCCCTTAGACAAAATAATACCAGTACTAGACTGAAGTTTGGGTGTGGATTAGCCATGTCATGTTGTGCATATATATTAAGGTATGTATGGCACATTCACATTCCTTTCCATTGTCTAGGTTTCAGATTATATTTATAAATAAAAGCAGATTCTTCCCCTGGACTTAATTACAGTGCTCAGCTCTGCTTTTCTCTGCTCACTTCTTTGCACATGTCCTTCCTTTCCCTGTGCTTGGAGCTAAGTGAGAAAACCTAAGGGCCACCTGCTTGTCTTACTGTCATGATTTCTGCTGGGAGCATCAAGCTTTTGGGAGTCAGGGCTGCTGGCAGAGATCAGGGTGTGCAGAGCAAAGAGGGACAGGCTGTTCTGGTTGCTTTACAGGCTATGGAAAAGGCAGGTAGCAGGGGGGTTGAAAAGTTCATTTTTACCTGCTGTGAAGCGAGATGTACATGGAAAAGTTGACTTCAGAATTATGTCCTGCATAGCTCAGCAAAGCCTGGCTGTCTCTTTGAAGCCTGTGACAAAGCAGTTATGCTGTTTCTTATGTTTTTGTTAGATTGCTTGAGGCAGTTGGGAAATGTGTTTCTGGAAACTGAAACGCTCAGATGTGGTTGGTTTGGTGGGGTTTTTTTTTGTGTGTGTGTTTCTTTTTGTTTGGTTGTTTTATGCTTTTCTCTTTTTTCCTCTCCTTTTCTCTTCATGGATCCAGAGGAGGGGATCACAGGGTGGAGCTTTACAAGGTGAGTGGCTGCCTGTGTTGTCCCACACCAGGTGTGCACAGAGGTGAGAGGGCTGCTCAAACAGCCCCTGCCAGCAGGCACAGCCCTTGGGGCTCTCAGTGTCCTTTTAACAGGAACTCTGCATGGGGAGAGGCATCTGTGAGCTGTGAGCACACTTCTCCCATCTCCTACCATCTCTGAAAAATCTTCTATTTGCCTTTGTTAACCGCCAGCTCCAGCTGAGCTAACCACACAGTTTCTGGGGAAAATCACAAGTTTTATTTAATTGCAGCCCCATTTTGATTGATTAGGTTAGTGTGCTAATTTGAGGCACCATTTAAGAGTATTCAGCCTGGATTTCCCCTTTACTCCTGGCACAGAGCATTTGTATGAGTGGTGCTGTCTCAAATGCAGAAGGTTCTGTAGAAAACCCAATGAATTTCCCAGGTGTAGCTCTGTGGTGTGATTTATGTGAGAACACAGTTGCTTTGACTGTTTTGTCTAATGATTTTTGGGGTAATTTATTTTATTAAACTCTCTTTTGGCTGAAATTCCCACACACAATTTCTTGGTCTCATATCTCATATTTCTAAGAGAGACATAATTGTTTTTGCTGGTTTATTTCAAGAGAGGTCTGAGTCTGTTCTTCTTTTTATTTTTGTCAGTGTTGGCACTCACAAAGCATTATTGCAATTCAATGCAAGATCCCCTGCTGCAAAATATTTTATATTCAGATTTCTTAGAAAATAGTGTTTAGCAACCCCAAGGAGGCAGGTGATATTTCATTTCCTTTTAGGAAAAAAAGATAAGCTAAGTTGCAGAAAATTGGTTAAGGAGACTGCCATGTATGTTGATCTGTTTTGTCATTTTCCTGGGAACCAGCCTGTGCTGCAATGCATTTTGTCGTGGCCAAGACAGGCAGAGGAGTTGGTTTGATTTTGATGGACAAGAGCAGCAGTGCTTCAGAATGTACAGCTTGGTGTGTTTATGTGTGTACATACACAGAGAACACAGTTTCCCAAAAGCCCAGGTTTCTGTTCCTAGGTCTGCTGTTCTTTGCTTCTGAGAACATCCAGGCAAGCTGCCTGGTTTTCAGTCAGTGTGAGCACTGGCACATGGGCTAAGCAGAACCACTCCAGAAACTCCAGGTTTGTGTTGATTCCAGCAGAATGAAGCAGTTTGGGATGCTGTGCTTTTTGCTGGTGTTCTCCATAGCCTTCAATGCAGCCAACACACAGCAAACATGTAGATGTCTCATATCAGAAGATACGAGAACTCTCAGCAGATTGAATAATTTTTAATGGCCTGAGAAAGGGAAGATTGCATATGATATCTTAGCAGCAAAATCACATTGTAAACCCCAAACTTTTCAAGAAGAAGCTTCATATTCTGCATGTCCAGTCAGGGAATTCAGTGTGTAAGTGAACATATAAAAATGTTTTGCAGTGATTCCATTGGAAAGAGCTGTCCTGCAGCACCTAGTTTGTCTAGTGGGACAATGGAAGTGCTCTCTCCCTTTCCAGTCAGGTGCCAGTTGTCTTTGTGAGCTCTACTTGACACTGAGTGCCTCAGAGTGGCTGTGAAATGTTTGTTTATATAAGTCTACCCAATATATATGTAATCTCTTAAAACTGTGCTACAAGTAGTGCTCAGCTGACAAGTGTAATTTCATTTGTAGACCACAATAGTCCCAGTACCACTAGAAATGGTGTTGGCATTTCCTCTTTAGAGTATAGCATCGTACTAATATTGCTTTTTTAAAAATTGTGTCTCATACATAGAACACAAGAGCAACATTTTAATCCTTTTGTAAATTGTTGTTGGTTTTTGTGTGCCACAGAGCTGTTAGGTTCATATCAAGCAATAATAGCTTGGAATAGTTGTATTGGTTTTACCAAGGCACTTTTTCCAGGCAAGTTGGTCTAACACTGAGTGGTTTTACTTGCTTTTAACAGATTTTCTTAGGGTTACCATTGGTTATACCATAAATCTTCATAATAGAGCAATTGCTCTTTTTTGATCTCTACATTTAAGCCTTCTGAAATGGGCTCCTTTATGTTATGCTTACATTTATGGCAATTCAAGCAATATAATTAAAGCAGTTCTACTCTTTCACTGGAAAACCTGAAAGTCTGTGTAGGGGAAGCAGTAGGATATTTGCAGATCTTAAGGTCAAAGCTGTTAAAGGGATAATCAGCATCTTAGGTAGGCTGATGGGAGGTCCAGGAAACAGAGTAAAACCAGTGGGCTGAGATGGTGAGTGTTTGGAAAGCTCTGTGCCTGCTACATTGAAAAGCTGTAAATTGGCCATTTAACGTGTCAATAATTCTATAAAATGAATTCCTGCACCTTGACCTGATGTGCAAGACTCTGAAATGGGTTTCTGAGTGTTTCTCTGCCCTCCAGGTTCTCAGCTCCCTCGGGTACCATGTGGTGACCTTTGACTATCGAGGTACGTGGGCTTCTTTTACAGGCACTTGCTGCCAGCTAATTAATGTGGTTATTGCTTCTCTTTTTTTCCCCTCATGGATATCCAAAGCATTTCCAGAACCTTCTTTGCAGTGCCTTCCTATGTAGCACTGGATGTCCCCCTGGGTGGGCCGTGGCTCCTGTCTGTCCCCACGCACAGGGCACAGGTTTGGGCGCTGAGGAGCAGAGTGAGCCAGGCACACAGGCTGCCACAGCCTCCACTCCAGGCACCCCCAGTGAGGAAGCTGATGGGCTTGCCTAGGTGTGGTCCTTTTGGATAAGATCTAGCTGACTTTCCTAAGGTCACACAAGGAACTGAACTTGCACTTACTTCCTTCTGGAAGCTCGTAGGTGAGATAAGACAGAGTAAATGATTTGCTAACAATGCTTGGCAGGAGCCGTGACCGTTTTGCACCTCTGCACCAGTACTCAGGCATCTGCTGCTCCTTTTTTGCCTTCCTAGTATTTAAGCCATGGCTGCAGTGTAATGCCACTGCAGATACAGGAAAAGAATTAATCCATTGCGTTTTTATCAAAAAGACACCTGGGAGAGGTTTATATGTAGGAGCTTGCCCTGTTTTTCAATCCTGCTGGCAGCTGCTTCTCTGGCTGCTTATTAGGTGTCAGAAGGGATGTGAGGTGCTGGCTGCCAAGAGCATCCAGTATGTGGATGTGCTGCAGTGGTGATGGATCCAAACCAGTCAGGAGGGTGGAAAATTGCTGGAGGGCACTGATGGAACAGCACAGACAAACTGATGTTGGGACAGCTCTGTGAGGCACGGCTGGGGTTTGGCCCTAAACACCCAATCCTGTGCTGCCACAGACTCCACTGACAAACTGGTTACATGCATGCAGGAGCAGGGCGGGTTGGGAGCTGGGCTGATGCAGGTGGGTACATGCAGAATGCTCTTGTAGCAGTGTTTGAAATCCTGGGTTCTGTTGTTGACTAAATCCACAACAATTCCTTGGCAGACAGCAGTCAGCTGGGTTAATTGACCGGGTCAGTCAGGGCTTCAAGCCCCAAATGGCAGGGATGCACATGAACAGAAAGTACCCATGTCCCAGCTCCCTTGGGCTGCACAGGAGGAGCTGGCAGGCTCTGCTGGGCAGTTTGGGCCCTCTCAGCAGCAGTGTCTGTGTTCCAGGCTGGGGTGACTCAGTGGGCAGCCCGTCAGAGAGGGGAATGACCTACGACGCCCTCCACGTCTTCGACTGGATTAAGGCACGGAGTGGAGACAACCCTGTCTATATATGGGGACACTCCCTGGGCACAGGGTAAGCATCTCAGCTCAGTGGCACTTCTGAAGGAGCAGCTCCTGAAGAACATTAAGCACTAACCTTGGATGAAGGTTGTTTTGCCATAATCTCTGGGCTGGCTTGGCTTGGCATCTGTGGCATAATTTCTGGAGGGTTCTTCCCCCTTTGCACTGTACAGAGTGAGAAGGGCTACAGAGAATGACTGCAGCAATGGATCTTGAACCTTCGTTGTCCAGAGGGTTCACACTAGAAGGACACCTAGAATAACAGATTGCAGGTTGTCTTTCAGAGCAGAACATCAGACTTCTCTGGTATTCTAAGAGTGTCTCAGACCAGCCACACCTTGTCCTTACAAAAGGTTTTCCTGCTGTCCTGATGAACCTGCTGTGTGTAATTAGTGCTTGTGCAGATTCCTGCATGACTGCACTGCTGCCCACCTCTGACATTTGCATGGTCATGCCTGGCACAGGGAAGTTCAAGGTGTCGGGTGCCTTTGCCTTCACGTTTTTAACTTTAATTTCCTGCTTCCTCCCTTTCTGTGGCTGTCTGGAGGTGAGTTATGTTCAGCATCACATGCTCTTGCCCTTGAGACTTGTGGAGGAGCAGAGGGCCAACACAAGAGTTGCCTTTGAGTTGGGCTCTGTACAGATAAAGTGTAAGACCACAAAGGCTGTGAAACACATGCTGGGACAGGGAGATATCAGGGAAGCAGCTCTTCACTGCTGTGACACTAAACACCATGCTTTGTTTGAGAGAAGACAGACTTTTTCTTTGGCTTGTCCTCTATATTTTTGCCCTGTTCAGAGTCCCTTTCTGGGTCAGAGCATGCTTGTGATGTTTCCCAGCACTGCAGTGTGTCCTGAGCCTGGTCCCCAGCTGAGTTCTCAGTGACCACAGGCAGTCTGGAGTTCAAGGTGTGTGAAGTGCGCTGTGCTCGGAGGACTTGGCAGCTTTGGAAATATCCCTGTCCCATTGGGGATGCACAGGGGAGACCTTGCTGCTTTCTGCTGCAGTTAGGGAAGCTCCTTGCAGCGTAGCCCTGGGATGCTGCGCTGCAGCTGCCTGGAGCTCGGGCCCTGGTGTCACTCAGGCGCTCGGTCCTTGAAGGCAGCAGGAGCACAGGTCACTGCCTGTGGCTGCCCTGGGCAGTAAGGGACTGTCCTTGTGCCTGTGGAGCTGAGCCTGTGCCACCCCTGGAGCTGCTCTCTGCAGGGGCACCGTGCCAGCTCAGTGCTCCTCCTTCTTTCCAGGGTCGCGACAAACCTGGTGCGGCGCCTGTGCGAGAGAGGTGAGTGTGGCCGTGGCTGCACTGCCGGGCAGTGGCAGAGCTGTCCTTGGCACACCCCATGAGGCAGAGCCTGACCGTGCTGGCTGTCTGTCTGTCTGCACCCCTGCGTTTCAGCACGCTGCCTTTGGCTTTTCAGAAACGCCCCCGGACGCCCTGATCCTGGAATCCCCGTTCACCAACATACGGGAGGAGGCACGGAGTCACCCCTTTTCTGTGGCAAGTACACGCTGCCACTCTCACCGGGGCCGTGGAATTGTGTGCATGGAAATGAGCCTCCAGAAGGGCTGGAGCTGAGTGGCCCCACGAGCTGTGGGGCAGTGGTGGGATCTGTGAACCCCACGGGGTAAAGAGCCACCCCTGGGACAGGTGCTGGGAACACGCAGTGAGCAGTGCCAGAGCCCTGTGCCCACAAGGAATGGCCTGGCTCTGAACTGATGCAGCCAGGCTGGTGAGGCACCCTGGGATCAAGCTCTTCCAGCAAGAATTGCCAACAGTCCTGCAGGATACCTGGAGACTTGGACCACGCAAGCACCCACAGGGCCTGCTCCTGAGCAGGCTGGCAAGATAGGCCTGGAACGGGCGAGGAAAAATAATGCTGGTGGGAACAGTGGCAGTCTTAGTGCAAAGAGAATCAGCAGCAGACAAGGGATGTTATGGGATGGCAGTGGCCTGCCCTGTTGGTGCTCTTTGTATCACTGGCCTGCTGGTGCCTGCCACTAATGCACATTTTTCCCCTCAGATATACAGATACTTCCCTGGATTTGACTGGTTCTTCCTTGACCCCATCACGACAAGCGGGATTAAATTTGCAAATGATGAGAAGTGAGTTCCCTCTTTGCTGGAGTTCCAGCTGTGGCTGCAGCAAGCCATGGCAAGCATCCATGAGGATAGACATAGGACTGCACTCTTTGGCTTTCCTTGTTGCTGCATTGCTCTTACTGGAGTGATTTCAATGACTCTCAGAGCCCTGAGAGCAGCACAGTGGAGCTCTGTCTTTTTTAATTGTTGATAGTAAGGACAGATGCAACGGAGAGAACAGGGACTACTCGGGGACATGCTGATTTGGCTCATGCCATTTATGCTTTTCCAGTGTACCTTACACATTAAACAGTAGCATTAGAACATGGAACGAAGGTTTGGGAAGGTTGCTTTGCTGTGTATTTGCCTAAGCCACCTTGCCTGTAATCACATTGTCTCCTTTCACTGAGTCTTTCATTGAGGAGCCCGAGTGTTTGTGAGTTTCCAGTATCGAAACCAAAGCAGACCTGCAGGGTGAGGTGATGATTTATGGTGGAGCAAGCCACCATTCTCTGGTCTAAGCAGCAAGGAAATTTTATCAGCATGTCTTTCACTGGCTAATTTTGTATAGATCAAATCAATGTTGCCCAGATAAGGTTTTGAATTGTAGTTGATAACTCACAGGACATGTTTGTCATCACAGTTGTCTTGAAAATGTGCATGTATTGGTGCTAGGTAATTGATGGGATTGCTCTGAGCCTTTGAGACATTGTTGTCTGTTTTACAGTGTGAAATACATTTCCTGCTCCCTGCTCATCCTTCATGCTGAGGATGATCCAGTGGTACCATTCCATCTGGGAAAAAAGGTACACACGTGGCTCTGCAGACTGATGTGGTGGGAGGCACTGGTGTGGGTAGAACATCTCAGCCAGGAGAGAAGACAGTGATAGAAAGGTGTAAAACGGCACAGAGGTATTTTTATTTAAATCTGTAGTGTTTGAGGTGGCAAATCAGTAGTGAGATGAGGCTGGAGCTACCGAAGCTGCTCCAGGCAGGGCTCTCAGGGGGCTTGGCAGGGGAGCTGGGCTGGAGTCACAGCGCCCCTGACCTGCCTCCCCTCGGGTTCAGCTTTACAACATCGCGGCCACGTCGCGGAGTTTCCGGGACTACAAGGTGCAGTTTGTGCCCTTCCATACAGACCTGGGCTACCGGCACAAGTACATCTACAGGAGTCCAGAGCTACCTCGGATACTGCGGTAACTGCGCCGGGCGGCGGGGAGGCGCTGCGGCTGGCCGGGCACAGGAGGCAGCGCTGCCTCCTGCAGGCTTGGGAAGGGAACCACAGCAAGCAGGGAGCGCCTCCTGGCTCGTCTCTGCTTGAGCCGGGTGCTTTGTTTGCAGAGCACTTGCTTCAGTTCGGCTCTTTCAGGGGGAGCCTCTGGTGGATGAGAGAGCAAAGCTCAGTGCTGGTCCCTGGAGCTGCAAATGCTTGAGCCATGGCATTTGCCAGGGGAATGGGAAGGCCTGCAGGCTGTAGTGTGCACCAGAGCATAGGAGAGCCAAGTGTCACTGCTTTATTTCCTTTTCTAGGGAATTCCTGGGAAAATCTGAACATGAGCATCATCACTGAAGACTGTCTGCTTGTCAGCAGAGATTGACATTTCCTTCCTCTCTGTCCTTTCCCCTCCCTGCTCCCTGTGGGTCAGTCTGCCGTTCTTCCATCCCTGGCACTAGAGGAGGCCAGGGATTCCCATTCCAGTCCTGGTGTGTACCCTTGGCAACTCCAGCTTCTGGCATCAGCATCTGTGGTGGCAGAAGGAAGAAGTTGTTGGCTTCCTTTTGGACGTGGACAGAGGGGTGGTACCAGCCTGGGAGCCAGTACCGAACGGTGGAAAACGTAAACGCAGCCAAGCCTGGCCCATCCCTCGTGGTACTGCTGGGGACAGATGTTCCTGGGACACTGTGTCATGACCAAGGATGTTTCCTTCACTTTTCAACACTGCTGCTCTTTTTGGATCATGTAGAGATACATTTGTAGGCAAATGGCTTTTGCCGTGTCTCCTTACCGCAGTTGTCTCGCTTGAGTTTGAGGTGTTCTCTTTCTAGAAAATACATGTTTTGCCTTTCCTTTTCAATCAGTGGCTGTAATCACAAATACATGGAGGATCCAGGGATTGAGAGGTATTTTTATTTAACTCTTCAGTCGCAATGTGCTGCAAGTGTTGGGGTAATTGCACACATTTGGAAATAAAACGAAAGGGTTTTTTTTGTTCTTCCTTTTGAAACATCTATTTAATGAGAAAGGCTAGTGCCCTTTTTATCTTTCCTGTACCTTTTTCCTTCTGAACATCATTTTTTGCTCCTATCCTGCTATCCGCTGTGGACCTCCACCCCTTCTTCACAAGTACTTCCTATTAGGATTGGAATGACACATGTATATAAATGGCAGACTTGGGTGTTTAAGACAGAAAGTGTGGGATTACTTTTAGCTTATCTCTTCTTCCATGACCAGTGTGTGCCCAGGCTGCTGGAATGGATGTCTTCCATTACCCCTGTACACACCCAGACAGCCACGTGCTGCTTTCTGCTTACAAGGGCAGGGTTTTTTTCCCTCAACTACTTTTTAACTTCTTGGGTCAGGTTTTCCTGTTCCTGGTGGCAGTGCTGCTCCACTGTAGTTAAAAGCAGGCAGTGATAGTTTTTGATGCAAAAATCATCTCTCCCCCTGCCTTCTGTGCACTTCCAGTACATACCTTAGCCATTGTCCAGGAGGCAGAAGTGGAAATGAGCCTTTCCCACAGGGAGAGGCTCTGGGGATGTCCTTGCCCTGCTTGGGGCTGGAAGAGCTCTGCACTGAAAGAGGAGTCAGGCACACCCTGCCTCGCTGGGGTCCTGCCCTTGTCAGTCCGTGCAGTTCCAGGTGCTGTAGGTGCAGTCACCAGTGCTCAAAGGGAATTGTGCTGCCCCGAGGGTCTGGTCAGGGATGTACAGCATAGTAATAAACTGCTCAGCACGCATCAGTTCTATCTGCAGGCTCATTCTAGTTGCAAAAGAGGCAGCAGCTTGTTCCTGTTCCAAGATTTCTTTGCTGTCAGCGCGGTTGTCCCTGCAGTTTCTGACCCGGTACCCATAACGTAGCTGTGCCCCCTCAGAGCGAGTGCTTCGACCATAATTTACCACCCTGAGAGACCAGAAACACTCACCTGGCTCTGAGAGTAACTCACATTCCAGTTACTGCTGCTGCTGGCAGCGGGCACCCCCAGCTGGGCCCTGCCTGCCTGCCCTCCTCCTGCTGGGGCAGAGCTGCTCTCGGTGGTCCCACCACCACCACTCCTGTCAGCAGGCACTGAGACGCTTGGAAATCTAAACTGAAATGTTCATCTACAAGTGGTGTAGTTTTAATAAAGGCATTGACTGCTGATCACTTCAGCTTTGCAAGTTTCACCTGGCAGTTTTTGGGATGTTCTTCCCCACACCGAGCAGGTCAGCTGGGTGTGGGCACGGCTGCAGGAGGGTTGTGTGTGGAAGGGGAGCTTGCAGCAGGGAGTGGGTAAATCTTTGTGACTGCTGCCAGCTTTAGGGCAGCGACTCTGCTGGAGTCAGAGGGTCTGTGCCTGTAGTTTGGCTGCAGCTCTGAGGCTCTGCTCCTCCCTGGGACTGGGGGAGATGGGAATTGCCTGTGTGATTTCTAGTTCAGGGCCATTTGCAGGGCACACCCAACGCTAACCCCCACCCCAGTGCATAGAGCCAGCCCCCATGGTGGTGCCCACACCCTGCCAGCTGCAGGAGACTACAAACCACGCAGCCACAGCTGGGGAAGGACAGCAGTGATTCAGGCATTGTGCCCTGAACCTGCTGCAGCCTGAACCCAGAGGCGTGGAGTGGTCACAGCAAGTCCCAAGTCAGACCAGTAGGTGTTGAGGTTGTTTTAATGAGTCGGTGTCAGTCAGGGCAGTACTGGTGCACTACACAGCACTACGGGTGTTAAACTGTGACCCCAGCTCTGGGAGGGACAGGGAGCAGCATGACCCGGCCGTGGAGATGTGATCCGTGCTCACCCCTGAGCAGCAACCAGCACAGCTGTACCTGCAGGCCAGGAGGCAGCAGGCTCAGCCCCCTCCCTCTGCAGACATGGAGGCTACAATCCCTGGAGTGGCTCTGTTACTGGGTCTTTAGTTAGGAAAGTGGTGTGGTAAGAAGCTACAGGCAGCGCTGTGGCAAGGAAGTGGCTGATCCCAGGCTCTCCTGCTTGTGGCACGGTGTTTGGCATTGGTGCCTAAGGGCAGCTGCTTTCACAGCCAGCCTCCCATCTTTAGGTGATACTGGGGAAGGGGCTGGGCAGGGATTGGCCTCTCCCTCCCCCAGTTCTGGGCCTGGCAGACCCCTGGAGGAGCAAGACACGCTCTGTGTTGGCTAATCCCACTTGTGGAGCAGGGTCAAGGAGGCCAGGCCCTTGCACACAGTGGGGAGGGGAGGGTTTACTTGGAAAGCCCTTGTTAAGCATGGAGCACAGCCATGGGAGACTGATCCATGGCCATCTCACTAAAAGCACTATGCAGCACATGCAGGCTAGGTAGGTGCAAACACAAGGTCCTTTCTCCTTCGCCCTTTCTCGTTCCTCAGCCAGGGCTCCTCAGAGCATCCTTCTGCCCCTCTGAGGGAAAGGCCTTGGTTCTGCAGAGCTGAGCCCATCTGACGGGTGGTGAAATACAGGTGAGGCCTCCTGCGATGGGAGCGTCTCCCTCCTTCCTTCCCCCGGTGCTCGCCTCAGTTTCGGGGCAGGTTGGGTGGGGGGATTGCAGTGGCAGAAGGCTCCACCCCCCAGATCTCACGGGCGTACTCCGTGATGGTTCTGTCACTGGAGAACTTGCCGGAGCACGCGATGTTCCTGATGACTTTCCTTGTCCACTCACGGGGATCCTGGGGAGAGGAGAGGCCATGGCACTGCTCAGCTGCTCAGAGCCTGGACTGGCAGTGGCAGTGGCCCTTGCAGCCTTGCAGGGCACTGGCTGGTTTAAAGCACTACGGTGTGGGGCTGCCTCAGCCTGGCCCAGGGCACCCACGTACTGCAGTGCCCACAAGAAGGGCTCCACTGCAGCACCCTCATCCCAGTCATTCCCAGCCTGCCCACTCAGCAGCGGGCGTCTCTTACCATGAACAGCTGGTCCACTTGCCCTTGGCACTTAATGTAGGCCTCATAGTCCGCAAACACCTTAAACCTGAAACCAAGGCAGAGCCCGGCTGGGGTCTGTTCTGGGCAGGACAGACCCCTTCCCTGAGCAGGCAGGGCTGCTTTCCAGGGCCCACCTGTCGTGGTGCATGAGCATGTTCACAACATCCTTGAAGCAGCCGGGGTCTCGAGGGGAGAAGAAGCCGCTGCTGATCTGGTCGATGGCCTGGCGCAGCTCGGGCAGGCTCTCGTAGTACTCGCGGGCATTGTACCTGGGCCCAGAACAGACAGGCTCTAGGCCCTGCTGCTCCTCCTGGGGCCCCGTGAGGGCAGGGAGGGCAGGCAAGGATGTGGTGCAGTTCCTGAGTGAGGGCACTGCCCCAGGGCTGTGTCCATCAGAGCAGCAGCACTGTCTGGTACACTTTGTGCTATGTCCCACTCACAGCCACCGTGCTCTGGGTGAGCTGAATCCTTACAGCCCGAGGCAAAGACTGCTTCTAGCCCCCTGCTTTTTCCTGCTCCAGAGCTGCCCAGAGAGGAGGGTGTCCCTCCCAGAGCACACAGCTCTCCCCACCAGAGCTGAGCCCTGCACCCCCCTCTGCCGAGCCCTGGCTGCACCAACCCTTTCCGATCCAGGGCCTCCACATCCTCCACGCGCATGCCGAAGATGAAGAGATTCTCTTCGCCTGCCTCCTCGGCCATCTCCACGTTGGCCCCGTCCATGGTGCCAATGGTGAGGGCCCCGTTCACCATGAACTTCATGTTGCCAGTGCCCGAGGCCTCGGTGCCAGCTGTGGAGATCTGCTGGGAGAGATCCGCTGCTGGGATCACTGCCAGGTGTGAGAGAGGAGGGAGTTAATCCTTGGCCCACTGCAGCCCCCCAGACCTGGGCTGGCATTTGCCAGTGGCCCTTTGACCTCGCCCTCAGCCCACACAAAACTCTGGGGCCAGGCTCAGCCGTGCCATGAGCCTGTGCAGCTGCTGCCACTCCTGCATGAGGCTTCCTGCCCTGTGTGCAGGGAGCCTTCAGGCCCTTCCCAGGGGACAGCCAGGGGTCCTGCCACAACTGCCTCTCAGGCCAGCCCGTCCCTGGGCTCAGCTGGCACATCTGAGCCCAGCTTCTGACCCGTGACTACAGAAGACCAGACATACCCTTCTCAGCCAAGGACACCCGGTAGTTCTCCAGGAAGATGACCTTAAGCTTGTCCCCCACATAGGGGTCGTTGTTGATGACCTCACCAATGGATGTGATGAGTTTGATGATCATCTTGGCCATGTGGTAGCCAGGGGCCGCCTGAAGAAGAGCAGCCCAGAAATGGGGAAGGCTTTTAAGGAAGGCAGAGCTTGAGAGATGCCAGTGTGGGGTCCCCACTGCAGTGAGTCTGAGCCTCGCCTCCGCAGTTCACGTGCAATCACAGCACGGTTTGGGTTGGGAAGGACCTTTAAAAGACATCTAGTGCAACCCCCCTGCAATAAGCAGGGACATCAATGACACCAGGCTGCTGACAGCCCTATCCAAACTATCGTGAATGTCTCCAGAGATGGAGCACATATCACCTCAGGGCAGCCTGTTCCAGTGGGTCACCACACTGATTGAAAACATTTCCATCTTAGATCTAATCTAAATTAACCCTTCTTCAATTTAAAACCACTATCCCTTGTCCTATCACAACAGGCCCTGCTAAAACATTTGTCCCCATCTTTCTTAAAAGGCCCACTTCAAGTACTGAAAGACTAAAATAAAGTCTGCCCAGAGCCTGAACAATCCTAATTCTCTCTGGCTAATCTACAGCAGGCCCAGCAGAGCCACAGAAAGGGGGCAGGACCGAGCCACACATGCACCAAGTCTGGAATGCAGACTTTCCTTACTTTCCTTACCTTTCCTCCGATCATGATGGTCCTGGGCACACAGGATTTGGATGGATTACATCTGATGCCTGAAAGAGCAGGGATCTTTCTTCAGCATTTTTTCAAATTTGAAAGCTCAAACTCGATCTTAAAAAAGATACTAAAAATCTTCAGAACTGAGGATTAACTGGGCAGAGTTTACTGCCTGCATCAGAGGCAGGCTGGGATCTCAGCCCATGTCACAAGGACCAATCAGCCTGAGGGCCCTGAGGCCCAACCAGGCATCTGCTGGAGCTGTGGTGGGCAAAAAATGACCCATGGGGATTCAGATCCTTGGAGAACTACTCAAGCCAGAACAATGCAGAGCTCCAATGACTTGCCTCCCTTTAGGAATGGGCAGGGACCCCAGGTATACAGTGGGAAATGGGCTCTTAATTTGCCCCAGGTCAGTCTCAACACCTGCAGAACATGTGTGGAGGTTACCTGGGCTGGAGATTTGGGCTGTGAGCTTTTCCCCAGAGCTCTGTGTGACTGCTCAGACACTCTGCCTTCCCTCCTGGAGAGAAGAGGCAGTGAGAGGCTGGGGCACTTACGGTTGTAGAGGGTGATGGCGTGCAGGCAGTTCAGCAGCTGCCGCTTGTACTCATGGATTCGCTTCACCTGCACATCAAACATGGACATGGGGTTGATCTTCACCTTGTAGTGCTCCTCCAAGTAGGCTGCAAACTTCAGCTTGTTCTCCTGGCAGAAAAGTGTGAGGAACAGGCGTGAGTTCCCAGGGCTTGCACCAGAAGGGACCATTTGCTGCTGGGATGTTGCTGGCAGCATGGTGCCTTTAGCCTTCCTCCCCCAAGCCACCTCCAGTGCCCATTACCTGCTTGACTTTTGCCACATCCCTGATGAAACTCTCATTGTCGATGAACTCCAGTAGCTTCTTCAGCTGGCTCAGATCTGTGATAAAGCCTTCTCCGATTTTCTAAAACAACAAACCAGGAATGCCATGAGACACTTCCCCCAGTCCCCAGCTGCCCTTCCCAGCAGAGGTGCCACAGTCCCGTTGGGAACTGGAAGAGGCAGTGTGGCCAGGAACACGGGCACGGTTTTTATTGTGAAATTACTTCTCTGTGTCATAAAGGAGCCCAGTGGAAACAGGGCACTTGCAAAAATTTGGATAAGCCCCCCTCCCAAGGAGTTTTAGCAGGAAGGATGTGTGCACATGGGCCATGGCCTCCTGGCAGCTGGAGAAACCAATGGGCAGGGTATCAAGATACATTTAATTGCAGAATGATATTCAGCCGTGGCACACTGCAGTGTGATGTAATAACCTGTCCTAAAGGGCCTGGGAAATACAAGGGACAGGACTGGGGCTGGGCCTCCATGGGAGGAGCTCCTTTGTGCCTGTGAAGCTGAACATTTGTCTGTGGTTGTGCCTGTGTGTAGTCCCCATGAGGGCAGGGAGCAGATCCAGATTTCTGCAGCTTTTTTTGGCCAACTCTCCACCACCAGCTTTAGAGCCCAGCCAATCTCACATCTACACCTACCAGGCATGGTCCTCCACAGAGCTCCCAGGTGTCAGCCTCTGGGCTGACAGACTACAAGGAGAGGTGACCACAGGGACCACACTCAGCCCTCACCTCACACTCACCACTCACCTCAGCAATAATGTCAGCCAGTCCTGGGTTGCACAGCAGGAGCCAGCGCCTCGGCGTGATCCCATTGGTCTTGTTCTGAAACTTCTCTGGCTCCAGCTCGTAGAAATCCTTGAACCTGAAACACCAGGCAGCTCTGAGCCACCCACCATCACCCAGAGCTACAGCTGGGCTTTCCCAGCGTGTGCTCCTGACTCGGGGCAGGCTCTGTGTCAGTGTCCCTGTGAGCTGCCTCTCACCCCCTTCCTCAGCTGTGCTGCCAAGAGTTTCACCAGTTCCAAAGGGAGAGGGTTTCCCCAGCAAGGCAGCCAAAGCTGCCCCAGCTGCCCCTCCCCGGGCGGCGGGAGAGCCCAGTGAGCAGAGAGGGTGCAGCCTGGGCTGCCCCAGGTCCCCACTCACACGGAGCTCCTGACGATGCTGGGCTGCCCCAGGTCCCCACTCACACGGAGTTGCCCCAGGTCCCCACTCACACGGAGCTCCTGACAATGCTGGGCTGCCCCAGGTGCCCACTCACACGGAGCTGCCCCAGGTCCCCACTCACACGGAGCT
>VXBR01011243.1:104873-115528 GCA_013400215.1 Cisticola juncidis
CGCCGTTGACGGCGTGGGAGCCGATGACGCACAGGTGGGCCATGTTGATGCGCTTGCAGTCGCCCTCCTCGATCACCGACATCCTGCGCAGCCGGTCGATGTCCCCGGGGTACAGAGCTGCCACGCGCTGCAGGCAGGGACAGCAGTGAGTGACACAGTCCCAGCACCTGGAGCATTCCCATCTAAAGGACCCCCAGGGCGGGGAGCAGCCCCTTACATCCAGATGCATTTGGTTGAGGGCGTAAATGATCTCCAGGTGCCGCGGCAGCAGCTTCTCAAACATGGAGACCGGCCAGCGCTCCAGGGCCTCGGGCAGCACCGTGTGGTTGGTGTAGGCACAGGTCCTTTTGGTGATCTCCCAGGCCTGCACCACAGACAGCAAGTGAATGCACGTGCACCCGGGCCAGGAGGGAAAAGGAAATCCCACAGGTCCTCCCCTGCAAGGCTCAGCACGGTCCTGCCAGCTCTGCTCACCTTGTCCCAGTCCACTTTCTCCACGTCCACCAGGATCCTCATGAGCTCTGGTATGGACAGGGCAGGGTGGGTGTCATTCAGCTGAATGGCCACCTGCAACACACACTTGCTGCAATCAGGACTGTGACAGTGCCCTGCGTGCACAGGGCTGGGGTAAGGGTCAGCCCCGAGGCTCTTCTCATGACTCACAACTCAGAAACAGACAGACCTCCCAGGAATGGAGCTGTTCAAACTTTATAAGTTTTTCTCCAGATTACAAATTTTTCCCTGGGAGAAGAGGCCTGGAGATCATCTGTTTTCCAACCCAAATTGCCGGGGTGTTTGAATAAACACCCCCATTTAGTCCCAGGCCTCCTGGTTTCCCTCCTGAGAGGCAGGTCTGACATTTCCCCAGTGCCTCTGCCCACGGACTCACCTTGTCCGGGAAGGTTTCGAAGCAGGTCCTCACTGGGTCCCGGCAGCCGAATTTGGAGGACTTGAAGCGGCGGATGATGTCCTGCAGGGTGGCAGCCACCACAAAGTACTCCTGCTTCAGCCGCAGCTCCTTGCCTTCAAAGAACTGCAGGAGAGGGCACCACATCCATCAGAGCTGCAGCTGCCATCCCCACCTGGCAGCCAAAGCCCTGGAGACGCCCCTCTCCACCCTGAGGGCTCCCCAGCAGGCTGCCCACGTCTGGCTCCTCACCAGGGCAAATGTGGATGTTTCTCATGTGTCTCTGATACGGACAGGAGCTATAGGGACTCACAAGGGGCCTGGCATCCCAAACAGCTGCTTCCAGAGAGAGCACCAGAGCCTGCCCCATCCATGCTGCTCCTACAGAGCCAGCACAGCTCCCTCCCTCGTGGCAAAGTCCCTTGCAGGGTTTTTGGACAAAGCATTTGGGGCTTTCTGCAATAGCCAGGAGTGTCTCTGGACACACCAGGTGCCTCACATACACCATGTTTTGTGCTGGTCTCTTTTCAAACACCAGCAGGTCTCACAGGGTGTGGGGTAAAGTGCAGGGATTTGCTTTTCCAGCACAGCTGCCAATCCATGACTAGATATGACGGCTCTTCCCTTTTGGACCCAGAGCCCAGTGAGAAATCCCTTGCACTGGGGATGGAAGTGAGTCCCCACTGTGTAAACTGGCAGGTGCCTTGAATTGGAAGGAGCAAAGTCTTCCCTTGCTGCAGCATGGAACAGAGCAGCTACATCATGTGGGCCAGGCTCTCAGCTGCCAATCAGTCAGCAAAGACCCTCTGGAGCCACCACAGCCACACCTGTTCATGGGAATTATAGGGACAACCTATTGTATCAAAGCACAGCAACAGGCATCAGATGGCCATGAACTTCCAGTGTCTGCAAACAAGGAGCTACATCTGCAGGAAGGACAATTCTGAGCAACAGGGAAGAGGCAAGCAAGTCACTCACGTTATCATTGGGGTACAGGACTCTGGATATGTTTTCTGCCAGGTTTCTGTCCAACACTGCCTCGATGTAGTCACCCATGTTGACTGCAGGGAGGGAAACACACACAGCACTGCAGCAGCTGTAGAGATTCAGGCAGGTCCCTGACACCACAGTATTCTCTCTTCTCTTGTAGAGAGGTTTTGTAACAGGAATATTCAGGCTGGTATTAATGGAACAGGATGGGAATGTGCATGTGTGAAGGCACTAGTGACAGGAGGAGATGGGTGGGTGTCCTGGTGAGGGCTCTGGAAGCAGTGGGGAACAGTGTGATCCACAGTGCTGTGTTCTGGAGATGGCTGTGAGATACACACCAAGCAGGCCTCATGTGCAGCCTGTGCCAGGTGCCATGCACACAGGGACAGCTGTGTCCAGCCTGGCCGGAGGAGAGGCAGGGCAGGGACATCACTTACACTCCTGGAGGTTGAAGTCGTTTGGTGCTTTGGCAGACCAGAGTCTCATGGTGTTCACAGTGTTGTTCTTGTATCCAGGCACGGGAGTGTCGTAAGGCATGGCAAGGACAACCTGGAAAGGACAGCGTTGGTTACAGCACAGTGGCCTCAGGGGAGGTGGGAGAGTGGCTCAAACCTCTGCAGGAAGAATTCAGAGGATAAAGACAAGTCCTGCTGTGGAAGGGATCTCACCTCACTAAAATCCACCTGCTGAGCTTCACAGACTTTCCTGCTGTCATGGGCACTTCTGCCAGCCACTGGGAAAGCATTTATAGGGGAAGCAGAGCTGTCTGCGGCTTTACTGACTAACAGGAGAAACAACCCCATCAATGAAATGCCAGAGAGGAAGGAAGAGACCTGCTCACCCTCCTGTACCAGCTGGGGCACCTGTCAGAGCGCTGAGAGCATCCTCAGCTGCCCACTGTGGTTCTGTCTGTGCTGGGGTACAGCCAGGGCAGCCTGGACCTTTGTGTTTCCACTGGGATTAACTCCACATTAACTGCTCATTAGCCCTCTGCAACCTCCCAGACCAAACCCTACAACTGCAGCACCATTGCCAGAGTCACCCGCCCCATCTTCAGGGCTTGCTGAACCCGCCTGGATAACTCCACTGAGATCTGCAGCAGCTGAACTGAGCATGAGTGTGGCACTCTCTGTGCAGTTTGCAGATGATGCCTCAGCCTCAGGAGGCTGCACACACAGGGAGTAACCCTGGAGCTCCCAGCTCCCAGAGCAGGAAAACCTGGGCAGATCAGCATGTTGGTGCTGAACAGCCTCTGTGTGCTGGCATCAGCATCTCCCTCTGGGGAGAATCAGCAAGAGCTCAGGCTCTCCAGGCTGCTGTTACCAGCTCCGAACATGGAAGCAGGCAAGGGAGCCTGCCCAGGGGCTGGGGCACACATCACATGAACTCGGCCATGCTATATTTGGAGACTGCACTTCGGCTCTTTTGAACCCTTCCAACTTGTTCCCTTAGCAGCCTATCTGAAAACTCACCTCCTTGGAGGAAGCAGAGTCTGGGATGCCTGAAGCCCCAGACTACCAGCAGGACCAGAAGAAAGGCACACTGACATGCAATGGCACTTGGTCCCCAAATGGATGCCTGCTGCACTTGGGGCCCAGGGAGCTCTGGCACAGTGCCTCCAAGAGGTTCCCTGTGCTAGGGCTGTGGTGTTTAACCTCTGCACTGTTATCTTGGCAATGGCCTAGGTCACTGCACAGCCTCTGACAACCAGAAATAAAATGGTTTATTTCTCCTCTGGGCAGGCACAGGTGACTCTGTAACTGAGCTTCAGCTGTTGGTGCAGAAGAGAATGGCTGGGCTCTGTAACTCTGAGCTCCTCACATGAACTGGGCTTGTTCATCAGGCCAAGAGATTGCTGGACATTATGGGAACAAAAGAAATTAACTGTCCTTCCTCCACCCTGAGCAGTGCTTACAGAGGAGAAGCTTCTTCATTCCTTTTAATAAACCTGTGCCTTCATTAGCAGCGGAATGGGAATGCAGCTACGATGCAGGAGCCTGAACAAGCACGAGCTCCTCAAGTACAGCATTACCTCCTCAACGGTGGGAGAGGCTGAAGGAGTGTTTGTGCTCCATGAAGCCACAAAACAAGAGTGGAATCCACACCTCCAGCCTCCCCTGACAGCACTCTGGCCATTGGGTGCTCTGGGAAAGAGGAACTTGCTCTCATGACAAGAACTGAATAGCCATGGGATTGCTCCATGTCCCTGCACAGCAGCAGCACCAGAACCATGAAACCACTGAACCAGAACCAGAACCACTGAAAATCTACAGGGAGTGAGTGATCAGTGGCCTGGAGCAGTGTGGAAGGAGCCTACAATTCTCCTCTCATCTAAATCCATGCACAACTGTGAGGCTTTGACCTGGATCTCAACAGATCTCTTTTTTCTCCAATCCAGCTGCAACAATTCCACAAAAGCTTTTACTTCCTCAATCCCCACGGTCTCTGCAGTCAGCAGTGTGACTGCCAGGGCAGCAGGGGGGTTTGGGAGGCAGGGTACCTGCGTGTCCACCCACTGGACGCCGTGGGGCGTGTGGTGCACGCGGCCGTAGAAGTGCACGGGCAGCATGTACTCGGGGCGCGCCTTCTCCCAGGGGTTGCCGTAGCGCAGCCAGTCGTCCGCCTCCTCCACCTGCAGGGGCACACGGGGATCCAGGTGTCAATAAACAGCCTCTGGGGACCTGGGCTAAGGTCTGAGCCATCCAACTGCACAGAGCACTGCACTCGGGCTGTCCCCAGGCCAGTACGCCCAGTTTGATTGGGGATAGTGTGGAATACGTAGCGCCCAGTGGGATGTATCACCCGGTGACATTGTCCTGGCCACAAGCCACGCCCTGTAAGCCAGGTCTGGTTAACTTCCCTCCCCTCTGCCAGAGAGGGTTTCTCCTCTCAGCTCACAGCTGTGGCAGTGGGAGCAAAGTGAATCCATCAGAGCCACCTCGGCTGGCGTTAGCCAGAGATGCTTTGTGCCTCCACACATTTCTCTGCTGTGGAGAGAAGGGGGAGATAGTGGGACAAGGAAGGGCCAGGCAGGGGGGAGGGCCCAGCATGCCACCACCCCTGTTCTTTTTTAAGAAACATGAAGTCAAATACAGGGGAAGCTTTCTCCTCCCTGTTTCACCATTTATGGGGCCTAGCATTGCAGCTTCTTGGTGGAGAAGCAGGAAAAAACAACCCTCAAACCTCTCATCGTCCCTGACTTACAGAGTGGTATTTTAAGGGGAAAAACATACTTTATATTCTGAAGCAATGTAAGTCTCTTAATGAAAACCATTTTGAGACACACACTAGGGAAAACTGCCGGCTGGGACAGTTTTTAGCCTATTTTCACTGAAAAACAGTAATGCTAGAGTAAAATCCCTGTTCAAGCCCTGTCTCCCACTGACCAGGAAGCCCACAGGAGCAGCAATCACCCCCAGGCACTTGCCTATGTTCCATCACAATCAAACACATCCTTTGCCAGACCCCTTTCAGAAGTACTCAGGCTCATCTCCACCCTTAGTCTGACTGCTTTGCTGACTCACTGCCAGGCTGGCTGGGACTCTGGGATTGCTGCAGATGCCCTACAGAGACCCAGGCAGGCAGACCTCTGGGCTCAGCCATGCCCTGTGGCTCAGCTCCCACATCATCCTGCCCAGTTTAGAAGCAGCTCGAGGCACTGCAGTGCCTTTTACATCCAGGCCTTGTCCACAGCACCAAACAGATGGAGAAAAAGGAACCTGAGTTTGCCAAGTACCTGCCAGCCATCCACAATCTTCTGGTTGAAGATCCCAAACTCGTAGCGGATGCCGTAACCGTAGGCTGCCAGCCCCAGTGTGGCCATGGAGTCCAGGAAACAGGGAGGGCCCAGGAAAAAAACAGGCTGTGAGGGGCAAGGGAACAGGCTGTGAGGGCCCAGGAAAAAAACAGGCTGTGAGGGGCAAGGGAACAGGCTGTAGGAGCAGAGCATGGACACTCTGCAAGGAACCTCACTCCTCACTTGCTGCACACGCTGCAGTGTGCCGTGCATGGAGATGCAAAGCTGCCACAAGAGTGCTGCTGGAAATGTTTATTACTAGAGGAAACCCATGTGCAGAAGGGAGACAAGGAGACAGTCTGCAGCAGGACTCTATGCATGTCCTGCTGACGACCACAGACCCCCAAAATTGTTGGTGACAACGACAGGTCAGCAAAACCTCAAATCCAGCTTTGTTGCAGTGAGAGCTCTTCTAAACTTGCCTCGCTCTAAGCCTGCCCAGTACAGCAGAGCTTCTGACCCCAACTGCTGCATCACCAGCTACTTAACTATTATTGCTTCAAAGGAAACCCTTCCAGCCCTCAATCCAGGTAGTTCTGGTAAAAATCAGCCCCAGCATTTACTCCATGCTGGGGAGCTCTCATCTCCAGCTGTCCCACGGGACAGGCAGACCAAAATAGCTGCCACCAATCTGCCAGTGTAGAGCTGTTGAGTGCCTCTGAGAAGTGAGAGATTTCGCGGGGAGGTGAGGAGGAAGGCTCCAGACAGCCTCTTGCAGCCGCAGCCCTGCCTGCTGCACTGCAGAACACAGCTCTGGGTGCTCTGGCTGGGGAGGGGATGTTTCTGGCCAGCCAGGAGCAGGCAGGAGGGGCCCACACTGCTGCAGGCAGATGTCAGCAGTGAGGGTGTGACAGCCACACCACCCTTGGTCCCTCTGCATGAGCAGGGAACCCACCTCCTCCTGTATTACCTGCCAGGCGGCCCAGGCCTCCATTTCCCAGTCCTGCATCTTCTTCGATTTCTTCCAGCTCCTCCAAGTCCAAACCCAGCTATTGGGGAAGAACCACAGCAGAACATGTCCTGAGCTGCTCTCCACGGAGGACAAACACATCCCAAAATGAGCTACACTGAGAGAAATTAAACCCACAAGGTCTCTGCATCCTTCCCCACAAAGCATCCCACCAGCCCTTAGTCCTTGGGCAGCCCAATGGATTGGAAAATAATTTATCCCATTACTTTCCCATGAAGAAGGCTTCCTTAGAGGCTTCAGACCAAACACTCCTGCCCTGGCACCCCTCAGGTCAGGATGCCCTTTGACCAAACTTGACATTGGAGACAGTATGGGGGGAATGGTCAAACCAGCGTGCAAGGACCCCCCAAGTCCTGCCTGCTCAGGGGACGTCACCCCTCTGCTCGTGCCCTTGGGGTCCTTGAGGAAGGGCATGGCCAGGCTGGCAGCAGTGACTGCAGCATTCACCATCCCTCTCTGTCTCCCCACATCCTGCCCAGCCTTCACCGAGCTCCTTGGCTGCAGTCCGTGGCTGGAAGTGGTTGCCTGCCTCTCTGGAGCCCTTTGTTCTGTGCTGGGGGCCCTGCCAGATGAAGGCTGGGGCTGCCAGCAGCAAGGGCTCTCCAGGAGCCCAGAGGTGCAGACCCTCAGGGGGCAGCACGAGCTCACGGGCTGCCCCTCAGGATGTTTTCCCAGCACTTTCCCAGCTCCCAGTCTGCACCCACAAGATGGGACAGCCTCATGCACAGGATGACGGGGACACAAAAACTGAGATGAATCCTCTCAGTGACAGAGTCATGCTGGGTATGAGACCTCCAAAGCAACCTGGCCACTGGCCATGGTGAGCTCCATGTGCTGGAGGCTACAAGGGAAGTCTTGGCACGTCAGCCCAAATCTGCACTTGGAAAGCGTCTTGCAAAAGAACTTAGAGGACGCTCCCTGAAAAAAACCCAGCCTGCCCTCTGAGGCACAATACCTCCGAGAGGAAACAGGTGCCTCCCTGGGAATCCCTTCCCATCCCTTGGCAGGGAAAGTGCTGGCCAGGATGTTTCGGCAGCAACTGCAGCACCTCATTTAGAGAGACAGAAAAGTGCCCAGCTTCTGCTAAAAGTGTAATATGGATCAGTCTGGTAGGGCAGAGGGGAAGCTGGGATAAACAAAGCGTTTGGGTGAGACAGCCAAAAACCTCATGTTCTGTCAAAAAAGGTCACTGTGCTGTTGCAGAGGTGTCTGCAAAATATCAGATAAGTAACAATGGCCTCACTTGAGTGATTGCCTGGTGATACCCAGCTGTGTTTTTTTCCACACAGAAATCATCTGAGGACATTTTATTTCCAGCAAATTATTTCCTCCCTTTCTCCCTTCCCACCAATTAACTTCTACCTGGCAGGGCTGCTGCTGTGCCTTGTGTACCTTAATGTCTGAACTGTAATCTGGTGTTCTGCTGCTCTAGGCCCAGTCTCTCCCATTACACTCCATCTCCTGTGATAAACCATCATCTCTCCTACTAATGGAAAGCTCTTTGCAGCCTGTGACTCTCATGTCATTTAGGATACTGGTGTTGTTTTCAGGATACGCTTCTGTGTTCTCCCATTCACTACAGGGAAATGGTGGTTTGGAAAAACTGTACTCCAAGGAACCCCAGGGCTCCCCCATTGTCTTCTCTAGGGAATGAAAAACGCTAAGAGAGAGCCAAGCTTCATTTTGTGTTGTCCAAATAGCACAAACTTCTCAGGCGAAGCCCTGAGAAATGAAGGTTCTCAGCCCTCTGTGTGTGTAAGTTTAGCCTCAGGGGTACCCCAGACTTTACCTGGTAAATGGAAGCCCTGAGAAATGAAGGTACTCAGCCCTTTGTGTGGGGAGGTTTAGCCTCAGGGGTACCCCAGACTTTACCTGGTAAATGGAAGCCCTGAGAAATGAAGGTACTCAGCCCTTTGTGTGGGGAGGTTTAGCCTCAGGGGTACCCCAGACTTTACCTGGTAAATGGCTTCATCACAGGCGTTCTGCAGGCCCAGGTTCACCATGGTGTTCTGTAGAGTGCGGCCCATGTAGAACTCCAGGGACAGGTAGTAAATGCGCTGGGGGGCAAAGGGAGATGCTCATACACGGCACAGCACTCTGCTCTCACCAGAGCTGCTCGGGATCCAGAGCAGAGCCAAGCATTTCCCAGAGCAGGGATGTCTTCCCAGACGGCTGCTGGCGCCTGCTCCTGAACACCACGCACCAGAGCTGTTTGTCAGAAGAATTTCATGCGGGACGCTGGCCAAGCCTCCACCACGCATCTCCCTGCCAACAGCCTTCTATAGAAAAACCTCGCTGCCTGTTAAGTGTTTCCCTAATTAACTCGGGGCAGGCATTATCTGGGATGCTGAATGATGTATTTATACACCGGCAGGCTCAGCTGAGGTGATGTTTACGCTGGGCTGGTAAAGTTTTCCCATGCGAGGCTGATCCAGTCTCCCAAAAGCCAGAGCAAGCCCCCTGCCCATGCAGGCCGGCTGGGCTGAGGGCCAGCACCTTCCTGCCAGTAATTTTCCAGCTCTCCCATCTCATGGCTCCTCCTGCTCATCCCCACTGGGTCTCACTCCCATTTCACCCTGCTGAACAAGTAAATTGTCCCACAGGTGGCACATTGTCCCACAGGGTTCCTGGCACAACTGTGCAGTGACCTTCCAAGTCTGAGAGGAGCCGTGTCTGTGCCTCAAATGCTAACGAAAGCCTGTTTGAGGGAGGAGGAGCAGGCTGTGCACACTTTTGCCCTCACTCAGATTCATTACTGTGGGTATTTTTATAAACAAACTGGAATTCTTAACAGAACAATAACCTGACTTCTAATTGTGCTTTCCTTAGAAACTCTTTCCACTGTAGTGTGGATCTTTCCCTGCTAAGCAGCAGGATTACCCACTCTGCCACCTCTGCTGGGAGTCTGAAAGGGTCAGTCTGTTCCTGGGGCTCATCAGAAAGATCAAAACCATCACACACAAATGCTCTGCTTTCCCTCTCCCGCAGGGGCACATTTCTAGTGAAAATCTAAGTGTAGAGGACAGTAAGCAAACTCACTCCAGGCTCCTCTGAGCCTTTTTACGGGACCTGTGCAATCCCTTCTGTTGGTGCTGCAATGCAGATCTGTGTGAGTTAGGGTAAAAGGGAGAGTCCTGTGCCCCAGGGTACCTCCCAGGGCACTTGCAGCCATTCTGTCGTGAAAGTGCACTTTGTTTCTTGTGTCAAGGCAATGTTCATAATCTTGGAAAAGGGCTGACTCAGGGAGGAGGCTGCCTGCCTGCACCCTGGGAAGGTACACGCCTTTCTCAGTACACACCTGCTCTCTGTGGCTCTCCAGTCAAGCGTTAGATCGGGTCTTAATACAAAAGGCTTAAGTTTGAATTAAATCTTGCAGCCCCCAACACCTCCAGCATCACTGTCCTGGCTTGGCAAATGGGGAGGAACCCGGGGTTTGGTGACCTGGGAGAGCTCGTGTGTTTTTCACGAGGCAAGAAACTCCTCTCCAGCCTGAACGCTGAGCTGGCTGCGTGTTCCTCAGGAGCGAAGTCAGGACACAGTCGTGCTCAGCACGGAGGTGCTGATGCCCACAGGGAGTCAGGACTGACCATGGTGGAGCTGCACTAGCACGGCCCAGGCAGGACCTGCTCAGTGGGACCACGGGGACACGGCTGTGACTAGGGGCAGGGGACCACAGTTATGAGGGCGTCTGAGGGGAAACAACACCGCAGCAAGGTTCAACAGGACTGCAGCGGAGCTTGTGGGGACACAGGCAGGGCAAACCGCACACGGGACACGGCTGTGGTGATAGCCCTGAGGAACAGGCACGGCAGGACGTGTGTGAGGGACACGGTCACGGCCATGGCCCTGGGGACACGGCCCTGGCAGGGCGTCTGAGGGGTGCAGGTGTCCCGGCGCCCGAGGGAAGGAATGGCGGTGGGATGCAGGAGGGGCACGGCCGCGCCAGGGGCAGGGCCCGCGGGTCACACCCGCCAGGCGGGCACGGCGCCGGC
>VXBR01011243.1:115565-153968 GCA_013400215.1 Cisticola juncidis
GCCGGGGGCCGGCTGGGCACTGCCACGGCCCGGGGCTGGGGCGGGCCGGAGGGCTCGGGCTGACGGCGCTGATTTCTCAGCCCATCCCCCGTGTGGGCTCTGGCGCTAAAAGCCACCCCAGCACCACGTTCTGATTGTAAATTGGGGGTTTATTGTCGGCACAGCGGGGTTCAGGTGTCCCCGGTACACTGAGCCAGCAGCGTGGCACACAGCGCGCTGCCCTGGCGTGTGCTGCTGCCCCGAGCCCATCCGTCAGGGCTCTCGGGGAGGCCGGGCTCCCCTGCACCCCCAGAAGACCGCTGGGTGGTCTCTATACATTCACCAAACACATCACAAATCCACAGTCAGGTTACAAAGAGCACAGCATATCCCCCGCAGCCCCTGTGATCACTCCCTGCCCCGTTGGAGTGCAGCACCTCACCCTGTCCTGGCTCACTGCAACCACAGTACATTCACTTAGCACAGATGTGTCTGCAGGGAGAGACACCCAAACACCGTGCAAATGCATTCATCCCCAGCCCCGCATCAACCTCGCCAGGGCACCAAAGTCTGCAATGTCCAGTGAGCCATGCTCAGGGTTTATCTTTGGGGCTGCATCTTGTTCTTCCATATTCCTCTGACCAGCTCTGGAACTGTCAAATCCATCGTTATGCTTGTGCCCAGCTCCCAGGCCTTGCTCATCCGGCAAATCTGATGTTGTCTTCTGCCATCCACCTCCCAACAGCCAGGGAATCAACGTGAGGATTTGACCCTACAGGGCACACAGGCTCCAACTCATGCCTCCAAGCCTGTATCCAGTTCTGGAGTCTTCCTGAGCTTTTCTCTTCAGCATCTGGAGCACAGAGCTGTGACTTCCACGCTGCACTTGAAAGCTGCTGCCTCTCAACAGCATAATGTGCAAATGCACCGTTTTTGCACACACAAAAGTCTACCTTCGAACACAGGAGCAGTAAAATAAAAATCATCACCAAAAACTGCTGACAAACAGGAAAAAAGCACCCTGAAATCAGGACGGTAGAGAGTTCCTTCTGGAGTGACCGTTCAGCAACTTCAGCACAGTGCGAGCACATGGTACAGGCACAGTCCCAAAAAGGTGTGTTTTTCTCATAGAGATCATAGATGTGCTGCAGAGTCCTGCTTTTCCATCCAAAATGATCCAATTTTTCGTTAAGCTGATGGCACATGCTGTCAAATCAAGCCTCTTCCTTTACACTCTGCACTGTAAAAAAGAGCTGGCAATGGTGGGGATGGGCAGGGGCGGGAGGATGGAGTGGAGTTCATGGTCATCTTCCAAAGGACTCTGGAAGCCAAAAGCACACCCTTCAACAGGGCTTCCCATGGTGGGCTTCCAAAAAATGGAAATGCCAAAAAGTCCCTTTCTAGGAGTGTCAGTACTGCAGCCTGTTGAGTGAGTCAATGTAATGGAAAGTGGCTCCCAATGCCCAGCTCGTTTCAACATTGTCAATCTTCCGGGCAAGCTGGACAAACAGGAAACAAGCAGAAAAGTTAAAACACAATCCCTTGGGAGAACCTGAAGCATGCAAGGTGGATACACTGCTGAAGACTGTGAGCAACAGCTACCACCACTGTGGAAAGAGTGAAGGTAAATCAAGAACCAAGGCAGGATCACTCCTGCCTCGGCACCCTCCTGCCCACTCTCCCCAGAAATCCACTTGGAGTTCACCTTAAAGCCTTGGCTCTTGGGGAAGCCCAGTTCCTGCAGCAGGAAGGTGATGTATGTGAGGTCCATGCAGAGAAAAGGGCTCTTTCCAGGGCTGATTTCCATGGTCTTACAAACTGAGAAGAAAGAAAAGAGTCTGAATGCACACTGTGGGCTCAGTTGTAACAATAGCTGTGAAAAATTTCAGATGAATTCACAAGACAGCTCTTGTCAGTTGAACTGGGCAGTGATGGAACCTGTAACAGTGGGGCTGAAATTACCTTACACCCATCAGGATAAGCATATAAGCTTTGTAAGGAAGATCAAGACATTCTGTCGCTCCCCTCAGACTAGTTTCTTGTATCTCTCCAGGGAAAGAGCCTTTCTTCGATTTACTTCAAGTCTTCCAATAGCTGAGCAACTCCGGGTGTGTTATATTTCTTGAGCACCAGCACTCAACAAATATTGACAAAAGCCAAATAGATAAACCCAAACAAAATAAAAGAAAAAGAAAAAAGACAAACTCAAAAAAACACCCACTGCAAAAGCAAAAACTAATATAAAAATCGGTGAGATTTTCAGAAGTAAGCAGAAATATTGGTTAGATGCTGTTTAGAGACTCAATATTTACTTAAAAGCATCAGGCTTCTTAGTGTGTCCCACATTTGCCACCTGGAATGAATATACACACAATTACTAGTGCGTGTTTTTATTTTACTCACCATATTTAGCTGCAATTTCAAAGTCACTGACAGTTAAGCTTCCTCCTTTTTCTTTATCTAAAAAAAACAAAAAACCAAAACAACAACAACAAAAAAACCCCACAGTTTTTTAATGGTCTTTGTATAAAGGCAATTGTTGACTCAAGCCACAAACATTGTTTGGAAACCAAACCTTGAGCCACTGAAATCAATGTCAAAATTCAGACCGGTTTTAAGGGTAAAAGAACCTTCAAAATATTTTCACCATAGATTAAAAAGCCTTGGTTTATGAAGAACCTTTAGCCTTGTTTCCTGCAGAAACAGAGCTCACAGACCATCTTACCTGGCCCCTCTTTCTGCCTGGACAGTGAACTCCTGAGACCAGATCTGACAGGGCAGTGGTGCTCTGCACACACGAAATCTGGAATTACTTGTAAAAAGAGTGCCTGAAGAAGGGGCTATGTTTGTCCAGACTAACTTGAGACCTCATTATCTGCCTTTTACCACTGACTATGGCAGCCTTTTGTACACAGGCTGGAAAAGAGGTGTGATGCATTCTGAATGCATGCGGAAACATCTGAAAAATCTTCATTCCATCCAAAAAGGTCACTGAAGCAAACACACAGCCCAAATCATTTTTACTGCTTTACTGCCCAAGAAATTTATTTATCATTACGAAGTTTTTTGTTTTGGATTGTAGAGCTAATTAGGCAACAACCACTTCAGAGATGCAAATAGTCTGTTTAAAAACTATTATCAAAGGCTGTAGGTGCTGTTTCACAGCCCCAGTATCTTCTCTATAGAAATGAACATCAAGTCAAGAGCAGAGCTGCCCAGCAGTGTAACAACAGACTAATTTCCACACCAGCTTAGCAAAGCAGCACGATGTGAGCAGGTGTTCCCACTGCTCCCATAATCTGCCATTTCAAATTAAACCAGCTCAGAGGCAGACATACCTATGAGACCAGCCTCTGCTGCACAGTCATAGTAGTAGGAGAAAATGTAAAAGTCCAGGTCCTTCACTTCCCCAGCTCTGTGCACCTTCTTGTAGAGCATCTTTGCCACTTTATTAGAACAAGACTCGTACAGAGGCTCACCTAAAAGAAGAACAAAAAAACCCCATCATATTACAGGCTGAGAGTTAAATATATATAGGATTTATTTAGGATCTGCCAGGAAACAGGTTCCTTTCTGCAAAATTGCACAACCTCTGCACAGAGAACTGAATTCTGCATCTTCTTCCAGAGGCCAACACCTACCATCTTCAGGCTAGGACTATGTGATAGATCAGAGATGGACAACATCATTTGAGGCAGAAGGATTTTGAAAGACCTGTACAAGGACTGCTCAACTCCATCTGCATCACTTCCAGCAGCTTTAGTGACTGGACAGATGCACCATGGCACAAGACAAAGGAACTGCAGGATCTCTTTGACTGCACACCAAGAGGAGCCAAAGAGAACAGTAAACAGAGTCTGGTGTCCTTGAAAGAGGATGAGAGTGCACCAATTACTGTGCTAACAGCAGCTAACCTAGATAGCAAGAGTGATAAATCACTATACCTGCCTTCTGTCCTTTGATTCTGTACACGATCTCAGCGTGCTGCCACTCGGATTTGAAGGCAGGTGGTAAACAAGGGCTGACCAACTCCTCCCCTTCTCCCACTGCAGAAGTAAAACAAAGACATGTGAGGAAAAGACAAAAGGAGTAAATTCAGATCCTCCACCCCCAGCCCTGCTCCTCAGCAGGGCCCCTCCACAACCCAGCCATGCTTTGGATGTCCCACACCTGCCCCAGGGTGAGGCTGGCGAGAATCCAGGTCTGGGATCTCTCAGTGTCACCTCCTGCACTCCTCTCACATGCACCCAGCCACGATGACAGGAGCCCAGAGGGAAGGGGACACAAGGGGACACACAGCTGCTCCCCCAGCACAGGACTACACCCACTGAGCCCAGAGCCAGGCTCTGAGGAGTGCCCAGAACTTACGGGGTTTTCCCTCCACTCCTCCCAGGATGGCGAGCCTTGCTGACATCAGCCCCAGTCCCAGGTAACTGCAGAGGGAGAAAAGCCTCTGTGAGCCACAGACATCCTTGCTCTGGTCCTGCCCTGACAGCCCAGCTGGGACGTGCCAGTCTCCTCTGCACAGCCATGGTGAAGTGGCCCAAGTCAGCAGCTCATGCACATCAGGGGAACAATGTGACAGCCCACTCTGACATTACCTCATCCAGAGGGAGAATTTCTCCTTGAAAAGGCTCAGGCAACAGCTGCCAGTTGTAATCTGGCTCTTGGAGCACTGGCAATGGCATTTCCCTGACTCTGCTCCCAGTACCCCACTGGGTACTCGTGCCCTGCTCAAAGGCAGCCCAGACACACAGGTCTGATTTTGAGAGCCCAAACACGCACAGCAAACACGGGTGGGAAAAAGCTGCTGCCTCTGCTCAGAATAGTGGGGGCAGAGAAGACAGTGAGGAAGAAGAGTAAGAGAGACAAAGCATTATCAACTGACTGCAACCCCCCTTCTCCATCTTCCTGTGCTGCTCAGGGGTGAGAAGGTATAAGAGTTGGAAGTGAAGCTGAGCCTACGAAGGAAGGAGAGGTAGAGGGAAGGCATTTTTTTTTTTGTTCCTATTTCTCATTATCTTACTGTTTAATTGGCAATAAATTAAATTAAATACTAAATAAATTAAGTTAAAGTCAAGCCCGTTTTCCCCATGACAATAACTGGTAACCTCCCCATCCCTACCTTGACCCATAAGATTTTTGTCACATTTTCTTCCCCCTGTGCTGTTAATAGAATGTGAGTGATAGAGGGACTTGGTGGGCACATGGTGGGCAGCCAAGGTTAATCCACCAAAATCACATGGCTCAAGTTTCTCTGCTTCTTCATGGTACTCATTTGCAAGGACCCCACTCCAGAAAAATTCCCTGGCTTCACAGAAAGCTTCCTTGGAGCACTGAGCACTCTGAGCTCTCCTTCCCACAACTGACCTGTATGAATACAGCCTGTAGGTGTGGTTAAACATCTGAAAGGAAGTTGTGTGGCCAGATGGTGATGTCTGCAGAGTTGCCTGGAGTGAGAAAAAGATGTCACCGGAAGTTTCTGCCAGCAGCAAACATCAATGAGGTAATCTTCCAACACATTGGGAAAAACGTGAAACACTCCTAGCATGATTCAGAGAGAAATGATGGATTTGCAAGGGTTTCAATTTGACTGCTGATAGGCAAGACAGCCACAAAACCTGGACCTAAGAGTGCATTCACATGACAGGGTTTAAACTGGTTATACTTGTGTCCACACTAATATGCTCTATAAAAGAATTACTTTCATTTAAAAGGAGTCCTTACTCCAGCTCTTAACTGCTTTTGTCCAGAGGCTACAGCCACTGCCTCTTCTCATGATCCCTGCTGCAGGAACTGTGTGCACACTAATAGGCAGGCCAGGCACGCATTAACTTCCTCCTCCAGTAAATGCATCCTGCACCAGCCAGAGGAGAGGCCCATCCCTGTGCCTGCCAAGGCACAGCAGGAGGATCAGCCCCTGGACTGAGGGAATAAAGGGAAGCCTGTTCCCAAGGGCACCAGCACAACCAGAGTGTCTGTGGGGAGCAAAGCTCAGCACACACTGCTGCTCATGTCTGAACTCCTCCATGTCCAGAATCTCCACATCCTGGAGCCTCCACACCCCTTCCCATTCTGCTGAAATGGTGCAATGTCTTGATTGTGCCAGGCTGGGACACTGCATACAGCATCCCTCTGCTTTTGTGCAGCTTTACTGTGAGCACCATCTCTGCTCAGGCCAGAGCCTTAGAACTCCAGAATCACAGGGCTCCACAAACACCTGTAAAAATGCCACACCAGGATGCTAAAATGGCATTTGCAACCCAGTGAACTCAGGACAACCAGAAACAAGGACTGAGAAGGCACCTCACTGTGTTCTTGAACCCCAGTGCAGGCTAAGTGCTGGGTTTGAATTCATTAATAGCCTTGCTTTTTGGGCTCTTTGCTATCACTGTAAAAACTGAAAGTCAAGGATTAAAATGTTCAGGTGAAGGTGGTGTCCTCCAAGAGATAAAGCAGCCCTGGCAAACTCACCAGAAGCACCCCTGACCCACGGAGCTGGACCAAGAGCTGCAAATGCCTCTGGGACTGACCATAAAAAGGCACACATGACCAAGTCACAGGTGTGGCTTCATGTCACACTCACAAAACTCTCCTGTTTCCAAGGGGAAGACACCTGAGCAGTCACAGATCCTGCAGCAGCCTTTCCCAGCAGCGTGCATGCTCACGGTACCTTGGTGCGCGGAAGGAAGGTGATCTGTGTTGATCCACCACCCAAATCCAGCATCCCCACACTTCTCCTCTGAGGGTCATCCAGCCTGCCTGAAATGGGGGACAGAAGAGAGAGAGCCACGGTGGGCACGTGAAAAACTGGCTGGGGACAAAACCACAAGTACAGTGCTAAGGAGAGAGAACAATCTGACTCCACTATCAGCTTCCACACAGCACTGAATTACACTGTTATCTACTGGGCACTGATTTACCTTTATCAGACCTGAAAATCTTAGAGTGACAAGAGTCTCTTATTCTTCAGTGTCTGTGCCTGTCCCAGTCACAGCAGCTTTGGTTATTGCTTTCCTAAACATTTTGGATGCAAAGACCTTTTGCAAACTCTGCTCTGGTAACCACTTTGTAGCACAGAGGAATGTGGTTTCCTTGGCCACCTCTCCCTCCTCCCTTAGCAATATTTTCTAGATTCCTATGGCCAAAGGGATGACAGGCTGAAAAGAGCTGGCCTAAGAGATTGAGCTCTCTTGGAATTCTTCCTGCTGCCAGCCAGGACCTCTGCTCTCATTTAGATCCAGTTCTTCTCAGTCAGGTCCTTCAAATGCACCTTCCCGACACGGACAGTTCGTGCCAAGCACCTCAGTACACCTCACCACAACTGATGTTTGGAGACCACTGACCTTTCTGGTATTTCTGGGAGCACAGGAAGCTCCAGAGTACATTGCCCCCCACACTCTGTGCTGAACAGAGCACTTGGATGACAGAGAGCTTTATGTATTGTCAGAGAGGTCTCAGCTTAGTTCTCTCTTTACTCTTCAGCTGCCCTTTCCTCACTCGGCAGTGCAAACACCCACGGCATTTCTGTGTTATAAATCTACAAGGAAGCAGCACTGCACTTTCTTCTACTCTCTGCAGCTGCCAAGCACACCTAGAATATTCACACAAAAAATTCAGCCAGAGTCACAGTAGGCTCTAAAAAGGAATAAAATGTTCTGGTGCTCTACAGGGAAGAAAAGAAAAGCTACATTAAACATCTAGGAAAAAGGATTAAACTCCTCACTCCATCAACTGGAGTCGGACAAAACCCTAATGACTTAAATAGGCCAGGCCAAAAACAAACTGCTGACTTCTCAGAGTCCTCTTTCTCCCATTCCACCCCAATGAATGAGCACATTCCACACAGAAAAGAGCAGGAATTTCACAGCATTGGTCATATCTTTATACACATGCTCATGTACACATACCTGTTAAAAAATTTATTGTGATCCAGGCTGAGATACCTAATAAGGAAAAGATTCACAAAACACATGCTTAGATCATAATATTTAATCTAGCAGCAGCAACAAGTCAGTCGAGCCATATTCTAAGGTTTCCAGAAGTGTCAGTGGCTGACAAGACCAAGATTAGACTGTTTGAACAGAGAGAATGACCCTCTCTATCAGAGCTTATGTGATATTTGGGAGAGAAGCCCCCTGGATGATCTGCCTGGAGAACTCTGTATTTCACAGGTCACAAACTCAGGCAGGAAGTCACAAGGCTACAGTCCTTAGCTATAAGACAGAGAGACTGAAACTCCCATTGCTCATTTTCCAGGAAAACATCCACTGGTGGCTTTTGTTTGATGTCAGCCACTCCACTTTTCTTCATGAATACGAAGTATTATCATCTTCCAGTGCTCTAATTTTGCCTGCTCTCTTCTAAGCAATTTGCGAGCTATGCTCTTGTTTGTTATGCTCTCCTCTCTTCTTGTTTTATAAACTGTTCTCCATAAATTAGGTGAATCAGTGGCCTTATGTCAACAAATTCAAATATTTATTCATGTGGTTAAAACTCAAGGCATGCCAGAGAGCATGGCCCATTTTGGTCCTTGGCTGAACCTAGGCTATCACTGTTATTACCGATTTTAAAACAAAAGAAAGTCTTTCCTCCATTAAGTAGCAAAAAGAGAAACTCATCAACAGCTTCAGCTATTTTAAAACTTGGTTTCTGAGCAGATTTAAAACACATTTCAACACTCAGTAACTTAGAATTTTGACATTCTGTCCTCAACATTTTTGGAGGAACATGAACTTACTTCAGCATGTATTTTCTTCGCTACACAACCATTTTTTTCAGGTTGAACTCACATGAGTTACAATTAACATAATGATCAAATTCTTCCAGAGAGCTCTGATAAGCTCAGGAGCAGAGTGGGCTAACCCAATTGTTGAAGACCATCCCAACAAGCAGATATTGGGAAACTTTCCCAGAAGTGCTGACTGCACAGTGGCTTTCTGGTGACCCTACAGGAACTGCTCAACCTTCAGAGCTTCCAAGATCAGGACAGAGCTCAGGACTTCAAATGGAAAACACGGCACAAGATTTCTCTGGCAGGCACTGCTTGTGGCCACATAAAAATTCTGCTTCTGTCTTTGGGTTCCCACTACAGCAGGCAGGGCCTTGTCCCAGTGCAGCAGGGATTTCCAGAAGTCTCCATGAAGTCACTTACCTTCATCAGTTCCATTCATAATAGACACACAATTGTCCCTCACAAAGAAGGGGGAGGCCTGGAAAATCTCCTTCACCTGTCGTTCAAAGAAAAGCTACATTCAGAGAAATGCTTTTTCAGCTGAAAAACAAGCTTCTAAAATCCCAGTTTTATGCTGCTACTCCTCTTCTTGGGCCAGGTCCTGACTGCTCCTCACCACTCTGAAGTTCAGGAGTCCAAGAAGCAGCAGCCTTTCTGTGCTGTCCCTGCAGTTTGGTGCAGAAAAAGGGGTGGGTGTGATGGGTTTTCCAGCTGAAGACTGCCCAGAAATGCCATTAACAAGGGATGCACACGGGTAGGGAAGGGAATCCCGTTTGCTGTGCTGGGACCTGTGACCCTCAAGGTATCACACACACATGGGGAAGGCAGGAGAGGGACACCCCAGCTTGCAGGAATGTCCCAGGGTGCTGCATTTTTAACTGGAGTGTGTTCTCTGGAAAGCACATGGAACAACAAGAGACAAGACCTTTTCCAGCAGCTTCTGAGCTTTCTCTCCTGGCAGCAGCCGTAGGCCAGCTGTGGCTTTCAGGACCAGAGGAGTAAACTTCCACAGCTCCATGGGAACTTCCTTCTTGGCCACCTCCAGGAGCTCTTTTATTCCCTGGCCACTCTGTGAGCAGAGAAAGAACAAGAAAAGGCATCTCAAAAACTCTTCTGGAAGATCAAAAGGATGATCAGAGCTACGATTCACTGTAAATGTGAAACAGAGACCAATTAGTACCAAAAGGGGTCAAGAGAAGATGCAGGACTCAGCATCTCACCACAGCATAAGGCCTAGGGGATATAATGGGAATTATTGAGCAACAGGTCCAAAACAGAGTCACCTTTTCAAACAGTGAAACCAAATTTTTTGGCTACAAAAGGCTCAAAAAGCGGTATGACAAATTCTTGGAAAGCAAAGGTTTTTGTAAAACACTATGAGCTGGGTCTAAGTCTGGCTCTTAGGAGTCCTTAATTCCCTGCAAACCAGAAGGTAAGGAAGACAGGAAAGAAGCAACTGAAATTACCTTTTCAACATCATCAGCATATGCAGACAGACCTGGTTTCAGTGCTTTGAACGTCTCATGGGTTAATCTGGGAGTCTCTGTCCAAAAGCAGAATTCCAAAATAAGTAATGGTACAAATGATTTTGCACACACAAAAAGAAAACCATTTAAAAACATCCATTATTATGTGCTAATAGCAGTCAATTGAAGCCTCTGTCTAATGAACTATTATCAGCCACCTGACCTTTAAATACAGCCCTGGCTGTGGCATTAGAACCTGAGAGAAGCACTTTTAAAGCCATGGCTGGTTGGCAGGTGCTGCTGTCCCACCATGCCATCAGTCCCCAGATGGCTGCAAGCTCTGAGGCCTTACACCTCAGCTTTTCAAACTGCCCCTGCAATAAAAGACATTTCAACCTTCCCTGTTCTGGGTAAACTTGATTCCAAACCCAGTGGTAGCTTTTCCACGATTTTCAATGGCAGCAGAGGGATGCAGACTTCAGTGTTTTGGAAAGCTGCAGTACCTTGTATGAACCTGCAGTCCTGGCAACAGTACACTCCAAAAAGTTTGCTGTGATACACCCTGAAGTTGTGTTTCAAATGAAGCAGGCAAGGAAGAAAAAAAAGCTTGGGAGATAGGGAAAAAGAGGGAAATCCATGGAGTTTTTTTTACCACCTTTGGTGGCTGAGCCTTACACCAACCCACAGTGTGACCCTAAGGCTCTTCAACCACCCCATGCACCACTGCTGATTCTCCACAGAGCCTCTCCAGCCCTGCTAACTGCACCACCCAGGGGCTTGCATCTCTGAGAGCTCCACAAAAGAGACCTGACAACACACAAATGAAGCTTACTGCTCCAGAGGAAAGCTGGAGCTTCTTGTACCCTTTGTCTCAGTTCTCAGAAGTGGTTTCTGTTCAGATGCAATACAATACAGCAACTTTAATCACACCATTTGCAATTTTGGTTTACTTTTGCAGCTTAAACCTAACACTGAAGCCAAGGATGCACTAAACCAGACACTGTAGAGAGAAGCAGCTCACTGCCAGGAACTGGAGGCACCAGACAACCAAAAAAATTTGGGGCAATAAGGCAGTTTGAATTTATAATTCTCTCTTCCTCCGGTGTGATGCAAAATTGCCTTTCTTCAAGACACTACTCTGGAGGTACAGCTGCTATTTACTTCATTTTCTGACATCACAGCATCTTCTCCTTGTTGAATGTTTTCACAATTACATCCAAATACACATGCCTGAACCATAATACACCTCCTGCTGGCTCTCTGGAAAGACCTGAAGCATGTATGTTCAACTCAACCCTAGAAACCTGTCCCAAATAATCTCCTCCACAACTTAGGCAAGACTCAATCTGCCATGCAGTGAGCAGGACGTACCTCTTGGCTGCTGTGCAAATTTAAATATATGGATGCGAGTCCCCGTGCTTCCCGCGTCAAACATGATTCCATAGAAGACAGAGAGGTCTGTGGTCACTGCCTGATGGGCCAGTTTATCTGCCCTGCTTTCAGCAGCTCCTTCTGTGCCTCCCACCAGTGGTTTGGAGCCCAGGTGCCATTTTATGTAGGCAACATAAACAGCAATGCACGTCAGGATGCCAAAAGCGAAGAAGCGCTTTGATATCTTCATGGCTTCCATCTATTGGGATGTTTGGCTTCTTCCCTTCATCAAGTGCTCTGCTCCTCTTCCTTCATGCAGGACAGGCGGTTCCCACACTGCTCCTACATCCAACAGAAGAGAAAAGATCTGTTTTATTTTCCGAACCCCATGCAAGGATCTCAAAGCATGATGCCCACGACACCGGACTCTGCTTTCCATACAAACAGGAGGGATGCAGCCTCATCAGCACCTCCCTCAGCCCCACAGCTCACCTCAAGGCATGGGGCAGCACAAATCTGCTTTTCTCTGCTACAGAGGCCCAAAAAAGCACAAAATGAGGGTTCAGAGAAGATAAAACACAGTAAGGGAGGAGGACTCGAGGGGTCCCTCATCACACCTGCTGCAGCCCTCCCTGTGGCCAAGGGCTACACCCAAGAGCATCTTGGAAAACTCTGAGGATGAAGACCCCACAGCTTCTCTGGGTGGTTATCCTGTCAGTTCCTGGATGGTGAGGGGGGTCCCAGAAGACCAGATGACTTAAAATTAATTTAAATTTATTTCCCAAGATCCAGGGAACTGAGTGCCCTCCTCCCCCACCTCCAGTACCAGGAAAGAAACCACAGAATCTTCAAGCACCATTCAGATGATTAAAAAACACTCGGTGGTGATTTATGGGGAGCAAAATCACCTATAATTTTCCTTTTTTGATAGAATAACGAAGAGAAAGAAAACCAATTGATGAAGTTGAGTTAAATAAGGTTTTTGACACACACATAACGTCTTGATGTGAATTCAGGAAGCATACCGAAGGCGTGAAGGGGAGGAATTTAGAATCAAGGTGGTAACAGAGTATTTCCAAAAATAGGAAACACAAAATTTCATAAAAATGGAGGAAAACAAAATCACAGGCACGTATACACATAAAGAATGGATCAGGGAACGGGAAAGGGAATTACTGATTGGCACGACACAGAAATCAGAAAGATGGCATTGCGACTAAATGGGAAATCCTCCCGGCTTCTCTCAGCAGGCAGGGACAATGCAGGTGTCAGAGGCTGCCGGTCTGTGGGGTGATCGCTCCGGTCCTCTCGGTGCCAGCACGGCCTCAGCGGAGCTGAATGTCCCAGGAGCGGGAAGAGCAGCGGGAGCGGCCGGTGCTCCGGGAGACACCGGGACAGCGGCGGCGGGAGAACGGGGGGCACGGCGGCCTGGAAGCGCCGGCCCGGAGGGAACCGCGACTGTCCCTGCCCTGCCTTGATCTGAGGCAAGGGAAAAGCTCTCCGCCGGGCCACGGGGCCGGGAATGCCGCCGGGGCCCGGGAACGCCGCCGGGGCCCGGAACGCCGGNGGCAGGCGCGAGACCGGCGCGCGGGCCCGTGAGGGGAGGGGGCCGTGAGGGGCGGGGGCTCCGCCGAAACGCCCCTAATTAGAAAAAAAAAACCAAAACCAAACGAAAAGAACCGAAAATAAAACAGCAAAAAAGCACCAAAACCCGAAACGGCGCAAAGCCAGAAAGGTGCCGGGAAATGTGGAGTGCGTGAAAATGATCCTGAATCAGGTGGTAGTTACCAAGTTACCATCGCTTAGCCAAGGACGCCGTGGATCTAAGAAGCTCTCAAGGATGAAGTACATCAAGATGTTGATATCCATCGCCAGCTTGGCGAAACATTCGAGGTCCGCGTATCCTATAGCTGAAATATGTTCGTTATTGTACTAAAAACCACGGCCTGTAGGTCCAAAAGGTGCTGGCCAGGTGGAGACCCTTCCCCTGAGCATGTACAGAAATTAGGTGGGTCACGTAGTTTGTATGATCATTACTAACCAGTCCTAATGGAGAGGCTGTAGTGTTTTTGTTTAAGACAGTTTAAGAGGTGGGTTTAAGACAATTTAAGATGCGCTAAATTAGTTATCTCACTTTAACCAATCCCCTTCCACCAATAAGGAATGAATACAAATAGATGCGGGTGAAAAAACAAGTTTACCAACAAGTGAAACAGCAAGGGGCAAAAAAATAAGAGTAAATAACCAATGGAAATAGAGTTGCTAAATGTCACTAATGTCTCCTGAAGAAAAACTTTAATAGGGCCCGTGACACCTCCCACTCGTGTTCTCTTTTGGGGTTGCAGGGTCCTAGAGACAGTAACAACTGGGGGCACAGAGAGATATTGAACACAGCGACATTTTGGGTTGCCCTCAACACATACTTGGGAGGTTACTAGTTCTAAATATCTGGGTATAAATAATGGCCTGGAAGGTCCTGAGGGGCACCCTTGGTTTGTAGAATACCACAAATTTGTAGAACACCACACAAGTTTGGGCTGGGTGTGAGGCAGGGAGCATGAACAGATGAGAGCTAAGGATGCCCTTCAGTAGTTGCTTTGTGCCTTTCTCCATACCTCATATCAAAGAATTATTTTTTTACAATTTGTGGCTCTTCTGTGATGTGATTGCAACACAGAATCTGTGTTTGGTTTCTGTGCTGGTTTGGAAGCCAGACCCTGCTGGTGTGGTTTCACCATAGGAACATGAGTTCTGCCAGCAGCTTGAGAGAAAAAGACATCTGAGAGTGCTCTGTGGATTCCTGTTAATCCCAAAATTGCTACTGTGGAATTCCTGTCAGGCAGGGCATCTCAGGAGCTGCAAACCCATTGGGAGGAAGATAGACAGGAGAACCTCAGGGAAGATGCAGCCTGACTGCTGGGGGAACACCCTTTGCTCCAGGACTGAGGGGAAAATGGTCATGGTCACAGCTGGGCACGGTCTCTGGTCTTGGTGAGTCTACAATCACCTTGTTCTGCCCCAAAATGAGATGTTGACAGACTAAAACCATTTTTTAAAATGATTCTTGCTGTGCCAGGTATATTTCAGTGTGAAGGTAAATTCAATGCAAATAAGATGGTTTTCAGTTAGCTTTGTTCTGTGTGATTCCCCTCTTGGTGAAACAGAAAAAAAAAAATTAAAAATAGGAAGTAAAGATAGTACAAGTTTTGGGCTAGGGAGCTACCAGGGAAAATTATAATTCTCTCTTCCTCCAGTGTGATGAAAAATTGCCTTTCTTCAAGACACTACTCTGGAGGTACAGCTGCTATTTACTTCATTTTCTGACATCACAGCATCTTCTCCTTGTTGAATGTTTTCACAATTACATCCAAATACACATGCCTGAACCATAATGGTTCATACTTTGTCCTTCACAGTAAAAGACTAGGGAGCCCCTAATCTCCAACCCAATTCTGTGGTGGTCACCGGGATCTTGGGCTGCTGTGAAAATTCCCACCTAGGGGCAAGTTTCCTGAAACCTGGAACAGCACTTGGAAGCCCTCATGTTGAGAAACACACAGTTCAGTCATCTGAACTCATCACAGCAGAGAACCTGCTACATCAACAGCCTGTTCTTCCTCCAGGTTGTAACAGGAATATTTCTGGAGGGTTACAAGGGGTGAAGGACTACTCGCTTTTTTTTTTTTCCAGACAGAAGATTTTGGTGGTATCAGTGTGGTTTTCCTTAGCAATTTTTTTTTTCAAGCCTGAATAAAGAAATGCTCCTGCCACTGATTGCTAAGCAGCAAAAGAAAGGTTTCTTACCCTTTTCACTAGGGAGGTGAGGCCTTGAGGAAAAGCAGATCAAGGCCAGCAGAGAGCAGTGTTTTGTCAGGGACACCATTTCCCCAGGGACGGGGCAAAATAGTACAGTATTTATTTCTCTTAGCTGAAATTGAAATGTCTTGCATATATGGTCATAAAAAGCGCTGCAGTTAGGACTAGGGATTCCAAAGAAATGGGAATGTGGTGCTGAGTTGTTGGGTTTTTTCCTGCCTCCTGTGAAAAGCATTGCTTATGTGCATGGGAACAGTTCTCAGGCTGTTCCTGGAAATTCCTTCCCACTGCTGCAGACCTGGGATGGAGCGTAGGTGGTTTAAAGGGTTTTGGATTCATTCCTGAAACTGTGTCACAGGCACTGCTGTGGTCATTCTTAGGATAAAGCCACACAGTCTGTGATCTGTAACAAATTTCCAAGTATGATATCTACATATTGTACACATTACTTGTACATTTAGATTCATAGCTTGGTGTATTATATATATATCAAACCTGAGGCAGAATGCAGATCATTGGGAACCCGTTTGGGAACCATTTGGGAAACTGTCTCTGTCACTCCCGTGTTATGAGAATAATTGTTTTGGATGTCTGAATGAGAATTAATAATCAGGAATCAGAGACAAATTGTACAAATAGGAGAATCTATATAATTAGAAGGTTATTTCACCAGTTTGGTCACAGCTTCTGTGAGCAGTAACACGATTATGTTGTACTGTAAGTAAAAAGTCAGTACTTTTGGCACAGTGTGCCCATGAACTGGATGTGATTGGCATGTTGTGCAAGCCAGGTAGCAACACATGCCAAATCCATGGAATGATCCATGTCCCTACGTCCTCAGAGAGGCTCGTGGGTGTTCAACCAGCTGACCAGCAAGAGAGCTGGTCTGTGCAGCACTCAGAAATACTAAAGAAAAGGAACAGCAGCTAAACCTATAGCTCAGATTTCCACTCAGGTTCCATTTTCTGCCTTCATCAAAGAACAAATTGTGCTCGTGCTGACCTGCAGCAGAGAAGTGGGACCTTCATTGAGCCCGGAACATTTAATTTGTGTCTTTGCTGCAAACCATTGATGTGTAGATTTTTTTGTGGCCATCTATCACCACACCCTCCCCATATTCCTGAGAAGGATGGGGGGTTCTGAGGTTCTGTCACTTACCTGAGGCCCCACATGCCACCTGCTGCTCTCTGATGCCCTCCACTGTGGTTCTTTATCATTCCCAAAACTCATGACAGCTCCTGGCAAGGCAGGGCTCGGCATGTGCTGCAAGTGCTGAGCTACCATCTCCTTTCCTATGGAGGAAGCATAAATAACATATTTCTTTATCTCCTCTCTGGATATCTGCCAGTTTTTGACAAAGTCATAGAAATTAAACACCTTTGAGACATTTATGCTTCTGGCAATGTTGGCTGAAAGTGGTAACTGGTCCAGTATTTTGGAGAGGCAGTTCTGTGCCTGTATCCCAGGGGGTGTCTCCCAGGGGATGCCGCTGATATTTTCCTGCTGGTTGTGGCTGTGGTACCACAAACCAGAAAAACGGAGGCGCTCTGTGCTGCTCCTCACTGCTGCTGGCAAACCACGTGCAGAAACGAGCCGTAACCTTGGAAATGCTGCCTCAGCGTGGTCTCTCTGGTGCCCTACAGGCTGAAGTTCTTCATAAATTTATCATGACCTACATAATTGACCTATATTATGTGCCTGTTTGTTAAATAGATTGCACTAATTACAAACATGAATGGGGATAGCTTAACAGTTATTTATTTATTCTGAGGTGTGTGCCTGCTGCCCGACATGACGTACAGGAGGATCGTTGCCAGATTTTCCTCCTTGGTCCCTCCATATTTGGCATTTACCATGGACTGTTATAAGAAAACATTAATAGATTCTGCTTTCAGAAGGGGGGAAAAAAAGGAAAATTGTTTATATTGCTTTTCTAAGCAAGGGGATATATGCAAGATCCTCTGGCAGGTCTGCATACAAGAAAATTAAGCGTGAGGTAGAAAACACAACCCAGCAAAATTTTCAAGCCCTTGATGTGTAGGGCAGCGAGTAGGGGCTGAGTGTACTTTGCACCTTGGTCACTTTTTTGAGACCTTTCACTGAGCATGACCACACCCTGCTGATAGTAACCAATGTGTTTTACAGAGAAGGGGTCTATTTCTCCTTGTGCTTGTGGGGTGCTGGAGCTGTTTGAAATCCAGGGTGCAGCTGAAATGTGGTGAGTTCAGTGGAACTGCACCTGCTCCACGAGTTCTGCTTTTAACGTTTCAGACGGGCATCCACAGCCCGGCTGATTTGCCTCTAGGGGCAGATTTGGATCAGGGCTCTACAACAGATGTCTGCTGCCACAGCCTCTTCGGCTGCACTGTCAGGCAGTTTCCACTGCCGTGTCCTCATTCAGATGGACAGGGTGTGCTGGGTGTCATCTAATTAAGGGGAATTCCCCAGATTTTGGGTTTGTGTCTGTTATCACCGTGTTTTTAACTCCTCCAAATTCATAACAAATGTGCCCGTCTGTGGGCTTGTCACATAGCACTGACTCCAAGTAGCTGATTTTGGAGAAGAAAAAGTTGGGGAGGATGAAAAAAATGGAAAAAAAATTGCTGGAATTTTTCATTGTTTGCAATTTCAGAAATTGTCCCTTGTATTTCATGTTAGGGATGAATTTCCAGGCAGTCAAAAATGTATGTTTTACCAGTGGGTTGGTAGGCAAAATGTTTATTCAAATATACATAGTATTCATTTGGTAGGTTGGTTGTTGAGTGGCACAGACAGCCTATGCCTTTAACAAGCTTTTGTTAAGCAAGATTTTCATGATCTTGTTGTAATCTTGGAGTCAAATGTGAATAATCTGAGGGAGAAGGAAGTAATTTCTTGCCTTATTGTTCTCCTTCCTCTGCAGAAGATTGATCCCAACCTCTTCTATAGAACTTTTAAAAGCTATTACTGGCTTATGTATAATGTTAAAGTTCAGGTTTTGGTAAAAATGCTCTGATTTAAAAAAAAAACTTTTTAGAACATGATATTTGAAACCCAGAATAATTTAGCTCCGAGTTGACCTCTTGAGGTGCCCATGCTCCAAACAGGGCCAGATTTGAAGTTTGATTGGATTGCTCCAAGCCTTATCCAGCTGAGTGTTTAGTATTGTCTCGGGTTGGAAAATGTAACCGAAAATGTGTATTCTACTTTCATCTGTTGAAGCCGGTTGGGAGATATTGTTCTTTCTCTCTCGTTACTCTAGGGGTGGAAAGGATCAGATGCCTTCTGTTAATGGGACACCTGATAACACCAGATATGGCAGTGCCTTCTTATCTCCTCCTCCATCCATCCTCCTCTGAGGGACATCACCTGGGAATGGATTCCAGAGGAAGACTGGACCCTTTCCTGAGGATCATCCCTACTTCAACAGAGCCACATCTGTCACTCCAGGAGGACTCACCTCGGGCTGCTTCCAACACCCTGATCAACTGGGCATCAGGTTTGCATTCTGACTCTGTCAGTGGTCCTTTGTACTATTGCATTTATCTTATTTTATTTTATTTAACCCTTTTTTGTTGTTTGTTTCTTCTCTCTCTATTAAGTTGTACTTCTGACTTTGAGTCTCACTGGTTTTGCTTTCAAACCAGTACAAGTATCTCCAAGGATGGAGACTCTTGGGGTCCTGTCCGAGGGCTAAACCCCCCGTAAGGTGAAATATGTTGTGTGATACCTAACAGGAGCTTGCCATGTCCCAGTTTGTGTCACTTCTTGTGCTGTCACTGAAGATCTCTGGGACAAGCCTCCCTCAGTACTCAGCTGCCAGTTAGATTGTGACTATAGACAGTTTGCATCTTCAGATGATTTCTGGTTTTCACACTGTTTAGTTTCATGGTGAATTTTCTGTGTGAGTCTTGTGATATTTTCAATGACTATTATGTAAAGCATGTCAGAAGCAATTTAAAGGTATTATGAAAAACAGAACTGAAGGTGTCTGTCTTCCCTTAATATTCATAATGTTCTTTTGCTTGATACGTGTAGAAATTGAAATAGGAAAATGTAGCTGTCTGCCAGTTCTCCCTTATGTATATAACCCATTTCCTTCTTTGTTGGATGTTGCTTCTTGTGTCCTAAGGGACAATTTTGAAGGTGAGTCTCCTGCCTTGAGAGCTTTTTTTGGAGGTGCTCTGCTGTCCCACTGCCCCTTGAGGACAAGTTCACTGGTCTCAGTCTTCCCTCTGAAATTGCACTGTATATTAGCAATGGATGCTTAGACTCTCATAAGGGACATTGATCCTAAAAGTTACATTTTGCTCTGAAAAGATATGTATCTCTCATTTGTTAGGAGGTATCTAAAGTTTTGTGTGTGAAATAATCGTTGTACACCTTGGAGAGGAAAAAAATATTCTTTGTTAGCTTTTCCATGTCTTGCACCAGCTACTGACAAATAAATATTAGTGGTAGCCTCTGGTCAACCTTCAATCATCTACGCTTCAGGAGCTGCAGGAATGTTCTCCAGGATTTCTAAGCTTCCTTGAAGAGGCAAACTCAGCAGTTCAGTTCCTATAAATGAATGTATTTTCAAGTGCTCCAGTGGTAAATTCACAGTTGCCTTTAAAACACTCGCAAGCCCAAGTGAATGCATGAGTGATCAGCTCAGAAGTAAATGTTGGAAGTGTCTGACCTTCAACTCGAGGCATTTATAGACTTTTTTCCAACTCCAGTCTCTCTGCTCTTTAAGGACTGCACCTGCAGGAGCACCCACCCAGTGCATGCAGAAATGCAGGCACCAAAATCTATTACTTGCTTTTGAATATGAGGTGTACCCTATTGTGCCACATTTGTTTCCTCAGTAAACAGGGTCACCTGTCTTGTCTTCTAACAAAACTTATCAAAATAAGTCTCTTCTTGTAAAATCTTAGTCTCTCTGAGGAGCTCAGTTACTGCAGTGCAGAAAAACAATGCTGTGAGATTTCCATTTCTTTCCAGAAGGAGATGACTTTGATGTTGGGCACCTGTGTGCTGGTTTGAGCAACCTTCATGCTCAACATGAAGCAGAAAAGGTGCATTTTTTGGAAAATGAATGACTGAAACAACTTCTGCTTTTTAGTAGCGTGTATAACCACAGTTGCCTGGAAAGGTGATGTTTTAACTGGTTAAAATGTTGTAGTTGCATATCTCTGTGAATTAGTAAAAGCTATTTTCGGTTCACTTAACAAACTGAAGATCTCATCAGCTGTGGCATAGCAGTTGAAATGCCCCAGAGAGACCCATTTCTGGGATGTTCACTGTCTTTGGTGGATAGCTGGGATTCAAGCAGTGTGTGCCTTGAGTCAGGGTACAGAAAGCGTTTGCAGGGAAGATGGCCCGGCAGAGCAGGCAGGTGTGCAACCCCCGAGCTGGTCTGGAAAGAGCTGCTCAGCCCCAGGGAGGATGGCTTACAGCAGAGCCTGTGAGAGCAGAGAGGGTTCATTGCTCCACACTCTGTAACCAAAGCCTGGCATGGAGAGGTGGGGAACAAGGCCTTCATCCCTGCTGGTGTGGGCTTGAGGGCCCGGTCACATCAGAGCTGCCAGGGAAGCAGAGCACAGCCAAACTGAGGACTTTCCCGGGAGCAGCAGGGGTTGCTTGTGTTAGAGACCACAGCCAGAGGAGCAGACCAGCAGAAATCTGTTCAGCAAATGTACTGGCTGGCCTTCCTCAGTCAGAGGGGCAAATCCTTCCTGGGGACAGTTCAGCTGTTTGAAGAGCACAGCATCCCGGAGGGATGGTGGAATCGATTGCTAATTTCCCCCTTGTGTTCCTGGAGCAAAGAGAAAGAAAAACGCGTTGGAGTTGGGACCAGCCGTTTGCCCACCGCCCATAAAAACCTCTCACTTATCCTCATGAATAACGGGGGTTTGAATTTACCAAGCGAAGTGATGAGACCCTCCGGCCTGCTATTCATTACTCCAATTAACAGTCAGTTGCCTGAAAAATGGGCCAATCTGTTTCTTGGGGAGCCACATGGAAAATCCACAAGGCAAGCCAATTAGCATACCAGTCCTCCCCGTCTAGGGAACCTAATTTAGCTGTTTGGTTGATCTAAGTACCAAAATATTGTTGTTTTCTTATGGGGCATATAATGTTTGTTAAATGGCAGGAATCCCCCGGGGCCCATATGCTGCCGATACTCCCCGCGTCCTCCCGGGCCGGCAGAGGCAACAAGGCAGAGCCGCTTTGTCCCGCACACGGCCCCTGTGTTTTCCTGGCACAGCGCGGCAGCTGGGCCAGGGCAGAGCAAGCCCTCGCCACCCAGGGTGGGCGGGATCGCTTCCCTCCGAAATAGTTGCACACTTGAGCAAGCCCATTGTCCGCACGGAAAGGGTTTCAACCGCCTCCGAGCGGGCAGCCGGGCCCGGAGAGCCGCAGGGCCCGCGCCGGACAACCTGTCTGCACAGCGCATTGTGCCGCAGCAATTAGTTTGCAAATTGCCCATTTGCACATCCGCGCCTGAATCGGCTACATTGCTCCCGCGGGACCTGTTATTCTTATATTGCTGTTAAGGAAGGCCCATGAATAAAAAAAGGTAATTTGGACGGACGCCTTTTGGAGCCTCTTGCTCGGTGAGGATAGGCAGAGGGAGGGGTCCCTAAAAGCAGGAAAAGAGTGATTCTGCGGGATGTTGTCTCTTCACGTTCCTAATTCTCTGGGTTGATGCTAGTGTAGCTGTGGCACGAGTTGTGCAAAGATTTTTGCTCATTTCATAGCTTTTTGTGTGTGAGAGAGAAAACGCATGACAGCTGCCTTTACTGCCATTCCTTGTCCTTTGGCTCTGTGCTTGGAGATGTGGCCCCAGTCCTGTAACTGAGCAGCTCCTTCATTTCTGGAGAAATCCCATGTTGGGATTTTAGCAGCCAGAGAAACACCAGAGCTAGCAGTACATTCTGACTGATTTGGTGGCGTTATTTTTATTCTGGTCTGCGTTTGCTGGAGATGGTGAAGAGAAGGAAAGGAAATGGAAAAATTGGAAGGAAAGGACTCGAACAAAATGGACAGTCCTCAGTGTTCACAGCACGTTTAGTTCTCAGTGTTCACAACCCCAAACTGCCATCACTGCTCCCTGGTCAGCAGAAGCACAGCATAGGTGAGGTGTGACTGCGTCTGTCATACCTGGGCATTTTGGTCAGATACTCCAATTAATCTGTGCCTGCTGAGGAGGTGGTGCTCTCACCAGCTCTGTTCATCTGTGCAGGTCTCTGAGGGTTCTGCTGCCCAGCTTGGAACATGCTGATGTTTCTCCACCATCCTCTCACTGTCCTAAGCTGGGGTTTAGGTCAGCTGCTCACCTTGCAGGCCCTAATACAAGAATTCAGGTGCTGCTATATGATCACCTTTTGGACACTGCATTCCTGCCGGGTGTCCAGAGCCTTGGTAGCCCAGTGGCTACTGCTAAGGCTGAGAAAAGTGACAGAAAAGCAAGTTGTGGTCAGGTGATGTGCATGTCCTGCACGGACATCTGCTTTTCTTCTGGGAAATCTCAGAATATGATGTGGTAGATGCTCTGTGGCATTTATGTTTTTAACTTAAAGTTGTCAGAGGCCACATAACAGCAGCACCACCCCCCACCCAAAAAGAAAATCTCTCTCTGCCTCATATCTTTATGCTGTAGTTTCTGATCATGTCTTTTCTGAGGGTGAATCCTGATCATGTCTTTTCTGAGGATGAATAGTGTCACTCTACCCCATGTGCACATGACACAGTGTATGAACAGCCAAGTTCACAGTTGGCACAGTTAACAGCAGCACATTTTTTTTGCTGATGTAAATAACATTAGGGAATCCATGGTGGAAAATATGCCCCTTCTTCTTTTACCCAAATTCTTCTTGTTTCTGGGAGAGAATATTCTCTAACCAAGGCATTTTATTCAACATTTTCTTAGCTGTTTTTGGTACCATCCCAAAGGACTGTCTCCAGTCACCATCTTTTCCATGGAGTTAGATTTGTTTTTTGAAAGCAAAAATCTGTTTCTGCAAGTGTCTCAATTTGCTTGCGCATCTGACCAGACCCTGTGCTCTTTAGTGTTGATTTATCACCTTTGCAAATGTGATGGGAACTCGGTAACATTTAGTGTTTCTTTGCAGCTCAGTGGTTAACCAAACTCTGCTGGGCTGAGAAAAGGCTGATGTTGATTCGAGGATTTAGCAGTCAAATAGATTGAGAACTTGCCAATATGGGCACAGCCAATTTTGTATTACAGTCATTTCTATTTAAACCAGAATGAAATAAAATTCCTTTGAGAAGCTGTAGTAGTATTTTATCAGCATATTTGCAATCTTTGAACCAATTTATAATCTCATAGAAAAGGGCCATTTGTCTGTTCTGAAAACATAAAAAGCAGTAAATCCTGATGCTGTGTTAGCTCTCTCGAATTCCTTACATATTGAGTTACCTACTTTTCCTCCTTGGAAGGGTAAGGAGCAGGAAGTCACCTGCAGATTTCTCCAAAAGGTGTGACCACTGCTGCTTTCCTTGTTTGAAACTGCAGAGGTTTATTGGCTTGGAATTGTTCTGAACAGTGAATGACAGCTCAACAATCAGCATCTTGTAAGAAGGATATTCCTTAGCACAGGATATTCCTGTGCTAAGGAACAGGAAATATGTTTGCTCTTGGGAAAAGTAGGGACTTCCTTCTTACTTTCCTTGATTCTATGAGTGATGCTGTATTTCAGGGCTGTCCTCTTATTTCAGTGTCTGTCCTTGCCAGCTCCTGCCTGCTGGTTGGTAACCACTGGTGTGATGATTTCACTGGAGTTTAAAGCAGTTGTGCCTGTGATCCTAAGTTTCATGATGGTCCTGAGGTTTGAGGAGCTGGGGCTGTGCATGGGGGAAAAAAGGACCAGGCTGCAGCTTTCCTGCTCCAGGCTGCTGCTCCTCCATCAGAACTGTGCTCCAAATGCTCTGGGGAATGGGTGACTGCTGCATTTTATTAAAGACGTGCAACCGCAATAATAATCGGATAAAAGGATCATTTATTGTCAAACGATTATGGAGCTGCATTATGTGATTTCATATCTTTCCCTTCAAAATCTCTGCATTTCCAACCAGCTTGCGGTTTTACTCTGTGCCATTAACACGTTGGTATTACACAGGAGTATATTTCACATGGCAATTCAGCGGGATATGGATTATGTTATCAGGAAATAAATAAAATTTTCTCAAGTTGGCCTTGGCTCTGCTGGTGGTAATCATCAAATTGTTTGTCCTTAAGCTATGGCAGAGGATTGGATTCTTAAAAACTGGATAGAGAAAAATGCTTTTAGAGTGATTTCTTTACAATAAAAACATGATAGTCTTAAAGCTAACTGATAATCTTTGTGAGTCCATTCCATGTGAAGCAGGAGAGCAGACAGATTCCCAGCTGATGTAAGTCAACATAGTCCTGGTTTGCTGAGAAAGCTGGGGCAGTCCACAGCAGCTGAGGATCCAGCCCCGTGACTGAAAGGATCCTCATCTTGCTGGCAAAACAAGGGAAAAGACGGTAACAGGATTTTGTGAGGACAAATAATATTACAGAGCAAATCAGATGGGCTGGGGACCAAATAGGATGGTGGTTTCATTTGTCGTTTCTCAAGATATATATATTTTTAAATTGGAATATGCACCAACAGGGACAAGTTGTCTCACGGAGCTGCTGAGGGCTGTTAACCTTTTTTAGTACAGTTTAGTTCCTGAGTGGTACACCTTTAATAACAAAACTCCCTGTTTAATCTCCTCTGGAGGTCTGCGTGACATTACGAGCTGTAATCTAACCCTTCCAGGTTATTGTCGATGCACTTATGGCCATAAAACCTTCTTTGGGAGAATTAGGTATTTTTCTCATTATGCATGCCAGTAGCTTTTCATTGAATATCACTCGATTTCCATGAAAATCTGAGTTCCTCTGGCAAGTTGCAGTTTACCTAGTGTGTAAAAAAGGATCTTCAGAATTTTCTACTGCTCTGTCCTCTAGCACCTCTGAATTAAATGGGTGAGGTACTCTCTGATGGACTGCTGGGGAGGGAAAGCAGTTTGTCTTCAGAGCAGGCAGATGCAGGATGTGCGTGGGGAAGGAAATGCTGCGAGCAGATCAGTCCCTGCTGTATGTGGAGTCATTTCAGGACAATGGCCTGGTGGTTGGAGCATCCATCCATTTCTGTGCCTTCCTCTGCCTGCAGGACCTCGCTGCCCCATGTCCTGTGAAAATGTGCAGCTGCTTGGGTTCACCACTGACCCTTAAAAGGTGTTTAAGGTGTCCAGGGTTGCGTGTAGACACCTAAAGCCTGAGCCCCAGGCAGCCAGAGCCTCAGCTCCTGTGAGGAAAGTAACACTTCATTTCTTTGCCCTTGTACATCCAGATTTATCCAGAAGGTCCTAGAAAGGGCCTTTCTCTTGCTTTGCTTGTCGTGCTAATAATGAACAGCCACAGCATGGAGGCTGGAGTGACCGCAGCTAGAGGAGATTGCATGGCTGTGTCATCCCTCCTCGTGCCACGGATGCTGTACTGATCCTGTCCTCATCTGGGATATCCAGGAATGCACGGGCAGCAGGGCTGTACCAGGGTGAATGCCCAGGCAGCTGCCCTCTGCCCTGGGAGCAGTGCCAGCTCTCACACTCCTCCCCAGGTGGAGCAGGGAAATCAGGTCACGGCAGAGAGGGGTTGCAGGTTTGCCATCTGCAGAAGAGTTTGTGTGAGTTTGCCCTGCTGGGTCAGTGGCAGGTGTCCAAGGCACTGGGAATATTGGAGAGTCTCGTCCTGCTGGGTTGTGAAAGGCAAGGAGAACTTTGCTGGCAGAGGATGTCTCCAGTCAGGTCTTGCCTGCACCCTGTGTTGGTCTGGTGCTGCCTGGATTTTGTGTTGCTGAAATGTTTGTGTGTACAGAAACCTTTGTGGAGACCATTGCTGAGATGTGCCAAATCCTGCAATACAGAAATGGAACGTGCTGGTGCATTCCTGTTTCCCACCATGCCTTGAGCATGGAGGAGAAGAAAGGTGGGAGATGTTGTAGTGTTTAGTACTGTGGCTGTATTGTGAGTAAATCCTCTCTGCTCCAGGAACACAGGGCAGACCTGGCAGGGTCTGCATGTCCTCCATGTCCTAGAGATCACTGAGAGCTCATGGCTAAGCTGGAAATCAAACTGAAGCCTCTCAGGTGCTTGAGACAAGTCACCTCCACCTTTTCTTTCTAACTAGCTATCTCAAGTTCTGTGTGCCACTCACCTTAGGGGGCTGCCCAACACTGGAGAAATCCCAGGCTGATCTGTGTTACCCCTGCCAGCTAGTTTTGTTTTGCTTGAAATTAATTCCTTTTCTTTTCAGAGACTTGTTCAGTGGGGCTTGGCTTGAAGAGGGGTAGAAATGCCATCACACATTCTGTACCTTATGAGGGGAAGTGTAATTGAGCCCCCTACCTTTTAAACACCTTTTAAACACCTTTTAAACACTGCCCGCCTTTGAATAATCAGGGAAAGCCATCACAAGGGTTAAACGCTTTATTTAGATGGCTTTGTTTGTTACGTGTGTGCTTTGCTTGTTCTGAGAATTAACAGAAGATAAGCTAAAAGTTCATTTATAAGAGTATTAAAGGATAATTATGATGGAGTAAATGCAGCAGGTCAAAAGGCATTATGATGAACAGAATCATAATATAGGGCTTGGGAAAATAAGCTAAAATGTACAATGCCTAACATCACTCACTGAATGCCACAGAAAGTGTTCCTCCTCGCAGTTTCTCTCTGCCTCTTCATTCCCACTCTTAATTAAAGTACCTCAATCAGCACTCTGCTGTTTGGACATGAATATGTCACAATAATCAATTGCAGTAACTTAAATTAAACTTTTGGGCAGGCATAAATATGTGACCTTTTAATATCAACGAAATGATAAAAAAGATTTGGTAGGAAATCTGTTTCAATCAGATTAGAGGAGAAGTGGGTAAAGCTGATTACAAGCCCACTAAACACAGTATTTGGGCAGTATTTGTTCAGAAACAATAGCGTTAATTCTACTTTAACAAGTATTATCTGGAAAATCAATAATTAATGGTAACCCATTATCAACTTGTAATTTAGCACAGAGATTAAGTTGGAGGAGAAGTGAAAGCGAGTGGGCAACCTGCTTTTACTTGACCTGTCAGGCTGGTGGATTAACAAGTGACAGTAGGGCTTCATATTTTTTAAAGGAGAGGTGGTAAAAATAAGTCAATTTGGGGCTCTTGCTGTCTGGCACCACCCTGCCCTCCTGCCTCCTCTTTTGCAGAAGAGCTGCCTTGTGCAGCCAGGGGGATGGCATCTTCAGGGGCACTTGGGCCTGGGACAAAGCTGCCAAATCCACGGGATGCATGGAGAGAGGTGGACAGAGGAGGGGAGAAGGTGCTGTTTGTAGGTGGGGTGAGCACGTGCAGCAGCATCCCCCTGACTGGGCTTCCTACAGGGGCATCCCCACTTTAACATCTTCATGCAGCCCCCAGCTTGCCAGAGTGCCCTCTACCCTGCTTCCTTCCTTCACTGACAGCACCTGTAGCAACATGTGGGGATGCATGTGAGCAGCCAGGTTTTCCTCAGCCAGCTCCCCCTTCCCCTGCCGATGTCAGCTCTGTTTGGGGAAACAATCTGATCTGTCGTCTGCGTGGCACTGGGACTCAGATACCAAACAGGTGATGGGTTTGTGAGGACAGCATTGTCCCACAGGATACAGATGTCCTGATCAAGGACCTGGGTGTGTCCACTTGTGCATGATTCTCTCAAGGTGCCTCTGTGTGTTTGCTGAGGCCAGAGCAGGCTTTTAGAAGAGGAACATTCCTAAATTTCAGGTAGACAGCAGTGAGCCAACACTTTTACCTCTCTGCTGGTCTGCCCATCTTCTTCTTCTGGGCAGAGGCTCTTTCTTCTTTCTTCCCAGAGCTGAGTTACCTACCTGGTTTTGGGCAGGGTGCGATGCAGTCTGTGGGCTGTAGGTGGGTTTATGAGAGTGAGGGAGTAAAAGGAGGTGTCCTGAGGGCAGTGCAGAGCAAGAAAGCCAGTGCTGGAGGACTTTTGGAGGCTCTGGTGCAGCTGGATGTGGCTCTGTAGCCACCCACAGGGGGGATGCTCTCTGCCTTGCCCAAAGGCATTGGACAAATGGCAGGCAATGGCCTTTGTATGGAAGAGAGGCAAGTGTGCAGGAATACATCACCTCTCTTAGCAGGGTTAGAGCTGGAAATAGTGACCTCTTGAGCTGGCCTCACGTGTCCCACCAGACTTGCCCTCACTCTTGGTGTGGGTGAGGAACACCGTGGCAGGATGAGAAGCCCAAGAGCTGTACTTTGTGTCTGTTTCCCCTGGCTGCATCCTGTGTTTCTGAGGTGCCCTGGCAGGGCAACTGGCAGGCTGATGTCCCCACCCCACTGGACACAGCTGGCCTTGGGGCACGGGGTGGTGGTGGGGCTCCAGGGCAGCCAGCAGGGCGGGCTGCTCCAGCACAGGGAACAGATTGAAGGCAGATTGCGCGGGTGAGGCAGCACCGTGCTGCACAGATAGGGAGTGGCCTCAGAAATGGCATTTAATCATTCAACATTAACACGAGACATCTGTCACCACCCTTGGCAGTGATGGTGCTACACAGCAAAACAATATGTTCTGGTGCTCCTAATCACAGGAAAAACACTACTTTTTTTGCACTGAGTTCTTTTAGTGCCCGGCACAAATCCTTCTATTTTATTATAGCAATCCCAGCCAAATCCTCCAATAAATGGAGTTTTTATTAATGTGCAGCTGTTGAATGAGAAAAAAAATAAAACTCAGAAATAAAAATGAATCCCTGAATAATCAGGCTGATCCCATGCAGTAAGAACAAACAGGCCGACCACATACTTACAGCTTTTTGGTATTATTTAAAAATATGGTCAGGGCTTTTCTTTCCCACTCTATTTTTTACACAGACCTGATTAGATTTTGCTCAGGAAAGTCCAAACCACTTCTGTGAGCTAGATATGCAGCAAGGAGTGAGAGGAGCTGGGATGAGGGTTACATCCAGTATGTGTGCCTGATATTTGCCTGCTGCAGTGGTCAGGAATTTGCTTCGGCCAGGGAAGAGAGTGGGAGGTAGCACAGTGCCCAGGGTAGCTGGGGTTTGGCTTTGCAGTGAGGGATGTGCTTGCAAAAGAGAGTGTCAAAAAAAGCAGGGTGCAAAAAAAGCTAAGCAACACAAATCCTCTGACCGTGGCAGCTCTCAGCAGAGGATGGTAAAAGCAAGACTAGATGCAGTTTGCCTTGATTTTGAGCTTGCCAGGTGAAATGCCTGTCAAAAGTGCTGTTTTGCAGCTAGAAATGAAGGAGGAGGGATCCCATGGTGACGTGGTGGGTGAGGCAGGTGCTGAGCTGGGAAAAGAGCCGTGCTCACCCTGCATTTAGCCCCAGGTCCTTTCGCTGTGCACACGTCCTGCCCTGCCAAGGCATCTGCGAGCTGTGTGTGATGAGTGCAGAGGCCTGCCAGGAGCAGAACAAATCTCCTTCCCTCATGCTCACTCCTGCTGCTGGGAGCTGTGGTCCAGCCCTGCCCCACCCGCGGCCCAGCACGCGCGGTGGAAGCCGGGCCAAAGCAGGTCCAGGCTCCCGTCCAGCTGGCAGGGCAGCCACTGTCCAGGGCTGCTCCCTGATGGCTCTGGCCCAACGGGAGTGCTGGAGCAGCAGAGATGCAGGGAATCGCTGGAGCTGCTGGATGTGTGTAGGTGGATCCAGGGGGCTGGGAGCTTGGGCAGCCACCATCCAGGACTGCTTCCTGATGGCTCCGGCCCAATGGGAGAGCTGGAGCAGCAGAGATGCAGGGAATTGATGGAGCTGCAGTTGTCATAATTTTTGTTCTGATGCTCCCTTACCGTAAAACATTTTTCTGGAGTAGGTTTTATGCCAGAAGTTTGTACATTTGTATGGTCTATTTTTTTTTCTTTTCATAGCTTTGGACAAAAAAAACCCAATTGTAGTGCTTGATGCATCTAAGTGTACAGATTATTTTGCCAGCTTTTCTTGCAATATATAGATAAACAAATCTACGGTAATCACTGAATTCCTGGCTTGTGTGTTACTGTAAGGTGTTTCCCTCTGCAGATTGATTTCATCACAATAAATGATATAAAATACTGACAATTCTAATTTTAACTAATGTGATTAATATTAGAAATTACAGGGGCTTTTAGCTGTACTCCTTTCTAGCTCAAGAATGTCTCTGTTTTTGGAAATGAGACAGCAAAAAAGAATCCTTTGAAATTTCTGGTATTTGCTACTGCTATGAACAGAGGGCTAGACTGAAGGTCAGCTCTAGCTTAACAAAAAACAGTGTTATTTTCCAGTTTGCTCTCTTTTCAAATTAGGCTTTAACAGAGAATAAAAATACTGTTAATTATTTAACTGCAAGATAATAAAAGTTGTGTATGCTTCCCTGTGCACCTCAGTTGCACACTTCAGAATGGATTTTTGAGGTCAGAACTGCATGTGTGCAGGTGGATGCCGGGGAGCTCGCACAGCCCCGTGCGGGCACCCCCAGAGCTGAACCTCCAACAGGAGGGCAGAGCCAGCGTGGGAGCACCCCCTGAGCCACCTGGGCTCCCGTGCTACCCCAGGCACTCCCAGGCTGGCTGTGGCCATCAGGACAGTGCCTGTCACCACAGGCAGACCCTGATCAGCCTGCCTCATGTGGGGCAGGAGCAATGTCCTGAGCAGATAGCACCCTGCCTACGAAATGGCACCACCATCTCTGCTATTCATTCTGATTAAATTCAAGCCAAAGTAAAGCCCTAATTCTTCTGATTAAAGCTTAGAAGTTAAGCTCTTCGAACAGGATGTGTGCCTTGCCCTGTGCTCTCCTAAACCACTTTGTCCATTCCATGACAAGACACTAATAACATACTCCTCTAGGTTTCTTCTCAGACAAATATGGTATTTATATGTGGTCACCTGGCTATTTTGGAAACAGGGAAGTAGAAGCAGAGGTCTGTTACTATGAGGGTTTCTCCTAGCTGCCTGAGCATTCATATTAGAAGAGAAGACTACCTTCTCACGCTCTGTTAATGTAAACATCAGCTATGTTTATGGAACATAGCCATGGCTTTGCATTCCAAGCTGGGACAAACAAGACTGTGTGACAGTCACCTTGACCAATGTGGTAAGGAAAGTAGAAACTCCATCCTCCAATCCACAGGCTTCATGGCACCTGTATAAAGGTGCCCCCTTTGGTAAATAAAGGGTCTTCCTGCCCTGATCTCGATGGAACCCACACCTGTGTCCAAGTCTCATCTTTCCCTGGGAGCCCCGCGTAGTGATAGAGGTCCACATCTGCCAGGGTTTATCCTTTATGGATTGAGCTTTTCCTAGAGGAATTGCCCTGGGAGAGATGCCTCAATCCAGGCCTGAGTTGGGATGTCACAGAAATGCTGCGTTGCCTCAGGTTCTCTACAAGCATGGGATCAGCCTGCTGTCACCACCCTGCAGGGAGTGGGTAAAAGGGAACTACCCTGGTGCGTTGGGGTGTCAGGGACAGGAGCAGATTGTCACTGTTTTATCCTCCATGAACAGGTAGTTTACCCACTCTGTTATGAAGCTTTACTTGAGTGCTCTGTACCCTGCTTGTCTGCTCTGCAGGACTTCCTGAGGATGTGGGATAGGCTCACTTCCAATGCACTTGCCTTTCAGGAGAAGCTCCTGGCACCTGCTGGGAAGTGTGGCCCTGGGCAGGACCTGGGCTGTTGTGGTTTCAGCAGGGTCTGGGGACACATCCTCAGGGACTCATCCTCCACAGAAATTCATCTTCGTGCAGGGAATCTAAAGAACTTCTGTCTGGAACATCTGGCATGGGGAAGCTCTCCCATCCTTTCCTCCTCTGCACCACAGCCAGAGGCACAGCCTGGTATTGTTTGTCACAGATCAATGCATTTACCCATGTGGAAAAATGTCATTACCACCAGGGCTCGGCTTTTCTTTCCCCTTGAACCGCCCCTGCTGTGCTGGTGAGGGGCTGGCTAATTGCCTCTTTTCTCAGGTTGTCCCTTGGGATGGCTATCCCACAGCTCAGCTGCACTCTCAGGGCTTCCCCGGCCCAAGGGGCTGCTTTGCCAAACAAATGAACACTCAGCCCCTGTGCAGGACCGTGGGGCTCTTTGTTACATCTCCTCCTGTGAGCTAAAGAAACAAAGGGAGGGGTCACTTAAAAAGAGAGGCAAGGATGGATAGTGGGCTGCCAGGCAGGAGGGGGGTGCAGGTAACCTGCCTATCTGTGCATCCTGCTGGGATGGCCCCCAGGATGGGATGAAGCACAGATTTCCTGCCCTGGGCAGACAGGAGCACAGGGAAGGGTATTGCCTGGGCTTTCTGCAGGAGCTGCAGAGGAGGCTGAGCTGGCGGTGTGGAAGGAAATGGTGGCCAGGCATCTTTTCCCTGTAGAAACTGGAAACTTTCTAGGTATCAAACTACAGGAAATAAGAGCCTTCCCTGCAGTTTCCAAATAGGAAGAAAATACATTTGTTCTACCCTCAAAATCCATCGTAACCTCAAATCAAAAGGGAAGACTGCAGACAATAATCCCACAAATGGGAGGTTTATTTCTTCCTGTTATTACTTTTCTTCCTCTTCTTTTTCCCAGAGTGTGACAATACCAATAATATAAGTCCTGTCTGAGATGTTTAAACAATTATTCATTGTCAGCAACATTCAATCTGTTCTTTTTATACAATATGTTCCCTTTTGGCATCAAGGCCCACCTTGACTATGTTAGAGGAATCCTATCAAAGTAAAACCCAGGAGCCAGTAGAAAAGCTGGAAAGTCCTCAGTGCTAAGATCTGTCCTTTATTTTAGAAAAAATTAGTCCCCCAAGAAAATTTTACAAGTTTTGCAGCTCAGTGCTGCCAGTGTAAAAAAACAGAGGAGAAGATGGTGTAGGAGTGACATTGGTGAGAGCAAGGCTGAGCTGTAAGAGGAGAACCAGGAAGGGGAAGTCCCCAGGTGCTGAAAGATGCCCTTTCTGCATCCAGAAAGAAAACTGGAGAATGCAGTGTCAGAGCACAGAAAACACATTGCTGGGTGAGAGGGGGAAAGCTGGGCAGGAACAGCTTTCCTGCAGAGTCAAGTAAAATGGGGGAAGTGAGCTACAGGAACGCTGTCTGTATTTCTCACCCCAAATAATGGGATTGCCTATAAAGGTGAGACAGGCAAGCGTGTGTGCCCTCACTCCTCTGAGAAGGAGGATCCATGCACATTAATATATCCATGTTATTTTTCTCTTATATCTGTAGGTCTTTTAGATGGTCTGTTCGGGACAACACAGCTTGGGTAAATTGTCATTTGCTTGTGTAATGTCTGATGGCATCTGTGAGGCTGCCACTTCAGTCTTCAGCTAAAAGTCCCCAGTTTAGGTCTCTTAGAAGTCCAGTTGTTAACAGGGGAGAGTGAGGACACTGTGAAACTCATTAATGACTTGTCTGGTCTGTCTGAAAAGAAATAGTTTGTGTTGGGAAGCCATGCTTCAAAACTGCTCAGCTGCAGAGTGTGGAGATAGCTGGGAAAGGCCAGGTGCCATTTGTCACAGCACACCCAGGCCGGTGCAGAAAGGGATCTGCACCTCCTTGCACAGCCAAACCCTCTGAATCCACCTGCCAGCAGAGGTGCCCCACTGCAGCACTCAGCCCTCAGGAGAGCTGATCCACAAAGCCGCATTACGGGGAAGAGTGAGAGTAGCTCCTGTGTGCTGGTGTCCCCTGCTTTAATTAGGTTCGTTTCTTTCATGGCAAGTACTGTCATACCAAGCTGAAAAATCAATACCATATGGCACAGCACTCAGATAGCAAACTTGGAGATTAATTAAAGGAGAAGTGCTTCTGTTGGGTCTCAGAGCACAGTGCCTGTGATTAGGCATGGCTGAACTGGTTTGGAAATGCAAAGGCTGGGCAGCACCAAAGCCGAGCTGGACGCTCTGACACTCTGGGGTCAGAACAGACTGCAATCTCCCTGTGCTTTACTGTCTGAAATCACTGGATAACACGTGTCCCTGGATTTCCCTGTGTCCTGCTTCCAGGCAGGAGGGAGGTGCGAAGGGAAGCATTGCTCTGGAAGGCTTCTGCTTGGTGAGGTGCTGGGTGTGAACATGGAAAAGGTGCAGCCTGGGGACTCGCTTACTGCTGGGAGAGGAGAGGGAGAAGGAGAAGAAGGAGAAGAAGAAGGAGAAGGAGAAGGAGAAGGAGAAGGAGAAGGAGAAGGAGAAGGAGAAGGAGAAGGAGAAGGAGAAGGATCAGACTTCATCACTTCGGAAGTTTCATTTCCAGGGCACAGACCAGAGTGGGACAATGTCTACCCCTCTTTTGGGAGTTGCTGATTTAATGAATGTGGCAGCTATTGTGTGTGTTGGGACCCTCACAGCCGTTTTTCTTCTGCCGATACTTTCTTTTCTTTTCGGCTTTAATGAGGGTTTCTCTAATTGACTTGATGATTTCTGTTTAATTAGCACATTTTGGAGGAATGATCAAAAAATAATAAGATAAAGTAATCAGACAAGCATAGTGCAAAGGAATAATAGCTCCTTTGTGGGGCTAATTGGAATGGACAGTCCATAGGCTAGTTTGGGGCTCCTCACAGTTGGATATTCCCAGCCTAGTTGTGCCTTGTGCCCAGAGCTTCCAAACACTCACATAGACCCAGCTTTGGTAGTCATTTCAATTAGCTTTAATGAGCTGTGAATGAGCACCAAGGAGAACCGAGTCTGGGCCTGACCTGTTTTGCCATTGCCCAGATTTTGCTTAAGGCTGTGGCAGCAGAGTTCGCCCAGAACCTGCGTGAGGTGCCGGGCCCTGGGCAGCACCAGGCAGAGCATCTCCAGGGAGGGCTGTGTCCCAGCTCACCCATCCCGTGTAGGACAAGAGGGGGCTGCCCACGGGGATGTGGGATGGGCAGATAAACGGTACCAGAAAGCAACGAGTTTGGCAGAAGCAAGGAGGAGGGGAAGCCAAAAGCAGCAGCTGAAGGAGCAGCCAGAAATCGGAGCTACCACTGTTGTGCCTGCTCCATCTGGGTTTCTTCCTGAACACTCTGTCCCTCCTGTTCTTCCCATACACACACCTCTGGAACAAGCCCCAGCCTGCTCCCTGGGAGCAGGGACAGTGCTTTCCATGGCCACATCACCTATAGCTCCGTGGAGATACACGGGGCGAGCTCTGCTTGCTCACCCACTGCCGGCCATGTTGATGTTGTAGGTGCAGCACCTTGCTGGCCATTTGTTTGCCCTGTGCTGGCTGGGAATTAATTAGGAGATGGGTTCCAGGCTGCTGTGACAGCTGTCTGCGTGCGGCACTTCCCAGCAGTTTGATTAAATCTGTGACACTCCAGATGTGAGCGCCCTGTGCAGCAGCACATGCTTTGCTCTTAAACTCCACTTAAACCGTGACTGCTCTTCTGGTTTTAATCAAAGGCAAATGCCTTAAGACAGAAATCTGCAGAGGAATTAGTAGGGATGTCTCTGGGGCGTGTGGAGTGGGACATGGAAAGGGACCCCCGTGCCAAATTAGGGCTGACAACACTTACAGTAAGCTGGGCTGGCCGTGCCACTGCACGGAGCAGGTGATGCAGGGCCAGCTGTGGCCACCAGCAGGCTGGCTGAGCTTGCCCTGCACAGCAGGAGCCCAGGGGCTGTGGCACCAGCACCATCCCTGGGGAACAGGCTCCAACCTGCCAGGAGCGGGTGCAGGTGCTGGGTGTGGGGCTGGGGAGGAGAACTGGGCTGGTGCAGGTACAATGGACTGGAGTGCAGTAAGAGCTGGGCTTTTCGAGATGGTTTCTCCATCCAGCCCAGGGCACAGGAGCCTCTTACACCCTGAGCTGCCTGAAACTGTCAGATGGTCCTTTATTATTGACCTGATTCATATCTAAACCGTGGAGGTGAAAGCTGTCTTATCCCATTACTAATCCCCTAAACCAGGCCCTTCAATACCTTCTCCTTGCTGCCCCCTCCTCATTGCTGCAGCAGGTGGCTCCAGGCTGAGTGCGCATCTTCTGGGGCTTTCCTGAGCCTCATGGTGAAGACAGGGTCTCCAAAAACCTACCAAGTGCTGGCTCTGGCCTTACCGTCAGCTGAGGGGCCCTGCCAAAATGCTGCATGGATCTGTAATCCCCTAAGGACTCGCAAGGCTTGATTCTGGGGTCTGAGCAGGACAGCTCCAGCATCCATCCCATCATGCATGCTCTCCACCCTGTAGGTCATGGCAGGTGTCTGACACGGTGGTGGGGCAGCCATGGGGAGGAGGGGACCACTTGGGGACTGTCCTGCCTTGCTGGATCCCTACTCTTGCAAAGTGCAGCGGGCATGGGGCTGCTCCAGTAGCAACTGCAGGCAGCATTCACCCCCTGGGATGTGGGATTGCACCGAGGGACTGCCGGGGTCCTGCTCTGGCAGAGCCCCGTGCAGGCTGTGGCTGCTGGGGCACCTTGAGGCTGCTGGGCCGGCTGGCACAGGCATCCTGCCCGTGGGGAGGGGGGCAAACCCCGGGGAAATTAGAGCAAGGGGCGATGTTTGATGTTCTGCTCTTTAAGCGATTAATAATCTTTTGGCGTCGGAGAATCAGCTGAAAATCTTCCTTAGAAAATAATGAGCAGAGAAACATTTACTGATTAGTCTAATCCCAGCTAATCCTATCTGATGAGCATATATCAAGATATCCTTTAACTGATTTATTGTCCAAAGGACCGCTGAAGATGCCCGTCTTCACCACGGCCGGGGAGCTGGGGGTGGCAGCAGGAGTGTCCCCACACCCCACACCCCTGTCCTGTCCAAGGAGCGGGCCTGTCCCCGTCCCCCAGGGCACGGCCCTGGCCACCCTTCCCCCGGGCAGCAGCGCCATATCCAGGCCACCTTGCCAGCATGGGGAGATTTAATCGCTATTTCCATTTCTGCATCTATCGGCTTTCTCTTGGGTTTGAGCTTTTATGTTTCATAAACTGATTAGGAGCAATTATACGTGCTTTATCCCCAAACTTTCCAAATGCCTAGGCCATATGCATATTTAAGGCTTCATCATCTCTCCCAACAGCTCAGCCTCAATGTAAACTGCTGAAATCAAGCTGATTCTGGGACAACATCAAAAATTAGGGTTTTAACCACTAATATCTGCTTGAACAGGAAATTTGTTGTGGGTGGTGGCCGGATTATGACTTCTAATTACTGTGGCAGATCCTCCCTGCCTAGCAGTGAAAGTCTCCTATTCCAGCAAAACTGCAGCAAAACCTCTCTGGAGAGGCAAAGATGCCCCGGGGGACCCCGGGGTGCTTTGTGCCTGGGCAGGGGCAGCCCCGGGTGGGGCTGAGCACAGGAGAACCCTGAGCTGGTGGTTTGGGAAGTGTGACCACACTCCCACAGCTCCCACTCCCCTCATACCCATTTGCCTTTCTTGGTGAGAAGCACGATGGTCCAGAGGGTCCCCCCCGCCAGCCCCCAGCGCCGGCCACGGCAATTATCCTAAATGAAAGTTATTGTTCTGCTAATCCCGGGAACAGCTTGCCGTGGGAGATTTGGGTCTTTCTTTAATAATGCAAAGTTAATGCGGAGTCCCCTTGTAATTATCTTTATCAGAAGGACCCTCGGTTAATCTGACCGTCCGATGAGGGCCTGGATCAGGCGGCCCGTGTAAGCCGGTTGTAAATCATTTCCATCAACAGATGAAGGGAAGGGGGGAAAAATTGCAGCCCAGGTGCAAGAATCTGGGAAAAAGGGAGTGCAGAGGCCAGGCACCTCGGGGTGGCCCTGGCCCTGGTGACAAGGCGCCTGGGGTCAGGGAGGGTCCTGCCCCACAGCCCTGCCTGTTCCCATTCCTGTCTCTACTTGCGGAGCCCAGCGGGATGTCCCGTTGGGATGTGGGGCTGAAGGGTCCAGGGCTAGAGTGGGGGTACCGGCTTGCATGGGAGGAAGGGATATGGGGACACAGGGACATAGCAGGGGGTTCCTGGGAGGAAACCCGGAGAGGGAACCCAGGGGGATGAGAGGGTATTTATGGACGATGGGGGGAACAGGGTGACCGGGCCGGGGTGGGACAGGC
>VXBR01011251.1:0-12704 GCA_013400215.1 Cisticola juncidis
AGTCTGAAAAACCTGAAAAAAAGCAAAACATGATTTTTGCAATTTTGCAAAAAACATGAGTATTGCAATTCCTCTCATTTTTACAAAACTCCCTTTGCAGAACAAATATGAAGTATAAACAAACACAGTAGAAACCCATCTTCGTAGTTGTCCCTCTGGATCACTTCTGAATTTGAAGAAAAAACCCACTATTTGCCCTCAAAACAAAAACAAATCCCTACAAAGAAACAGAATCACTGAAGATTAAAATGAAAAAATAAAATCTAAACTATTAGATATACTCTGGAAGAGGACATTTGTTTCCTGTGTAGCACAGATTTTTTTTTTTAGCAGAAGAGTTTACAGTCCCCTTTTTCTTTTTCTCTCAATATGCCAAAAAAAATTTATAAAATCTGATGCCAAAAAACCTCAAGGAACTTGCTTTACACATTACACATTTCAGCTTCCTTTATGTTTCTCAGCAATTTGCACACAACTATCAATTGCCAGCAGGCCATTAGGAACATGGCTCAGCATTACTACACTCAGGTGCTGTAATTGCCACTCAGGTGCTCACTCAGCTCACTGCTCAATCAGTGCAGCCTCCCCTCCCCAGCCTCATGAACTCCAGAACAAGCTGCTCCCTTGAACTCAAAGTGTCTTAAGCCAAAATCCCAACTGCTCACATTTCAGCTTCTCCCTCCTGCTCAATCTGACTCTCTCCCAACCATCCGAAACAACAACAGCTCCTGTCTCCAGGAGTTCCAACAGTTCCAACCCAAGCATCCTCCAAACCTGAACAAGTACACCCAAGGTCTGGCAGTGCTTTCACCCACCTCTCTCAGTGAGCTCTCGGGCTTCTGTCAGAAAACAGTTCAGGACTGTGCTGAGGTTGCTCAGGAGCAGCTGGCAGTGCTGAAGGGACTGCAATGTCTGCGGGTCAATGAAGTTGCAGGAGCCGTCAAACAGTGGAACGCCTTGTCCAGGACAAACAGAAAATCATCAGTCAGCACAGCAACTGCAGACTGCCAAAGCACACCTCAACAACCCCAGGAGACTTCAAGAACCATTAAAGAACCAGCAGCACACACTGGCACAGACTCCAGGGTCCAAAAATGACTACAGCACTACTCACAGATTTGGTCCAGTTCATCTTTTGTACAGATCACTTTGTTCCACGTCCACTCCAGAACAAACCGTAAGTTTACAGCNTTCACACAGACTAGTTCTAATCTCTGTTTCTGTGCCTAAGGGTTTCAGTCCTCATTTACTGAGTCCAAATGAACTCTTTTCAGTAACATCCTCTGCTAACACCCATTATGCACTTTGTGCACACCCCTGTGCCATTAGGAACAGATCAAGGGGCAGAGCAAACATGACTGTGTTTGCATGGAAACAGTGAAGCTGAGGCCAGATAGCTCCTGGGACCAACAAGACAATGAAGCAGCTTTGACAGCCAAAACATTAAGTTACAATTTGTTCAAGTACCATAAAGAAGTGAAACATTTCAGTTCTAAGAGGCTGAAATTTCAGCCTGTTTAAATACTGTATCCTAATGCCATGGCAGTCCTTGAGAAGCCTAATGTACAGGCATGCACACACATGGGAAATAATGTAGTAGCTTATTGCAACTGGTGTTCAGACATTTCTTTCAAGTGAAACAATCCTGCAATTTTTCTTTTTTTCTTCCCTCTATTTTTTTAAAAACAAATTTTAAAAGTTTGCATTCTAAGTAAAATCGTAACATTCAAGAGCGATTTCTACATATTAGAAGACATAATGGGATATTTCCATCATTTCCTGAAAACGCATTTCAGACAAGGAAACATGCCAACAACTACTTAGGGTACCAAACAAAATTCCATGCTACTTGACCTTAATTCTGAATTTCTTCTTTCTAGTATTCAAAAGCAATTCCTGTTTAATGCAGTGTCTGAACAATATGGTCACAATTCAGCAAAGGTCATCACAAAATTTCTTGCTTTCCCACGTAGAGTTGACATTACAAAATCTAATCAGAATGTAAGAGCCTACATCAGGCTTGCAAAATAAACATTCTATGGGCTGGATCTACTTGTCAAATTTTAGCTACCACAGTATGCAGAAGTATTATTTTCCTGACGCATTTCCACAATCTGGTGAAGAATCCCAGAGACAGGAAGATGAAGCCAGGGGGAAGACTGCTCTCCCCTTCCTAGTGCTTGCTGCTCTACTCCACAATGACCATCCAGCCCTTCAGCTTTGACCCTGCCTGGAGAAAGATGGGCTGTTCATCACTCCCTCTTTCATGAATCTCCTCAGATGAGAGACCAAGTTTGCTGCACCAAAAAAGGAAACCCATGAGAGAGGGGTGTCAAGTCACTGTGGTGACAGACGGAATGTAGCAGTGTTGGGAGATACAAGTGATGCAGGTGTTGCAGCAAGAGGGCAGTCTAAGAGGAGGAAATTGAGCTACCACAGCTCAAGGCAAAGGCTACAGAGATAAAGATCAGATTTGAGAGGGTGCAGAAAAGTCAACTGATAAAGGGAAAATGAGAGGAAGTAGTGACAAAATTTTCAGGTACAGTGGACAATTGTAACTGGTTAGCACTTCCTTGGAAGCAAATAATGTTCAGTGCAGCAAGCTGGTGTTTGCAGTAGTGCACATCTGAGCGAGGCACCTTCACTGCCACCTACTGCACTGCACCCAAGGCTCTGAGACACTGAGGGCTTGAAGAGGATGAAGGCTGTTCCCAGGGAAAGCTGCTTTCTGATGCACATGCCCAGCACTGACTGAATGCTTCTGCATGCGGACTGGGGCCTGGAATTTACAGAGGGGTCACCAAAGACAGACCTCTCAGGACTGTTCCTAGTCAGAAGATTGGATCTAAGAATATTAATACTTCTGCTAACTGTATCTCAAAACTTGCCTGTCAGAGCATCTTGCAATCAAAACTCATGGTCTTATACCCTTTACAGCCTTCAGACAAGATGGATGTATTTCCCCCTGGATTCCCCAGTGTACACTCACCTGAGTCAGACTGGATGGCTGGACATCAACCAGTCTTGGAGACAGCAAGCCAGCTACAAGACAGCGAGTGTAGCTGTCATGAATGGCTTCACTTATTAAAGGACCAGATTTCTTCAAAAACTTCAGGGTCTGAAACATCAATCAAAATGCACAGATTACAACAGCATTCCAACACTAAGGCTCTGTATCACCTAGACTGTCAGAAACCTGCATTAGTAGCTGCATGTTTTAGGTTAGCAATTTTGGTAAGCATTGCTATGTACAGTCTTAAACAAAGCAGCACACTTCCAGTTTCTAAAAAAACATGCAGTAGCAGAAAAAACCTTGCAATGCTGAAGGAAAGGAAGTATTTTCCAGCCTGTAAATACACAGGCCTTGCTTTTCCCTGAACATTGACACAAATTACATTCTGGAAAGTTAAAACTAATACAACTTCAAACCACTCTATGCTTTTTTTTTGTGGAAGGTGATTTTTACGATTATATATAGTGAGCTGGAACTAAGTTGAAAGGGTTTGTCACAAGCTGTGCAGTGGCTCAGAAGTGATAATTTGGCCAAGGTTGCCCAACTTCATCAGGGGTCAAAACCCTAACTTCACACCATGCAGACAGTACAAAGCAAAAGCTTTGCCCAGCTTCCACCATACTTCCTCTTCCTCCTACAGCAATGCTGCCTTCCTTTGCAGCCATTCAATCCCTGCTCATGCCTCCCTAAAACAGGACCATCTGCATGAAAGTGGCAGGATATGACTGCAGTCATGCACGTGGATGGGCAGTGGGAGCATAAAGTGCTCTCTGGCACCGCAAGAGAAAAGGTAGAAAAGGTTCATCTCTTGACAGTCTCAACAGAGACACAGGAAAACAAAATCACCTCCTTCTGGAAGCCGGTGCAAGTCATGTGGACAACTCCTGAGCTGAGCAAGCAGGTCACATCTGCAGAAACAAGGCATTGTCACCTTATCACCACGTTGTGCTTTTTAAATACTGCTGTCTGCAAAGACAAACCTCCACCATCCCTTTCCTCCACCACATCACTTACACACTTTCCATAAAAAGTAGTTACTGTCTACCTGAAGAAACTTAAGCTCGAGTGCTACCCAGGTGCTGTGCTTTGGGCCTCAGCTCAAAGGCATTTTCATTTGGTGACCATCACCCCTTCCAGACTATGGTACAGAGGCACCCAAACCCAAAACTCAGCAGCCTGTCAGACATGTTTCACCAGAGCAAGTACCTTGTCAAGACAAGGGAACCAGGTCTGAGCAGGTTTGTGGGGCTTTTTCTGGTTTGGTTTTTGTGACAAACAATGAACAAGAAACAGAACCACTAAGTGGCATTTGACCTCCACTGAAGCTTGTCACTATTCAAATGAAAAGCAGTGAAATACCTACCAAAATTATAGGTGCTTGGATTAAAAAACTGTTCAGGTGGTGGGTAAGAAGGAGGAACCCCCCGGCTTAGACTGCGCTCGTGGACCAGAATATCCAAAATGAGGTTTGGAGAAGTCATGCTTATGACAGGATCCAGTGACCACAGGGCAAAATAGGGGCAATCATGCAGCAATTCTTCTGGCCTTAAAGAAAACGAGAGCATAAGCTCACCAGCAATTTTCAAATTACCCTTTGTAGGGACACTGAAAGCACTTAATGAAAACCTACCTCAGCGAGTCTGGCATTTGAGCATGGTACCAGCGGTTGATGTCAAACACACCCAGATAAGTAGATGGTTTTCCCTGACCATAGGTATTCACTTGCCAACTGAAGATTGATACACTGGTGTCAGGAGAGATTACTGTCAAAGACAAGACATTGTTTCTTGTAGAAAATATGAGGGATCTGCTGTTTTTTCATCATCGCTTTCTGTTTTGGATTAATTTTGTTATTTCACTCATGAAACAGAAAACTTTGTTAAGAATGACAAAAACAACATACAGAGTAGCAAATGTCCATATGATAGGTATTTGTCATATGCCTCTTTTTCTTGTTCAAAACAAGAAACATTCCAAAACAAACCAAATACATAATTATTAGCTCATCAAGTTGTTCATCCAGATCATCAAAAAAAGATATCAAATAGAATTGGCTTCAATACTGAGCCACAGGAAACACCATTAGTGACCAGATGATAAATGGATGCAGCCAGAGGTTTGAACAGGAACACAAAAATTCAGGTAACATTCCTAAGCATTATAAATAATGGTCTTACTGTTCAAGGAAAACAACTGGCAGAACAAACTGACTGACCAGCCTTATACAGATAACCCCATACACTGCTCTAGTATCCCAGCAAACATAAAATAAAACTTACATTTTCCCTTAAAGAATGATGCTCAGAAATATAAAAAATTCCCAGGTAACTTCAGCAAACAATTTTTCTTTTTTACTAAGCCCAACAAGATCAGCTAGAAAAATATTTAAGACTTGAAGACTGTGACTACAGAACAGCATTCACTACTTAGATTTCCAAACCCTGTAGTTTAGAATAACCAAGCAGCCACATCAGAACAAACCTTCATTAACGTTATCCTCTCTGTCAGCATGGTTGCGAAATTTTTCTATGGTCTGACAGCTCAGTAATTTAGTATTGCTCATCTGCCCTCTCAAGGGAAAGATTCCACCAGTGAGGTCTAAACTGTACCTTTCATCACAGTATTCCAAACCCTAGGTGGGAAAAAAAGAACGTAATTTTCATTAGATCTACTAAGAAGAATGTATATATTTAATACAACACACATATTATATTGTTTATTTCCAATGAACTTACTTCTGATAGCAAATAAAATCCACATCTGACATTCAAGAGAATTTACTGTGAAATTTTAACAGATACTGGCTGAAAAGGCTTGGCACATTTTCAAATATTAGCATTTCCTTAGCAAAACTTTGCTCTGAAGTATGCACAGTTCACGCTATTTTATTAAGGAATTCTGGAAATAACAGGTATATGTAGGGTAGATAAGAAAAATCAAACCCATCTCTTTGGGAAAACTAACCTGAAGGCTAAGCAAAGAACCTCATCTTTACTGCAGGGTAACTAATCACTAAAACTAGTTTTAGCAGAGATGATGTCCTGAACAAGAAGTTCACCATTCCAGAAGACAAGCAAGTTCCACAAGATAAAGCACTAAAATTCCATAAAGCTTGATTCAGACATGTAGGCAGAGAGCCATCATATCATACTGACTAATCTGTGACCACAAGAAGTATTCCAACACTTAAGGCCAGCACAGATCCTGTCCTGATGCATCCTTTGGAGAGGGATTAAGAATTGTGTTGGGAAGATTTTTTGGCAGTAGATGCTATCTATCAGGTCTCAGCAAGAAACTACACAATTAAATGGTTTATCTGTAAGCCAGCTGAAGAACCTGTCTTCTCTCCTCAGAGGATGCAGATGTTCAGCTCTCTCTTCAAAGCCTTCCAAGACTGGTCCCTGTTGCAATCTTTCTGCACATGCCTGTGAATGTACTACTGGTTGTATGGTCTGTAGAGGGTTCCAAGTCTTACTTTAACTACACACAGTTTTCCAGGTCACAAACACAGTAACACTTTGTAATCACTTTGTGTGGATTTTTTTTTTTTTTGGGAAGAGCGTCAACTGGAATTTCCAGTAAATCCATTTTTAAAGACTGATGAAACATTTCAACCCTCTGAGGTATAAACTAACGTTTGTCACATCTTGTTCAGAAAAGACAACCAAGACAAATAACTGCCAAATAGTTAAAGGTCCCACATTTTAACATTAAATTGTTCAGATGGAAAAAAGAGTAGTAGGCACAAGACAAATAAGACAATTGCTTTTCCCCCAATGCAGCACACAGTAGAAGGTATTGTTTTTGTCACTGCTGCTAAAAACAACTTTTAACCTGCCAAAGTGCTTAGAGCAAGACAAGATGCAGGCGTAAACTGCAATGAAAGCCCCTCAAAACAAAAAAAAACAAAATCCCAAAAACCCCCAAACCCAAACAAACAAACAAGGTGTTCTATTCCTCTAGAGCACTATATATTTTTGGCATTTAAAAACTGCACATGAAGATATGACATGCATATTCACACATACTGAAAAACTTGAAGGTATTTCTATCTCCATGATAGATAATGTATTTTAAAGAGAAACCACCTTCTCCTAATACCTGACCTTTATCTGTTCTAAAGCAACACTTCCAAATCAGGAAGGCCCTTTCCTATAGACAAAAGAGAAAAGAACAAATTTCAACTCATTCAAAAAATTCAAACCTCAAAGTTCCTATTAAAAAACGTCTTTGAACCACAGTCTGAGGATTACCTCCATTTCATTTTGTACTACTGAGAACATACAAAGGTAAGTGTCAAATAGGAGGAAAGACTTGCTCTGAATTAAGATTACTTTCCCATCAAAAAGATCCTGGTAAAGTTTGGTGCATATTCCTGAATATAATTAAACATTATACAGGTGCCTCGTGTCTTTGTTAGATTATCTGAGACCTAACGATACCTCTTTATATTTTATCTATTCTATACCACAGCATCTCTGGAACCAGTTCTAAAAATTTATGGAGACTCTTCTGACCCAATCATACCACTGCACATTGCATAGACATCTTTGCTAGCTTTAAGAGTAGATTTCAGAGACTATCCATCCAAAACTTAAAAAAAGAGTCAACTTTACAGCTACTGAGTTTCAGAATCAACACTGAAGAGATATTGTAGGGTTTTTTTAGTATTTGAAGTCAGGCTGAGAGAGTTAAAAAGGAAAACAAGATTATAAAACAGCGATTAGAAATACATGAAGAGACCATATTATAGGAAAGGGAGACAGACAGAAGCTTCCTCAAATCTACAGTTTGGTAACACAAAGCCATTCAAAGCCTTGTCTCCTCTTCCTACATGCTATTCATGTGATGTTTAAATTAAAGAGTAACTTCATTTGTAACAGCCATTTCCTTTTCAGGAATCAGATGTGTAAGAACTCTTTGCAGATGAATCTAGCTGGAATACACGACACTGAAGTATAAAATTGTAATGCTTCGGCATGGACAGATTGTGTCTGACCAATCTGGTTGTCTTCTATGATGGAGTGACTGAAACACTTGACAAGGGAAAACTGACTGATGTCATCTACCTAGACTTCTCCAAGATCTTTGACACAATCCCCCATGACATCACCACCCCTGAGTTGAAGACAGGCAGATTTGAAGGGTGGACTAGTCAGTAGATAAGGAATTGGTGGGAAGGACCAAGGCAGAGAGCTGTGGGAAACAGCTCTATCTCCAGGCACAGGCCAATGTTGAGTGGTGTCCCTCAGAAACCTGTGTGGGGACTGCTGCTCTTCAGTACCTTCCTCAGTGACACACACAGTGAGACCAGTGCACCTTAAGCAAGTCTGCAGATGACACAAAGCTGAAAGGTGCAGCTGACAAAACAAAAGGCTGGGATGTCATCCAGAGGGATCTGGAGAAGCCTGAGAGGTGAGCCAATGGGAATCTCACAACATGAAGGTCAGCAAGGCGCTGCACCTGGAATGAGGCAGTCCCAGACATGACTACAGACTGGGAGAAGTGACAGAGAGCAGCCCTGCCAAGAGGAACACGGAGGTTTTGGTGGACAGGCAACATGCAGTCTCCGCCCAGCAAGTCCAACCTCAGTGCAGCCTTTCAGCAGTAAAGGGAGCTCATAAAAAAGAGGGAGACTGACATTTTGCAAGGGCAGCTAGTGAGAGGACAAAGGAGAAGGAGTTTTCAACTGAAGCAGGAGAGATTTAGATGAGATGTTAGCAAGAAATTTTTTACTGTGGGAGTGGTGAGGATCTAGAGGACAGGCTGCCTAGAGATGCTATAGCTGTCCTATCCCTGGAAATGTTCAAGGCCAGGGTGGATGGTGCCCTGAGCAAACTGATCTAGTGGGTGGTATCCCTACAGGGATGGCAGGGAATTGGAATTAGATGATATTTCTGGTCTACCACCCAAACAATTCTGTGATTCTGTGACTTGTTTTGAAAAGTATGGACAAAAGAATGACTAAAAGACTCATCAAAAGATTTTTTTTCTGGAGTATCACTGATCTTTCATGGTAAATATTAATCTGGTCAACTTAATTCATCCTTACTTAGACAAAATTACTATTTTCATCTTCTCACATACAGGCTTGTCTTACCTCATACATGACTTGTCCTGATGCCAGGCGTTTTCTGTCACCAAATGCTAACTGCAGCAGATGTAAACTCACAACATCACCTTCACTGAAAAAGGTATAAACGAGGAAATTTGATTACAAAGCTGATCTAGGCTGAAACTAACTTAAGCATGTACTCTTGCTGTAAAGAAAAACACTGCTTCCCAAAACGTGGTAATTGGTCACATTTAGCCACTAAAACAGAAAGGAGGAAATTCTGACACAAACATCTTCAGGGGCAAATGCTAACTATACCACTGGAAAGCTTTAATATGCAACATGGAGAAAAAACCTGCTGAATTGCTGGGAAGAGCTCACAACAGTAAAGCCTTCTCCATAAAATCTGCTTTAAAGTCAAACTTCAGAAGACTGCCACTCTGTGAACAGTTGGGCTGATTAAGTAGCTTGCTGATGATGTTCACTGTTCTGCATCTGCAGCTAAACCACTTTAAATGGTATTGAATATCATGGTGGGAATACCAAACAAATCTTGAAGCAGTCATCAAGAAACAAGGGAAATCATTTGAGACTGCACACACAAAAATACAGCCACTGTTTACTTTGCCTTCTCTCACAAAGTAGGAAAGGGTCAATCCCTCTTTGCAAGTGTAAAATCCTGAAAAAATTGCACTGTAGGCTTAGTTTAACACTTTTCATCTCCTCTACAGTTAAATAAACAATATGAATACACAGTTATGAACTGAATGTAAACAAATATTAAAAAAAAATCAGTGACTTATGCTAAGATTTTATTCACCTTTGTTGTGTAGACTGAACAGCCCACAAGTAGCAACAATTGCGGGGATCATTCTCAGGCTCTTGAAAAGTAACTGCATAGACAGGAATCCTTCCTCCTTCAAGCTGAGAGTGGTGCCTACAGGTTTAAAAGAAAAGATTAATATAGAAAAAAGGAGAACCTGCTGGCTCTGGCTGTTTGTAGATGGGTAGAAGCAGTCTCCTGACACAACAGTCTCCTAAGAAAAAAACAGCTTGCATGCTTATCCTCAAAGTACAGAAGGTCATACTTCCACCTAAAACAACTGATGACTGACAAGCCACTACATGTTAAGTATTTGTCTTCTCAACTTCTGAACTTCAGTTGCACCTTCCCAATCTTTTCTCGGCATCTAATTATGCATCCACCGTCTATTTATGCATCCATAATGCATCCATAACACATACGTAGTTTCTGCTGAGGCACTGTGGGTTTCCTTAATTGACACCTATCTGAATTTGGTCATATATTTCAAGCAGCAGATTTCCAATCACCTCTAAATTTCACTATTGCTTACAAATTATTGTATCTCTTATTCTGATCTCCAAGTCTTCCAAACAAACTTTCATTTACATATGCATCTTTGTCTGGGAATGAGTCAACCACCAATTTACATCAAGGCTGAACTGTAGGAAAGAACGTTTTCAGGCAGAGATCAGCTATCCAATTGTCATGTCTCACTAGATCTGTCAGGGACACTTTAAAGAACATTATCACCAAAATCACATTATTCACATAGTGAAGCCTTCCAGTGGATGCCCTAATTGCAGTAACTGGTTCTGCACCTTTCTAAAATCTTTCATGGAAACACACACATTGCCTGAGTTCAAAAAATACTACTGGACAGAACAGACTGACTTATAAAAATCAGATCACTCACATCCCTACTGCATGATTTCCTGAAGCAAAAAATTTGCAATTCCTGCACCTTCAAACATGACCAAGTGGAAGTGACTACTTACTCCCTCTTCAACGTTTTCATATTCCATAGTGACAAGTAGCCATCACAAAAACCCACAACAAGCTGGTTGCTCCTGCTTATGTAGCACAGGGTTGACACTGCTGTTCCTGAAGGGCTTCGTAATTGAAAACAGAGATGCCTCCCTTCCCTCCTCACAGCTTCTCTTCTTTGAGGAACTTCAGCAGGAATTCGAGTGACAACTTCTAGATCTACACACAAAGAAAGCAGGCAAGAAATGAATGCATCAGGCCACTTCCATGGCATTTTACTGTAATAGATAATATAATATATATTATATATATATAAAACATATTATTATTTATATGATGTGATTATACAATGTATTTAATCTAATTCTACTGTGCCAAGGAAAACACCCATTTCTGCAACACCTCTTTTTTGCCATTCCTGTTTCTGCACCCATTCACAGAACAGAAGGATTCTCCAACAGGACAGGTATTGTCACTCCTATTTCAACACTGAGTACAAGTGTAACCAATGTAGTCAAATTCTTCCTGGACTCTCTAAATCAGGAGTTTGGGCCTCATAACAAAGCTACTTGAAGGGACATGAAGCCATTCTTACAAAACCCAAACAGTGTATGCAATCTGAAACTCATTCACCCAAATGCAGGATTTCTGATAAGCCAGATTTATTTTAAAACAGAAGCCTAAAGCTTGCCCCAAGTCATTAATGGAAACAGGAGAACACTCCCAAGAATTATGGTACCTCTGACACAACTTCCTATCACTCAGCTGCACTGACTCAAAGGGGAAAATTCCTACATCCCGTTGGTAAAGAATCCCAGGGACAAGGGAGTGGAGGCAGCAGGACACCTTCTTAAGGTCAGAAGGACTATTAAGCCACTCCCATCAGAAGGATCAGTTCAGGACCACACAATGTCAAACTGCATCTGCTATCAGCAGTCAGCAATGTCAGAAATGTCAGCAGTCCATTGGCACACTGGGGTGTTCTTTGGGTATTGGTTGGTTTTGTTCAAAAGCTGGTTTTTGAAAAGAACCAAATTTTCTTACTTCTCCATTCAAGGTTAAAAAGTGCAGCTTACCTGATGCTTCCACTTCATTCTGACTGCAAGACAAATCATCCAAACAAAGGTCGACCAGAAGGACGTGGCCAACGTCTGTGGCCACCGCTGCCACTCCAAAGAGCCATCGCAGGCTCTGGTGCAGGTGCCGGGTGCTCACGCTGGCCCCGCCGTCATTGCTGATGGGCTCGATGGCAGTGACCTGCAGGGAACTGCAGTTAACAGCAAAGCTCTCTGACAGGGCAGGGGAAACCTCTCAGAGGGGAAGACGGCATCAGCACGCCAGAAACACCAAAGGAAATACAGGTTCATAAGACTTAAAAACAAAGCATTGTTCCCTATTATATCAAGCCAAAAGGAAAATAATAGAAAGAAAGCTCTCTCCACTTAAATGGCCTATTCTGTCATTATAGCTCACCAGTTTCCATTTCCTACTTAGAATTAATTGCATCTAAGAAGAAACATGAAATCAATTACATGCTAGAAGCTTTACCATGTGTAAAGAACTAAAGTAAGAAAGACAAAGCTAGATCTAGTTCTCCCACTACTCAAAACCCATCAGCACTGTGATACAATCCAGGCCTTCTTTACCAAGCATTTCGTAAGATAAACCAGGCCTGCAAGGCAAATGAGGCAGTGGCCAGGGGTACAGCAGACACACCATTTCCATGGGAATGAAACAGTCCTAGAAAGGGCTGGAGAGAGATGCCGGATCACTAAAATCTATGCTGGTCCTCACTTTGATTGATAACATCCAAAAGAAATTTTAAAAGCACACCAGCACTCTTACAG
>VXBR01011258.1:0-91758 GCA_013400215.1 Cisticola juncidis
ATTCCCTGTTAATGTGCGGGGGAAGCATTGAGGTTAGCGAGGCGGGGTAAAACTGCAACCACGCGTGGGCACGCCTTATGTTCACACAAATATGGGTGATGCAGGGCCTAGAGAACACGTCTTGTGAGGAGCGGCTGAGGGAGCTGGGGTTGTTTTGTCTCCAGAAGAGGAGGCTCAGGGATGACCCCATCGCCCTCTAAAATTCCCTCAAAGAAGGGCGTAGTGAGGTGGGGATCAGTCTCTCCTGCCCTGCCTGCAGTGAGAGGACAAGAGGAAACGGCCTTAATCTGAGACACGGGAGATTCAGATTAGATACCAGGAAAAAAAGAAAAAATCACTGTCAGGGTGGTCAGGCATTAAGAATAGGTTGCCCTGATGGTGGAGTTACCGTCCCTGGAGGTGTTCAAAACGTGTCTGGCTCTGATGCTGGTGCTGTGGTTAAATGGTTCAGTGGTTACTGTGATAATGCTGGGTAGATGGTGGACTTGATGATTTTTTAAAGTTTTCTTCCAACACTGATGATTCTATGATGGTTCCACGGTTCTATCCTCTGTAACTACTGTTTGTTTACTTTTGACCTTTTTCCTGACTTTCAACCTGTTTCAATGGTGCAAGGACCTATATACTCCTCCCTTGGCAGCTGTTTGGCATTGCCAATAACTTTGGAATGACAACTTTAAATTTTCCATGATACTTAACGAGTACTGGAGGAGGTTTTTCATGGGATGTAAACAATTAGGAATTGCAGCAAAGAAGTCTGTTAAAGGCCGATGACTTGCTCTGTGCAATTCAGTACAACACTGATCAGCTTTCTAGCGCCAACAAGATTAGTTACAGAGAGAACTCAGTCTATTATTCTGAAGAAGTTAGTCAAAATGAAAGACTAGAGTAGAAAAATGTCTAATAATTATGCAGAGAGAATTTGTGTTAAAAATACCTTCTTCTGTGTGAAGGTATGCAATAATTTTCTTCTTTATTTAACACAATGGAATGTCTGTTCTTTTGTGTCTAGTTTCTTTCCCAGATTCAAACATGTTGCCATCCCATTTGTCCATATTGTGTTGGATCTTCAAATAGGATGTACTGGCCCATTTAGGTAGAGGTCCACTGAACACAACTTGTACAAAGCTAGCGGTATCAAAAGTGCTGTGGGCAGATGATACATATTGCATGGGTTTGCCAGTTTTCAGATTTGCTAAGTACCATCAGTTCTTTTTTCAGCAAGTGTAAATCCCTGCAGAGGTGGGTAATATAAGAGTTAATCCTGATTAGTCTGTGTGGTTAAGATTACCTGGATAGGTAGAAATAGATATATTTCATATTTATCATCAGCAAATAACAGCCTCTGCATACTCTGAAAGTGGCAGAGGTAATGTAATTACTGAGGAGGGGATCTAAGTTTGGGATAAAAATGGGATCCCCTAGGCTACTATAAGGAAAATAAAAAGCAGTCTATGCTTAGGCATGCAAACTGTGTTTTAAATGAATGCAGAGAACACAGAATACAGAAGCTAACTGGGCTGTTGATTAAAAGATTTGTAACAATATTTGAATTTATGTGCTTACAGGCTTCAAATTCTTTCAATTACAGGTTTCAAAGAGGTAATTCATACTTTAAACTATTTTAATGTGTTTTGTATAGCCTAACAGTGGTGTCATAAGCACTGCAAATTTATCTTTGCAACTGGAAAGTCTAGAAACAAAATTTCCCACCAAATCTGAAACCTCAACCTCTACAGTAAATAAGCATCAAAAAACTACTAAAGAATATGACATCTGAAAACATCCAGATACTCTTCAGGCTGCCAACAGTTGCATATGGCATTTTGCTGCCAAATATTTAATTTCACAGTCAATTCAGTACATATTTTGAAAAGATGGGACACATCTATTGCTCCTAGATTTGGATTAGTTGATCGTTTAAGGAGAAAGAGACAGATGAACGTGAAAGTGATCACAGTATATAGTAACGGATCACATTCAGCTAAGAAGCTTAACTAAGTATTTTTAAGCAAAAAACTTCACAATTGAAACCAGCAAGTTATAACATTTCCTAAAGCATTTGGAGTTACCTCTGTAGTACTGATCTATGGTAAGACTCCTCCTGTAGATTATTATAGCATATTACATTATAAAAAAATCACTGCATCCAAGGACTCATTAATGTACAGTTCACTGTATGGTGCTAGTAATGAAACATATTTGCAGACTGAAGTTAAGTATTTCTAGCTGTGGCCTGAACACAACTGAGTAATTAACACTGCTTAATTAGGTTCTGCTATGAGCACGGTGCCTCATAATAACAGACATTACAGAAACCCTATGATAGATTCGTCCAATTTATGTTACTGTAGTCTTCTTTTATCTTGGAAGGTACAGCAGTTGATGCTGACATAAGTCAGTTTTGACTCCTTATTTAGTTCCTTAGGGAAGGCATTTTATACTTGTCCTGAGTTTTGGTCTAAGTAGATCCCAAGTTTATCCAATTCATAAAATGCAAGCCATGATGAACAACAATGCTTTAACATGAGATGTTACTGGGTGCTGTTGGCTACCCTTTCTAAAAGCTTCCTTTCTATCTCAGAAAAAGATGCCAAAAGAAATGTGCCATCTACTGAGAAACTTTGAATTCTTAGCAGAAGACACAGCTTCTCTTCAAGGGGCTCTTAAAATCTCCCTAACATACTTCAACTATTCCCCTGATTAATGAAATCTGGAACACTTAGCAGACAGATCAACTTATTCAAAATTTACTGCTGTAGATGGCAAGCCAGCTCCCAGTTGTGTGCCATGCATATACTTGTTTTCAAAGGCCTGTGGTCTCAAAAGCTTGTACACTGTGGACTTCACGTCTCGCGCATTTCCTCACTATAGATATAACATTCTTTCACAGCAACAAGAACTTCATCCTGCTGATAGTCCTAAGGCATTCTTTTCATTGGTGATCCCAGCAGCAGATCGTGCAGTACCATTACATGCATTTTTGGGTTCATACATATGCATGGAGTTCTAAACAGCACCATTTAAAACAAAAGCAAAAGCCATTCCTCACACTCCCTTTTTCCTCAGATGATGCTAATCATGGAAGGGTTGGCATCACAGTACCCAGTGGCAACATGTAACTTTCTCTCCAAACAGACCTGGCCTGCTTTGTTTACCTCACCTAACATGAAGTGCTGCAGTTCCCAGGATTTTTTGCTGTGCCTCATCATTTCTCTGCAAATTCAAGTAAATTTTGTAGTATCTTTTAATATACCATTTCTTGGGAGTTGCCAGAGTATTTTTATTAATATAAACATTAATTTTTGGTCTGGGAAATTCATAACAATTTTCATGTAAAGAGATAACCTGTAACAGAGAAATCTCACAATAATGAAACAAAAATATTAAGACAAGTATAATTTCTTAAAATAGCACAGGTACAAACACAGTTGAAGAGCACAACATCAGAAAGCTGAAGCTTCAAGAACTATTGTATAGTAGGCAATCAAAATTCAACAGACAGGCACATTATTTCACAGACATGTTTCCTAAAGGTAGCTTCTTAGATGCTTTCCCAGGAAGGGGTTCATCTATTAAACACTGTAGTCACAAATAATTTCTTGAACTGTCTCCTATATGAACCTCCAATGGATCAAATCAGAAAATGTGTGACTCAGACCATGATCAGGACTGTGAGGGTATTTATCTGGAAATCCATCCAAAGTGTAATTGTACAAGTATGCAACTAGGGATCTGAGAGACAATTTGCTGAAAGTGGTGTAGTAACTCAGTTCAAAGTAGCTGGAGGAAAATAAGAGCTCTTGGTCACAAAATCCTTCACATGTGGCATAGACAACATAGGCAGGTATCGTAATGTGGAGCTTACATGCCAGAAGTTTGCCCTTTTCTTTTTCCTGTTTTCCATTCTATTAGTCTAATGAAAAATGTAACTTAAACATTGACCCTCTTCAGCTAATCTTAATTCTAAACCCAATTGTAACACTTGAAGTAGTAGAAAATAACATTTCCCTTTTGAGCTGAACATCTTAGATCTGCTCGAACAAGCTGCTAAGTAGTATTTTCCCTTTTAACAGTCATCAGTTATGAAGTTAAAGGTACTTCATAAAACTTGACTTAAAGTTTGTGCAGTTTATAACAGAGTATTTCAGTTGTAAAGGACCTGACCAGAAGTTAGAGCCTCTTGTCAAGGACATTTCCAAATGCCTCAAATACTGGGCACGGTACACTGTGACCACCTATAGGAAGCTTCTTCAAGCTTCTGCTCCTAAATCTCATCTCTGGACATAGATTGCTCTCACACTCTTCAAGACGACCTTATATATTCAACTAGATTTGGCCATGTAGAGTAAGACTGCTATTAACTAGCGGGGTATTCCTTAAAAATTAGGAAGTTAAATGCCTCTCTAGAAGTTCATGCCATTTTACAAGCTGCAAGATAAAAATTAATGAGTGAAGCACAACATCCATATAGCAGGTGGAGGTTCTACCCCTCAAAAAGCCATCTAGCCCTAGGGTTAAAAGCGGTAAGAGCCATAAAAGTTAAGTTTCAAAAGCAAGTGGAGAAAGCTGGTGAAATTTCCTTACCAGGCTATTTGACAAGAGTTAATATTAACTAATGTTAACTGACAAGCTTGTGAAATTCACTGCTGAAATTAAGAGATCTCAGGGCCCCTCATCTGCTGAAAAAAAAAGCACAGTAAAGAAACAGACTAATCATGCTGACACACAGAATGTGGTTGGGATGGGTGTCAGAGTTGACAGTCATTAAATAACAGCCATTTCCTCCTACCTTTCTGTCTGGATGACCTCTAAGTACAGATATGGTTTGACTTCTTGGTGATCTATTTTTATCTGAGCAATGTCAGGACTCCTTGCAAAGTTCCTGTGCACTGATCAGTTCAGAAAAGCAGTCCAATGACAAACAGTGAAAAAAGTTTATTTGATCTGTATCTTGCAACAAGTCAAATGTAATTAATCCACAGTATTTTCCCCAAGTATAGTTTGTCATAAAACATGAACAAAAGCATCTTTTTTCTGCATACACTGTTTTCAAGTGCTACGAAAAAATTGTTATAACAGATTAAGAACAAACCTACAGCATTCTTTCACTTTAGCTGGTTCCGATACAGAGGTATACTTTTTTATTTGAGAATCAACTCCTAGAGACTTAGCTAATTGCACAGCATTTGTATCATCACTGATTAGCGTCCCAAGAGCCACAAGCAGTCTAAAAACGGCTTCAAGATCTTGAACAACTTCCATAACTGTGCTGATTACGGATAAGCATTGAGCTTTGCCCTCAATGTTGTTGATTTTATGTAAACATACAGCATAGTTCAATGTCAGTGTGGCCAGTGCAATGTGGATGTTCTTGTTATTGCCTGATTTCGTTTCTATTGCTTGTGTCATTATTTCATCCCTCTGTTCCATCATGAGCTTCTGGCCTGCATGACTAACAAAACAATTGCAAAGAGCTCTAAGTGCCAACAGCTGGTTTGCTTGTTTGCCTTTAGGATTCAGAAATTTAAGGAGAAGAATGATAAATTGTACGTGCTCCTTTTCACTGCAGAAGTTTTCATTCACAGTGGGATGCCTGACAGACAACCTAAGAATGTCTAGAGCTGGAAAGACAATATCTAAGAAACAAAACAAAACAAAATTTTAGTATTAATACTGTATTAGGTGTAAATTTGTCAGTGAGTTTCTTTCAGATGCAGACCTTAAAAGCCCCGCAGATTTAGTAACAGACAGTAACAGTTTCATGCCTAAGTAAAGCATATATTGTTTCACATTCATAAAAACAAATATTGTCAAAACCATTCTAGTAACATTTCTATTTATCATAAAAAATCCCTAATCCTTAATTTAAGATTAACATAGCACTTTGCAGAAAATCTTAAAATCTTTTCTAAAACCTCTAATTGATAACACTGAAGGCAAGCACACAATATGGTAACTAATCTAAAAAGGTCACTGAAAGCTCAAAGTTCAGTGACTTAGCACCCCTACACAGACAGCATCTCCCTTTGTCCTCGTTCCATAACTTACAGTGGTGTAGCTACAAAACTGCTTACAGTAAAGGAAAATAAAAAATATGCTTTCAACTGATGAGCTGGAAATTGTTGTAAGAAAACTGAACTGAAAGCTTGTAGTGTCCCGCCTTTCCCAAATTCTGTATATATCTGGCTCCTTGGATCTACTACTGGTATCCAATGCTTACAACCAAATCAAAGCTGAACATGCCCAACTACTTAACGAGATTTTTCCTGCAGATATGCAGAATCTTCAGAAGTCATGCTTTGCACAATACAAAGAGTCTGGAAGGTATGACAATGGCCATCACCAGCTCCTTGTTATGCAGAACACAGTTTGATTAAGTGATATTATAAAATGAGCATGAATTTTTAATACTAGAATGTTCTTCCTCTTAGTAAATCTTTAACTGCATTTTTAAGAAAGCAGTTAATTTTAACCATTCTTAGGTATTTGCATATGCAAACAATATTTTTTCCAGAATGTGCTGTAACAACCAGAATAGCTTTTCCAATCCATCAGTGCTGACAATACTTTATTAAAAGTAATTACATCACCTCCACTTACATTCTTGCAGCATGTCATTTCACTAATGCAGCTTCGATCATACAGCCTAGCATCAGTATCTTCTTTTCTATCATATTAAACAGAAGCTACTTTTGATTTTCTTTCCCCATAATTTATCTCCATAATTTCATCTCTCATTTGGTAACATCATGCCAAGTTCATGCTGACAAGTCTCCCACCTTTTTGAGGATGGCCCTGCTAATGAAATAATCATAACTAATTTTTATGTCAAGTTTCTCCTTTATATTTATTATTGTGCCAACAAGACCTAAAAAACAATTATGAAATTTGCCCCCAAAGGTGATCACTGCTGTTAGCACCTTTTAGTCACCTTCTGTTTTCTACTTGGGCTATCAAGTCTTTGGGACAGATTCAGTGTAACATATAGCATGATTTTTCATTCATGGTGAAGTACTGATGAGATGATGTATAAAACCATTGCAAGAGTTTACCTTCTGGCCAGTTAACTGCTTTCCATAAAGTCTGAATTTGCTGTGCTGTAGGTGTTTCTGCAGAGGTGTTGCATGTTGCAGACAGTAACTTTTCTAGGATGATCAAGTCATCTTCTGTAAGCTTATGTTCTTCAGCTGCACTGATATTAAGTTCCTTTAATTTGCCTGTAATAGCAATAGAAGAGGCACACCCTTCCAAAAACAGAACTTCACAAATCGAGATCTCAACTGAAATGTTACAAAAGCACTTTATAAACAAATAGCAACTGTTGCAATTGAGCCTTTTTTTGGGGGGGTAAGATTCTTAAATATTTTTTCCAATTTGATAATTTGAAAAAATTATTTTATTATTAAAATAATTTGAAAAATTTTTGAAGTTTTTAATTATCACAATGATTGCTACTTTTAATTCCACTTTAACAGTGCAACACAAAGATTCAGAATTTGCAGAAAAAAATTAGAAAATGCCTACATAAAGATAAAAATGCACAAATGAGTCATTAGAGCTTTCATAATTGAAATACAATTCCTTTGTGCCCTTTTCTCTTATTAGGTAGTAAAAACAATAAAGAAACTATGTTTTTTGTGTGATCACTTTTTTTATTTTTACTTAAATCACATTATCACATTATGCTTATGACATGTGCTATATTCAAACTGCAGTGTGATTTAAAAGTCCAATATTAGATTAATGTAATGGATCTAGCATTAAGGGTAAGTTTCATTTAAAAGCTCAGTTAAACAAGTTATTTCAAAAACATTTTTTAAAAATCCTTGATATTAGAACACTCACCCAGTATCTGTGTAGGATTGGCCTGGTCAAAGGTGACAGCATCTTTCTTGGGAAAATAAATATTTTCAACTTTAGCTGCAGTTGTCTGGTAGGCACCCATTCCTACAGAAAGGCAATAAAGAGCATTCAACAGTGTACCAAGGTGTACGACACAGAATGACGTCCTAACAGTAACTCTCTACAGGTGGATGTTACCCAGAAGAATATATTTTGAAAAAAACTAAATGTCTATGCAAATAGTTGTCATTCCTTACATTATTTTTACATTCATGGGTTAAAACTGAAAGTAATACCTTCACAAACTCTTCCCCCTTCATGTAAAAATTTACAAGCTGAAATTATTAACAGTCATTTCTTAATTATGTGAACTAAATACACAGTCACTTAGAGCAATGGCCATTGTAGTTAACACATGAAAACGGCAAGGGTCTTTTTAGAAAAAGATCCCTTCTGCACCTGAAAACTTGGATTTTTATTATTTTCACAATGAAAGTGTTTATGTATTAGAAGATCTGCAGATATGACAAATTTATGGCACACACAAATAGTAGCCTGAAATGTCTTTTTCTAAGGAGCAATAAAAAGCTTCTATCATCACCTATAATGATTTCTTAAACTCACAGATCATTTAGTGGCTGATATTGTGTAATGTCCACTAATTACGTATCAGTTTCTCTGATGAACAACATAACTACTAAGAGATCAATAATCCTCTCAGATTATTATTATACATTTTAAATCTTGTGTTTTAAAATGTATAATAATACATGATTCCTGCATGTAAAAGAAGGCTCTGTTAGCCCTATTTAATGAATAATTTCAGAGTATAAACAGCTTCCATCTGCTATTTTTAATAATGTATGAACTTGCATCAATGCAGAATTCATGTCAGAGGAAAAAACAAATCAAAAGATCAGGAAAGTTTTTCACTGTCAGACACTGTCTCTTACCTGTAAATGGATCAACCCCACCCACTGGAGGTACTGCATTTGATGCTGAACCAGGAACGTAGCGACCAGCACCTAACAAAGATGTTGACTTTTTAAACACCACTACCACCAGTGAAGAGGTAAGGTATCACCTGTATTTAGTTACTACTTTTCAAATAAGACTATTAAAAGGAATTAGTCTGCACTAAAGGAATTACAAAGCAGTGCTCAACACTTCCTTAAGGATTAAATCTATGCCTGTGTGAGGGTGTTGGTGATGACTGCATTCACAGGCTAAGTGAGCCCACAGCTGGGACACTGCGTCATGATCTCTGGCTGCAACAGGCGCTGAGGGCCTCAGCACTTTATCCATGACAAGGTCCAGCAGGAGGGCACACTGCCCTGACACTGACTGACTCTGTGCCTGGGGCTCAAGCGGTGTCTCCCTGTGGGAGGCGGACGCTCTTGCACTGAGGCCTCAGTGAGGCCTCCATCTGCAGAGACCAAAGAGCTGCAAAAGCCATGGAGGAGAGACAGCTGGACACAGGAACACTGTCAAGATGGGAAAGACTGAAGGTTGTTTTTGTAACAGCACAAAGGCTTCTGCTCTACCTGTAGATCTGCAACTGCAGAACAGGCAGTGAGAGCCCTGGTACTGGTGAGGACAAACACCCAGCAGTGGTGTGTTAAGAGCTGGCTGAGATTGCACCTCATGCCTGCAATAACAGGAAAGGCAAGCAGCAGAGATGGGAAGCAGAGTAACCTCCTGCAGGATAGGGAGGTATCTGCCTATGCATATGGCCTGGTAACTTGGGAAGTGTGTGTCTGCTGGAGGCAATGATTCAGGATGCCACCAAAACACTGCCAAGCCTTGCCTGGCCTTCAGACTATTACCCTGCTACTCTTCCACATGGCCATCAATGGTTTTGCCAAGGACATCCTGGAGGATATCAAGAGTGATTAGAGAGCTCTGAGAACAAGGATGAACAGTGCAAGGCATTTCTTTGATACTCTGAGCAAAATGCTTGAATAAAAATGGACTCATCAAGTAGGTCAGCAACTCACTGCATGGCTGGTTTTGCAGACAAGACTTTGGCATTGAGTGATTACAGGAACCTCTCTGAGGGGCAAGAGCTATTAATCAAGGATGGCCTGGGCCTGAGAATGTCTTTGCAAATAAGGTTGCTAAATCAGTGAGGAAAATTTTACAATAGCTATACCAATGAGGATCGGAATCTAAAACACAGGGTGAATGGTACTAATAAAGATCATGTAACAAAAAAAATTAAAATAGACATCCACCTCTATGAATTCACCTAGTCTGGCAAAACAAAAGGTTGAGGTCCTTACTTCAGCCTTGTTCTAGTGGACACAGTGACATGAGGCAGACCCGACAGCAGAGGGCTCCCTCTACAGAACAGATCTCGCTGTGCTTTGCAGTGGCAGAACCCACCTTACCAGGCTCTTCCACACTACTGCCCCAAACAGGGAACTGTAAGAAACAGCTGACCGGGGCTAAACACGGAATGTAACAGAGGATGACTCAGAAGTACTAGCCAGACAGATTGAATTTTACATTACCTGTAAATGGGTCTGCTCCAGGTATTGTACTTGATCCAGATGAAGAGCCTGGAACGTAACGTCCAGCACCTAGACAAACAACAAGAAAAGCAATGACTATTAAACACACCTTGATGTTATTAAAATCCAGAGAGGGGTAACAAAGCTGGTGAAAGGCCTGGAATGCCTCTCCTATGAGGAGTGGCTGAGGCAGCTGGGGTTGTTTAGCCTAGAGGAGAAAAAGCTCAGGGGACACCTTACCTCACTCTACCAATCCCTGCAAGGCAGCTGCAGCCAGCTGGGGATTGGTTTCCTCTCCCAGGCAGCCAGTGACAAGAGTAAAGGGCACAGCCTTAAATTGCACCGGGGAGGTTTAGGTTGGCCATGAAGAATTTCTTCACAGAAGGCATGATTAGATATTGTAATGAGCTGACCAGGGAGGTGGTGGAGGTGTTTAAGGGAAGACGGATGTGTGGCACTTAGTACCATGGTCTAGTTGACACAGTGGTATTCAGTCATATGTTACACTTGATCTCAGAGGTCTTTTCCAACCTAATTACCTCTGTGATAATTGCAGCTCTCGGAGTTACATATAACCTGACAAGCATGTATTCTCATTTTCAGTCCCTTGCAAGAAAAAGATTTAGCTCAATTATTTTAATGCTATTTTTTTCTTAAATTCATCTTTGTGAAATTAATTGAATTAGTTTGTTTTGTAAATGTGATAAGCAGGATGTAATTGATTAACATGGCTTAGCTTATCAGTAATCAACTTGTTTTAGTTCCATTTCCTGCCAAAAAAAAGGTCATTTATGTATTTCTCTAAGTTTTGATTAATTCTCTGGCTAAATTTTTTTTAGTAATTGCCTGCCTTAACAGCATCTGGCACTTCTTGTATGAAAACTGGACCTTTCTTTCACTGGAAAAAAAAAAGACTAGAACTGGAGAATACAACTGCCTTGATTAGAATTTTGCTGAAGATTTTTCTTTTTTATTTTTTTCCCCCCAGAATCATTTGCCCTAAATCATTTAAGCATATGAAAGCATCTGTAGAAGAGCTACAATACTGAAGCCTGCCTGGGCAGACAATTCTATGAGGTTCAACAAAGCCAAGAGCTGGGTCCTGCCTTTGGGTCACAACAACCCCCTGCAGAGATACAGGCTGGAGGCAGAGTGGCTGGAAAGATGACCAGCAGAAAAGGACCTGGCAGTGCTAATCATCATCTAACCACGAGTCAGGAGTGTACCTATGTGGCCAAGAATGACAATGGTATCTTGGATTTTATCCTAGCAGGATCAGGGCAGTGACTGTGCTTCTGTGCTTGGCCCTGGTGAGGCCACACCTCAAATCCTGTGATCAGTTCTGGGCCCCTCACGAGAAGGAACACACTGAGGTGCTGGAGCAAGTCCAGAGAAGGGCAATGGAGCTGGTGAAGGGTCTGGAGTACAGGTCTTATGAGAAGCAGCTGAAAGAACTGGAGTGTTTAAGCTCCTGGAGGAAGCTGCAGCTAGACCTTACTGCTCTCTATAACTATTTGAAAGGTACCAAGGTGGGTGCCAGTCCCTTCTCCCAGTAACAAGTGACAGGATATGAAGAAATGGTCTCAAGCTGCACTAGGAGAGATTTATATTAAATATTAGGAAAAAGTTCTGGTCTGGAAAGGTGGTCAGGCATTGGAACAGGCTGCTCAGGGAACTGTCTGAGGGTTCATTATCATCATCCCTGAAGTATCCAAAAAACTATGTGGATATGGCACCTGGGGATATGATTCAGGAGTGAACTAGGAGGTGGTCAGTTAATTAACTCAATATTCTTAGAGGTCTTTTCCAATCTTAATGATTTTATGATAATGAGATGGAGTGAAAACTGACTGAACAACCATGATCAGAGGATGGTTATCAGTGCAACAACATCTACTGGTGGTATACCCCAGGGGTCAGTACTGCATCCAGTCCTGCTGCACATCTTCACTAATGACAGTGTAGAAGATCAGTCAGAGTGGATCCTCAGCAAGTGTGCTGAAGACACAAAACTCAGAGGAGTATCTAATGTCATCACTTACGTTTAAAATATTTACCTGTAAACGGATCTGAAAATTGATTACTTGTACTCAACAGTGTTTGCCCCTTAGTGTTGTCCATAATAAATTTGGCCACCTGATCCAGAAACATAGGATTGAGATCATTCTTTTGCAGGAAGTTGTATGCAGTCAGCCAAGGATCATCAGTGATGTTATATGGCAGTTTGTAGGAAGGCCCATTTTCATTAACATCAATGGTGAAAACATAGTCATATTCCTTTAAGCGGAGTAAAAATAAAAACACATTAGACGTCTTCCAGCACTTTTTACATAATGATGTATTAAATGCAGTCTAACAGTGACCCAGAACTAAGCCTAAAAACTTAGAACACTGCTACTTACAGAACATATCAGTAATACTTTCCTGAGAGACTGCGAGTAAGCATTTCCTGATTTAGGGAAAAGACTAAACATTACTTCACAACAGCCAAAACAGTGTGTTGTAACAGTTTTACTATATTATATCCCAAACACACAGCACTGTAGCAGCTGCTAAGAGGAATACAAACTCTGTCTCAGTCAAAACCATGCCAGACTTAAACTTGTGTTTTCCAGAATTCTCTACTCAAGAAGAGCAGAGTAAAACTACGAATCATCATAATGTGTGTACAGATATACTACAAAATAAAGATGCATCAGGTCACTTTCATGGACACCTCTGTCTCCCTCCAGAGCTATAGAGCAATCAGATGCCTCACAAAATTTCAGTATTAAAAGCACACTTCTAATGCTAGCAAATTATTTCCTAGTATTTCTTTAAAATCTGTGAGAGTGAAAATCAGTATCTTTCTTCTGTGGTGGACTCTGACAAGCTTTTCTGTGTATATTCCAGTAAAGGAAACATTTTTCAGTTTCTATGTCTTTAGATCAGCTTACCTGTCTTTAGATTCAATAGTTACTATAAAGAAGCGGTACAGAAAGTGTGGTACCTACTATTTTAAGTAAGCCTTGCTTTATAAATTTTAAAGTTCATTTCCTTTAGGAAGCATATTAAAACTAACTTCTCAAGGTATTAACAATAAACACAATAGAAATTGACAATTTCTCTACTAATGGTTTACCTTTCTCTGAAATAATTTGTGTCCATTGGCTTGCTTATTTTACAAAATGTGTTTTGTAAGTAATAAACTGTACTTCTACCTCTGAGATCAAAGGTAACAAGAAAGTACCTGTTTTCTAATAATATTTTATCCGAACAAAGGCCAGTTACTTAGCAAAGAATGAAACAAAGTTTGCATATACCTTTCCTTCAAATAAGACTTTTCCAGATGTTTGTTGTGTGGCTCCAGAAGAACCAACCACATCGCCAATCTTTATCCATCTTCCTTCACTAACGCTCCATTGATATGCTTCTACTTTCCCATTATCTTTAATAAGCCGTGTCTGTCCATCTCTTGTTCCTGTAGGCAGGAATTCAAACAATTTTAAGGATATGATTTACTTTAGAAGAGAAAAATATTCAAATGGTGCTCAGCATTAAAAATTTAAAAATAGTTCAACAACACTTTAAGAAACAGCACAGGAATTAAGTAGATACATGTCTTGGCTTAACCCCAGATGGCAACTAAGCACCCCACAGGTACACTCACTGGCCTCATGGTAGGGATGCAGGAAAGCATCAGTTAAATAGAAGTGAAAAATTTGGGGATTTAGATACAGTTAGAAAAGTAAACCAAAAACCACATGCACAAGCGAAGCATAACAAGGAATTCATACACCACTTCCCATGGGCAGACAGGTGTTCAGTTGTCTCAGGGAAGCAAGGCTTCATCGGGCTAAACAGTTCCTTGGAAAGACAAACGCCAACACCCCAAACATCCCCCCCACTTCCTTCCTCTTCTTCCCCCTAGTCTATATGCTGAGCATAATGCTGAATGGTATGGGATATCCCTTGGGTCAGCTGGGGTCAGCTGTTCCAGCTGTGTCCTCTCCCTGCTCCTTGCACACCCTCAGCCTCCTTGATGGTGGGATGGGCGAGGAGCAGCAAAGGCCCTGGCTCTGTGCAAGCCCTACTCAGCAGTAACAAAACCATCCCTGTGTTATCAACCCCATTTTCAGCAATAATACAAAATACAGCCCCATAATAGCTACTATTGAGAAAATTCACCTCTATCCCAGTAAAAACCAGACAAAATACTACATCTCACAACAAGAATAGCAGCGACCTTAGTGAGCATTTTACAATTACGGTAATGGTATCTGCCAGCAGACTAAGTGGCCAAAACAATACTTATGTCAAGTACGTCAGAAGTTTATCGTCTCAGTGAGATGACAATTAAGAAAGGTGATATTCTCCCATAATCTAATAAGATGTGAAGTCTCATATGGATGTAAGATCTATGCCACTTCCTGAGCATAGCCAAGGGCTGAAGTCACTGGCTACTTCACCTTTGGAAAAAGTATTTCTCTGTTTAAGAATAATGTTTACTACTGTTTCAACTACATTATCAACACCCTCTCAAGTACTTACAAGGTGTGAACTAAGGCCATCAAGACTATCTTTCAAGCCAAAAGCTAAAGCAGAAAATTTGCATTTACTACTTTTATTAGGAAAAAAAATGCACATTCAGTACTCCTTTTACAAATTATTTGTTTGACATACTCTTGGTACAGTTGGCAGAATAGACAGAAAACATCACAAACATACTGTAGCATCAAATCCACCTTTTTCTGAATTATCTCATAGGAGAATAAAAAAAAACCCCCAAAACCAAAAAACCTTGAGTCCTGTTTCCAAAAGAATCAATGAAATAATAGTAGAGTAAAATTAAACTATTTCCTTCAGTAACCTTACTTGAAGGGATTAAAGGCTTAAGTTTGCAAACCATCAGAAGTTTCAACATCTCAAACCAAGATTTGGAGGCACCTCTAATGTGACAAAAGTACAATAACTTACCAGGATCCTTAAGGTGCTCTCTTCCAGGAAGGTCATCAGCGTTGATATCTCCTAAATCACCAGTTTTAGGGTCAATGGATGCTTGGGCAAGCTCATTTTCAAAAGCCTGAATCTCCTCAGCACTTGCTGTACGTTCCAAGGACTCTGTAAACACCCTTATAATTCCATCACTGAATGGAGAGAAAACATTGAAACAGAAATACTATTTAAGTATCACAATGACTGCATAAATTCTAATGGTGACTTCTATGTCGCAAGAAACCATCACTATTTCTAACTACCCTTCCCAATTATTATGAAAGGAATTCACTCTCATACTAAAACCACACAGAGAAGGGATCAAGCAGGTAACCCTGTCTTTAGTATAATTTTAATTCGAGATACAATATGCTTATCAAAAGAGTTCTTTATACTATGCTTACTAAATTTATTCTTAAGTCTATTCATGATTTACCACATTTCCAAAGAACTCACTCTCCCTCTGTGAATGACATAAAAAATACTTCTTAGATGAAGTACAGATGTTTATATATATAGATACATATAGACAAAGTATACATGTTTAAATTTAACACACACACATTTTGATGGCTGTATTTTTAAATATAAATGAAATTGACATTCAAAGTGATGCTGGCAATTTCTTCAAGGATTGTCAGATTTGGATCTACAAATACAATAAATTTAAACCTGGATACCTTGCACCAACTACGATGTCACCATTGTCTAACACACAGCAGCACCATACAGACTGAGCTGGGAGTCTGATTGTTTGAGCACATTCTCCTTGTTTCCAGATTCTAAGAGATCTATCCTCTCCAGTAGTTACAAAATCTGAAAATAAAAAGATACAAATAACTTTTGAAGTAGATTTTTAGCATACTGTGATACTAGAAACCATTCTGAAACAGGCTATCTAAAAATCACAACAGTAAAAGAACCATTTCACAATTTAGTACTTCTCTCAATTACAAGCAGAGAGCAAAAAGTTAACCACTGTTCACTTGTCTTCTCAAAAAATCCGAAGTGCATAAATTGCAGATTAAGCAGCCAGACAGTGAATGAAACTGTGCTCACTACAAAGAAAGATCACTTCATCCTTCAAAGGCTTGAACTATTTTGCAATCATCACAGTTTCATCTTGCACTTGCACACATAGGTTCGCATTTATTTCAAATTGAGTTTTGGAAGGTAGGCCTGCTTTATCAGAAAACACACCTAAAGCATTTGCAAAAGTCTACAAACTTCTCAATGAGAAATTTTAAGGCATAAGAGGTCTACAATATATGCATCAATCCATATACGTGCACTTTAGCTGTGGAACAAATGTGCAACTGTCCCATACACCACACAAATGTCACTGACTTGGAATTTCTGCAACTGGCTCAACAGTTAGTTCTGAACCTCTAAATCTCTAACTCTGAAAACAAATGTAATTAAGCCTCAAAGATAAAATTCTTAACCTAAATTACATGTAAAACTTGCGGAAGTACCTAAACATACACTAACTCAAACTGGCACGCCACACATTACTATTTTACTACTCTGCAACAGTACTGAAATACTGGGTGGGAGCTAAGACAGTAGTTTTGCCTACTGCTTCACCTAAGTTTCACTTAAACCTTCAATTAGCCCTACCCAGGACCTTTTATCCCATGTACTGCCACAGCTATTCTGACAGCAATGCAACTTGGAGTCAATCTCAATGGGTTTTTTTATCTATTTACACTAGGTGTAAGCAAAAAAATAAAATGCTACTGGTGTTATTTAGTTGTGTCAGTGCTGCAGAACATCAGAATACACACCTTGCCATTTCATTTTGAAGAATGTTGTGTAACAGTCAGAAAGGAATCCTACCTTTACATCGAGGGAAGACAGAGATGCTGTATATGTAATTTGTATGTCCATAATATACCTGCAGACACTCGCCAGAGATCTGCCATCTTCGAACACTAGCATCATTAGCACAAGAAAGGAACTCCATTTCACTGAGAATAGCTAAACCTCTCACACAATCTTCATGTCCTTTACAAAAGGAAGAGAAAATTTTAATGCAGTTATTGTTTCCATTAGCAGCTGTGTAGCACTTCTGTATAGCTCACATCTAAATCCAGGCAATGAATCTTTGTGGGAGCAATTGGAAAAAAAAAAATTAATTGCTCACAAGTCTCTGAAAAATACCTTTTTTTATAGAAGTCATGTGGCTTCTGGGCATACAGCTACTTCAAGACTCTAAAAATCCTGCCTAAATATTGTTCAGTTTATCCATGCTTTTGTAAGATTTTAATGTTTGTTCTGCTTTGACAAGAAGAGATCACACCAATGAAATTATCAACTTCAGCAACATTTACCAGTGAATGTTCTTTCACATCTGCCTGCCTTCCACAGTTTTATAGTTTTGTCAGCTGAACCAGTCAACATTAATCCCTGTTCAGGAAGTATCTTCACTGCCCATATTGCAGCGGTGTGACCCTGCAAAAAAGTCGACATTGTTAGGACTGGTCAGAATCAAATACAGAGCACTTATTTCACATTCATGTAGAACTTCATACCTGTAATGTCATCATACATCTGTCATTCAACCAGACTTTTGCTGTTGTATCCCATGATCCACTTAATAATGTGCCAAATTTCCCAGACGAAAGGCTGCAAACTGGAATGAACAGTCAAGTCAGAACTGACATGTACCCTGCCCTGACACACATCTTACGCCAGCAATTTCAAGAGATTCATTTAAGAGGATTTATTTGCTATCAGTAGCATATTTAGTGTTGAGGAGTCTAGAGAAGAATTAGGTGAACTGTAGTTGTATGACAACCTAGAAAGAAGCTGCTTACAATTCTCTTAATTTTAGACTGAAAAATTGAAATATTTTTGCCACTCGTATTTTAGAACTTCTCGGACTAGAATATGATGACAAACCTGTTAGATAAGTAGTTATGACACACAAGTAATGTAAATGTGTAGCTTTTAAGACAAAGAGAAGTTTTGTCTACAGGTATTAATTTATGTCTTCAAGTTATTTCATATGAAAAATACTCATACAAGTATGAAAAGGAGCTCACCTTCTTGGAAGGCAAAATACTACCACCAAGAAACTGTGGTGACATTCAAAGATTTTGTAGAAAGATAATCTGCAAATGCTCCAGTGTAAAGCTCTGTATTTAGAGCACCAATATTAAATACCCAGCTAAGTAACAAAATGGGCAGAGGAAGTTTATCTAGGAAGCTGATTTTTTTCTACTTGTATCAGCTTTGACAAAAAAATTAATACATGAAGAACTTACTGCTTCTTAAAAGTGTGACTCTTGACAAAAGGGTAATCACTCTGTGAATTGCCAGGAATTCAGAGAGACAGTGAAAGTTAAAACATTGATCAAGATAAACTTGCAAGTCCTTTCAATGAATGGTCACCCCATGAATTAAGAGTATAAAATCCTATTTGCAGAAGCTATAATTAAACAGTTTGCTGTATTATATACCAAATACATCAAAATTAAGTTTTATAAATTCAATTTCCTCTCTTATAAATCATGTTAACTTTTATGTAAAAAACTCCAAAATACAATTCCCACATACCTGTGTTTTTATGACCCTTAAGGATGTAAAGAGGAGCTGTGTTGTCAACTGTGAAAATGCAAATATTATGATCATTGCCACCAGTTGCAATCAGCCCACGAGGATAGAGGTCACTTGGAGGTATGATGCACACACAAGACACAAAATTTGAGTGGCCACTCATACAGTGCATCTCAGTAAAACCCCTGTTAAGACTTAAACATAGGTGATAGTTTAGAATCATGACAGAAACAGTACTTTATTTGAGTAAATTACAATTCTTGAATTAATAACTCTGCTTCTCTTGTGCTAAGTACTATGGATGGCCTAAAAAGAAAGAAATTTAAGACAAAAATTACATTCCCAGTATTCCTCCTCAGTACACAATACTAAAGGTTTCCACTTATGTGGATGCATTGCAATGATAGGCCTGGAAGGACTTTTGTTTTTCTTGCTCATTGGCAAACACTATGCCAAATTTGATCAGAAACAGCTACAGTTTGTCTTTATGGCATCTTTTTCTATTTGAAAACTCAGATATATATTCGAGTTCATGCTAAAGTAAGAGCACACAAATGAAGTTTACTGCTTGTCCAATGTATTCACTGGCTCTTCATTAGCAGCACTACAGAGCAATTAAAGTTACATAGATCATAATTGACTCAACCAGCACTCCCATTTCCTCACAACCTGAGACATTCTGAGACAACCTCAGTAGTTGCAGCACTAACTGGAAAAAGCTACTTATTCCCATAGAATAAATATGTAGGTTGGGGTGCTGTGTGCTTGTTTTGTTTTCCTGTGTTTGTTCCTCCACCCTCAAAACCACAACCTAGCAGATGATATCATACTATTATCCCTCAAACACTAATGCTTGGCAAGCTTGAAATATGTAAGGATATCACAATACTCTTCTAAATTCTAGAACATCTTCTCCCCTTAAGGCACACAGAACAAATGAAGGCAACATCTTGGAAAAGCTAAACCTGTACAGCACACAGCAGTGTGCTCACCCCCTGAACCCTGACTACTGCAATCCCTGAGCCTTCAAAGCAGAGAAGGATGATCAACATCAGCATTATAAGTTGATACAAGTTATGTCTTCTTCCTCACCGACTTCTCAAAAACTGGGGGTTAGAACCAGAATTGCTTCCCTGCTGCAAATTTCTGTGCAATTTAGCAAGTTCTTTCCCTTGTGATGTCTTAGTAAGATCCACTTAATAATATTAGTTTTTCTTCACCTCAGTTGCAGAGCTCCAGAAATCAATATAAAGATGCATGTAAGCATTCAGCAAATATGCCAATTATTTCTATTTCACAGGAAGGCAATGGGAAGAATATTCATGTCTAGTAACTTCAGAATACAGATCACAGTATAAACTATAGTCTGGGGAGGAGGTACACCCTGTAGCTTCCAGCAATACCCCACATCTCCTATACACACTGCTCAGCAGTACTGCTTCTGGTCAAGGTAACATGCTGAAAAATTCACTTTCTGAATTCAGCTACACATATTCAGTAGGAGACAACTCTGTGAAATGTAAATATCCGAAAAATTAATTTTGGGATATTTTTTCCTTTTAAATGTCTTTGTGTATTTTTGTTTTTTTCACAGTTTTTTATTCATATTCCATTTAACATTTCAAGAAGTTTGCCTAGCAAGGGATGGGGCCGTTTTTAAATACTTAAAGCATACAGCCTTACTGTCATGATGCCTTGGGAAGGCTGACCTGAAACACAGACTGAACAGAGCTAGAGAAAAAAGTAGGTATTTATTAGAAGGTCTTTAGGGTACAACTTGGGCACCTTCTAAACGCGTAATGTGATTCTATGGAAGTGACAATGCCAGTCACGAACGCCTCCTGCGTTCGCCTCCTGCGAACACCTTCCCACCGCCTGCCACCTCCCTCGACTCCGCCGACTCTGCCAACAGCCCCTAAGGAGGACTCGACTGCAGAGATGAACTCGGCGGGGCATGGGCCGAGCCCCTGCGGCGGCACTTCCACGCTCTCCCTCCTGCGGAGCACCGGCTGGAGCGCCCGGCACGGCCCGCCCGGCACGGCCCGCCCAGCGCCGCGGCCCAGCACTCACCCGTCAGGGGCCCAGAGACGGGCGGTTCTGTCCCGCGAGACGGACACGAAGCCCCCTTCCGGAAAAAGGCCGCGGGTGAGGCCCCGCACGTCCTGCCCGTGCCCCAGCAGGGAGCAGCGCAGCCGGAACGTGCTGCCCTCACCCGCCATGGCGGCACCGCCGGCCTGACACAGCACGGGTCGCGCCGCCGCCGGAAGTCGTGCCGGAAGTGCCGTCACAGGACGCGCCACCGGGCCAAAGCTAGGCTTCCTATCCCGGCAAGCACGGCGCTCACGTGACGGTTGTGCTGCGCTCTCCTCTCGCCAGGCCCTCTGGGAATCGTAGTCTTCGGGAGCCACGGCAGGCTGAAGCGAGATTTGTGGCCATCGCGATATCCGTGCCGTGGTTGCCGCGATACGGCGGCGCTGCCCGCGGGCTGATGGCGGCTGAGGAGCGCGGTGAGGGGGACGGGGCCCCCCGGGCGGTCGGGGCGATCGGGGCGCTGGCTCTGCGCTGCTGTGCGGCTGGGATGGGCTACTTCGGGGGTGGCGAAAGTTGCCAGGGTTTGTGAGGGGTGGCGCAGTTTAGGACCACCGTATTGACGGGTGATTGATTATGGACACTTTGTAACACCCGAAAGAGTATTTGCAGAAGTTGCTCGCTTCCAGTTTGTTTCATTAAAGATTTGCATTCAGATACTGAAACAATAAATGCCACAAGAATAAGCTGAGGGCTCACTAAGCAGTGAAAAGAGAATGCTGCCTCAGTCTTGGACTTTACGTGGTCCTTCCTGAGCCGTGCCGCTGCTGGTACCGTCCAGTAAGGAAGTACTTTGCGCATTACTCAAAAACCAAAACAAATCCCTCTCAACATTCTAATAAGAGTTATGCTTTAAAGAGTCGGTGTCTCATACTTTTAAGGATTTTACGCAAATCAAAGAACGATTTCTTTTCTTACCACAGAGAAGTTAAAAAGGAAACAAGTATGGCCAGCAGTAACAGACCTCCCACGGCTCGTTCTGCTTCAAGAGCAGGAATAGGACTGACCTCTTCATCAAGGCCTGCCTCTTCATCAAGGACTCCGTCAGGAGGCAAAATAGGAACAGCGGTATGTTAGAAAATATTAATAATTAATATGTAATTAATTTTGATGTATTTAGATTTTTGTCTTTTTTTTTAAGTACCAAGACTGGAGTGAGGAGAAGTTCTTTTTCATTAACAATTTAATATTTCAGTTTTGTATAAAGTTTGTCTGACCATGTCTGGAGGGGGTCAGGGATGTCCAGCATCCAGACTTCACCTGGGATACCTAAGATGTTCAGCTGAAGCTTTGCTTCCCTGTAGAGATGTAAATGCTAAAAAATTCCTGCAGAAAGAGTACAGAGACTATCAGAAGTTTTTAACTGTTTTGGTAATTGCTTAAGGATAATAGAGTAAGAATTCAGATGTGGTAGATTTTTCATTTAATTTTTTTTTTATAGATGCCTCCTAGTACAGCAAGGCCTGGTTCTCGTGGTGGGTCTTTCACTCCTGGGGGAGTCTTGTCATCTCAGGTTAAAGTTGCAGACCGTCCAGTGACTCAGCAGGGATTAAGTGGAATAAAAACTGCAATGAAAGGTATTTTATACTGAAAATAGCCCTCAAGACATCTGTAAACATTTTGAAAGAATATTTAGGTTTCTAAAGGAAAGCTTTTCATCATTGTATAAATTGCAGATTGAAGAGCTGTGATTAAAAAGAGTAGCAAAAAGAAAGAGAAAATTAAAGCATCCCTTTATCTGTCATTGGCAGCAAAAGAAGATAAGCATTTTTTTACAACTCGGTTGTCTTTAAAAATAATTGAAAAGAATAGAACAAAGTTATTGTGTCTCCCTCCATCACTACAGAATACTTAGAATACTCTATTATGGAGTAACTATTCATGTATTTATATCAGCAATATTTATCTTCACAGCAGTGAAGGCTAAAAATGTCTTCTTTTTTAATTAGATAATAACTATATAAGAATACTAAAATATATTAGTTGTAATTTTTAATGCTAATTTTGCAGATTGTTTTCCTAATTTACAGTTCATTTAAATCGGGGGGGTTTAAACAATTTTTTGTTGTTGTTTAAAAGCTTTCTTTTATCAGGTCCTCAGAGACAGATAATGGATAAAACGTACTACCTTGGTATGCTGAGGTATGTCTTAACAACATACATTTAATCATCTCTTCACTTTCAGACACCAAGTGGAAGCTTGACAATAGCATGCAATAAGTGGTGTTCACTTAAAATGAACTTTTATAAGAGTGCTGCTATAAGAGTGGTTATTTTGCATATAGATGCTCTGTAGGAAGAAAGGAAGTAGTACACATTACACCTAGCAAGCCTAACAACAAAACCTTGAGGTTTTGTTGTTAAACGCTCTCTCACAGCATTAGTAAGGAGAGGGTCAGTGATTCTGAGCTTCCAGCTCCAATGTTTATTAGGTCCAATGGTTCCATTTGTAAGAAATAGCATTGCAAACTTAACATTTTTTTTATTGTACGTTTCAGATGGGTTGCTTGGATTATGCATTCAGCTAGCAATGACAAAGCTAAGACCTTGTGCAAACTATTGCATGCAGAACTTTATCAGTTGCTCATATTACACTTTTGAATAATTAGTCCTAAAAGATGTCTTTTTAAATATGGGTGATACCCGCATTCTGTGAAGTTACACTTGTGGTTTTTTTTACTTTCCACATCTATTTTACCAGCAGAGATAAAAAGGTAATTAAAATATTTTATTTCATACCAAGGTTTTCCAGCAACTACTTAGGACTTTATCTGATACAACCACTTTGCTTTTTTCTGCACGTACCTCTTCTCAGAAATGCTGAGTTGCAACAAAGTGCAGTGTGAGAGGTACTAATTGCAAATCACCTCTTGTAAAATATGTTTACTGTTCTAGCTGTGCTTTAGTTGTACATCTAAAAGTTAATAATTCTTTTTTCTTTATTTTTTCAGAAATAAGACAAACGAAGTTGCAGCAGAAATTAACAAGCTGCAGGAAGAAGTAGAAATGTACAAGCAAGAGAAATCTGTCTATTTGTCCTATGAAAAACGGTGAGATGTATTGTAGCTAATGCAGTCCTAACTTGCTAAGTCATAAGACTATTTTCAAGTACTGGGCAGGCTTCAAGGAATCAATGAACAATTATTGTTTTCATTATTTTATTTTTACGTATACAAATCTTACCATTTGAAGTTTGACGTTTTGTTTTGTATTTAGGGCAGAGGCTTTAGCTGGTGAAATCAAAGATTTTCAAGGTCAACTAGCAGACTACAACATGGTATGCTGCTGTCAAATTTTGATACTGAATGCTCCCATGTATTTACTTACTTTGTAATACTTTTGCTTTATTCAGACTCATTTTTTAACATTTCTGTATAAAAATGTTACACATTTTACAAATGTTACACATTTTACAAATGTTACACAACTGAATAAAGGCAGTATAAATCAGTAATGATTTATACTGCCTTTATTCAGTTGTTGGAAAGGACTGAGATGGAAACAGAGGAAAACAAAACGTGTACTATACATTAGAGGAAGTGTCTGCATATGGATTTAAGAAATTTGTGCTGGGTAATATTTCAGTGCTTAGAACAGCTACATATAATGATGATTGTTTCTGAAAATGACATGTAATCTATTCAGATTCCCAAATCATGCATTTTCCAATTGCAATAACCAAAATTTGTTGTGTTTTCATGAACCCTTTATCTGATTTTTTTTTTAAGAAAAGGAGAGCAGTAACAGGTTGGAATTCTGTCTTGTTTCAGGTTGTGGATATACTTAACACCAGTACAGATATGGCAGAAGTGATCCATAATTACAATATGGTAAGAATTAGGATATTTGCTATGCTTTAACAGTGAAATGTTATCTTTCTTTCTTGGTGCTTTGAATGTGTGACATATCTAAGACAGTATAGTGCTGACTTAAAACTTAGTCTTTTTTCAGTTAAATTATTCATAATGTTGGCAACATGTTAGCAGTAAGATAACTGCCTGAAGTCTTGTGTTAACAGCCCCATGATAGTTTTCTGTGATGTGCATTTGAGAAGGATGTTATCCCAACCCAAAATATGAGTGTTAAAATATCTTTTTAATCATTATTATTATTTTTGGGAGCACAGAACACTAGTCTTAGGGAGGCAGATTAAAGCAGACTGCACTTGTAAAGCTGCCTGGTCTTCTGGACATTAAGTTGTCTTTTGTCTTCAAACTTTTAAATGTCTCCAGTGTAAAATATATTAAATAGGTCTCTGACATAGCCAGCACAAAATTAGAGTTTTGTTCTTCCTTTGCTTTCCTTAATTATTTTGTAACATATACTGTAAGTGTTAAGGCATGAATGGCATAATGCATATTTTATTTCTTATGATCAATTTGTCCATAAAGAGAAGAAACCAGTTTCAGTAAAGGTTGTTTCGGTAACATGAAAAATGACCTGAATATTTCTTGGTCAAAATAATTTTTTTTTTGCTTGCATTTGATTAAATAAGAAAGATACAATGTCTGTGTCATAAAGAGAAGAATGCTTTTCATCCCATCTGTGTAGTTTTAAACCGTATATTACTAAGTGTTTCAGGAATAGATCCCACAGAAATAGTAAGTGAATCAATTTCTCTGGAATAATTCACAAGATGTGTTCATGTTGTATTTAGGGATGTGATTTAATGGTGAACTTCTCAGTGCTGAGTTAGGGGTTGGACTTGATGATCTTAAAAGTTGTTTTCCTTTCCTGTTTTGTATGATTCTGTGATTAATTACAAATTTGATTGTATTTCAATTTTTTTTCTTTTAAGTTAAAGGTTCAGAATGACCGAGACGCTCAGAGTATAGATAAAATTTTCACAAAAAGACAAGCGTAAGTACATTAAGTGTATGTTTTTCATCTTCGAATAACTCAGCTTCTCATAACTCAGCTTGGAAAAATTGAGGTGTTATGTGTTACCTGAATAGTGCAGTGTATATCCCAAGTGAAATTTCAAGATGATACGTTAGTACCAGATTGCAGCTGGAGTTACTAGTGTTAAGCTCTAGTTACTCTTCTGAAGATAATCACCATGCCATCCAGGAAGAGTTAGGTGGCAGTGGAGACTCCTGTCTTTTGGCAATCTGCTGTCAGGTTTTGGGAGTTTTGCTGCGGTGTAGCATAGTGAAGAAAGCAAGCAGGAGTGGAAACTAGACCTTCACCTGGGTGGTAAGGTGTGGTTGTGTGGAGGAAAAGATGAGGATGGTGAGATGCTTGCAAAACAAATTTGTAAGCTATGAGAAGGGCTTGTGTCATACTGGGTTGGTGGACAGTGTCAGGGAACAGAATGGTTCTGCTGTTATCCAGAGGGAGGCAAACATAGAAGTGTTGAGCTGCTTGAATGTCTGTAAATCTATCGGCCCAGATGGGATCCATCCCAGGGTGATGGTGGAGCTGGCAGATGAGCTGGAGAAGCCGCTCTCCATCATTTATCAACAGTCCTGGCTCACTGGTGAGGTTCCAGATGACTGGAAGCTGTCCAGTGTGACTGCCATTCACAAAAAGGGTGGGAAGAAGGATCCTGGTAATTAGAGACCAGTCAGCCTGACCTCAGTACCCAGTAAGGTTATGGAGCAGTTTATTCTGAGTGTCATCATGCAGCACTTACAGGATGGCCAGGGTATCAGACCCAGCCATCCCAGACCCATGGGTTTACAGGGGGCAGGTCAGGTTTGACCAACCTGATCTCCTCTTATGACCCAGTGACCTGCCTGGTGGATGTGGGAAAAGCTGTGGATGTTGTGTTCTGGACTTCAGCAAGGCCTTTGACACTGTCTCCCACAGCACACTCCTGGAAAAGCTGGCAGCCCACAGCCTGGACAGGAGCACTCTTTGCTCTTTGCTGGGTCAGGAACTGGCTGGATGGCCAATCCCAGAGAGTGGAGGTGAACAGTGCTGCACCCAGCTGGCAGCCAGTGACCAGTGGTGTCCCTCAGAGTCTGTGCTGGGCCAGCTCTGTTCAATATTTTTATTGATGACATGAATGAGGGGATTGAGTCTTTCATTAGTTAATTTGCAGACAACACTAAGCTGGGAGCATGTGTCACACTGTTGGAAGATAGGAAGGCTCTGTAGAGAGATCTGAAAAAATTAGATGGATGACCAGAGTCCAATAAGATGAAGTTTAATAAGTCCAAGTGCTGAGTCCTGTATTTTGGCCACAATAACCCCTGAAATGTTATAGGCTGGGGACAGTGTGGCTGGACAGAGCCCAGGCAGAGAAAGACCTGGGGGTTCTGGTCAATAACTGACTGAACATGAGCCAGCAGAGTGCCCTGGTGGCCAAGAAGGCCAAGGGCATCCTGGCCTGGATCAGGAATGGTGTGGCCAGCAGGAGCAGGGAGGTCATTATTGCCCTGTACTGGGCACTGGTGAGGCCACACCTCAACTGCTGTGTCCAGTTCTGGCCCTTCAGTTCAGGAAGGACCTTGAGACACTTGAGAGCATCCAGAGGAGGCAGTGAGGCTGGTGAGGGGCTGGGAACACAAACCCTGTGAGGAGTGACTGAGGGAGCTGGGGTTGTTCAGCCTGGAGAAAAGGAGACTCAGAGGTGACCTTATCACTCTCTGTAACTCCCTGAAAGGTGGCTGTAGTGAGGTGGGGGTTGGTCTTTATCTTCAGGCAGAAACTAACAGAATGAGAAGATATGGTCTTAAGCTGTGCCAAAGGAAATATAGGCTGGATATTAGGAAAAAAGTTTTTTACAAAAAGGGTAATAAAGTATTGAAATGGTTTACCTGGGGAGGTGGTGGATTCACCATCTCTGGGTGTGTTTAAGAAAAGACTGGATGTGGCACTCAGTGCTGTGGTTCAGGTGAGGTTATGGTTGGGTTGGACTTGATAATCCTGGAGGTCTCTTCCAACCTAGTGATTCTGTGATTCTCTGTAGTGATAGGCTGAGAGGGTGAGTTTTTGTGATAGTTAATTTAGGCATGATAGAGGTGTAGGAGAAAGCTCTATGATCCTGCTTTTTGCCAGTGAAAGCAATCCTAGCTATGAAATTCCGTGTATCAATAAGCACTCCAAAGCAACGAATTTACCAATTAATAATGTCACGTTTTATTAATACTGTAGTTTTCAACAGCTGGCAAATGTGTCTGTTCCATCCCAAATGCATTTTTTAAGTGTTTAGAAAATATGAAGAGAAAATACTTGGTTCAGTAGCAATGCAGTAAGGGTAAATTATCATTGCACTGTACAAATACATTTTTGCGAGTACAACAGTTGATCTTTCTTGCTCTGCAATTTGGGTAAAAAAATACCCAAATGCTCCATTTTCTGATTGTGTTAGTTTTGCTTAATAGACTGCAGAGCTGTTATTGATTGCTATTGATTAGTATTGTTACCATTGATTTGGAGCTAGCCCTCTGTGTGGCTGTTGTCTGCTTCAACATTTTACAGTAATTATTTTTCCTTTCTAGACCTCTTCACAATGAAAACGTTAATGATTATGCCAACTTTACCTGCTACTTTGTTGATGTTAAACAATATACAATAAGGCCCCAGTATATGTAGCCAAACACATTTTTATGGAAAGTAGATTATGAGTATTTTTTGCATGTTTTGAAGCATTTGTTGTGCCAATAATGCATGCATATGACTCCATTTTTTAACTTCGTGATTGGTGTAGCAAAATCTTGTTACAGATTTGGCAAGATGGAATGAGATAGACTGCCTAACTTCATTCTGTCTTGTATGTAATAAAGTATAAAATGGAAGTACAAATGTACTACATTTTTGAAATACCAGTTCGGCATCCATTGTTTAAGACATTAACGCTCCTCATTTACATAAATATCTATGTATTTATCCTCAATAAATCCATCTTCTTCATCTCCACATGCATGAACTTTCTTAAATATTACAATGGGTTCTTCACTGCTTGTGTCCGATACTGAAGGAGAAGGACTCATATCAGCTGAGAACTCCTGTTCAAACATCTCTGAGTTATTTTCTTCCAGACGATGGTGACGGTAGCTGATCAAGTAGTGATACCATGCTGGGCATTTTACAGCAGTAAAAATCAGGAGTGTAGTGCCTAGGACAAACCCTAGGACACCCGCTAGGAAGGTCCAGCTTTTGCCAAAAAGTGGTAACTCTTTAAAAAAAGAGGGTTTTTTTAAAAAAAAGGTAAAAAAAAAGAAGAGTAATCTTCACAAGGAATACTAGCAAGAACTCAAGTATGATTTTTTTGTAATAGTTAAATTGATAACTCACAAAGTAAACACTGATGACGGAATTCCTGAGTGTCTTTAGAGCTTTAGTAGAATGTTGCTGTGTTGTTAGAGAGTCAGTAATATCACAGAGACTAATAATGGGTGTGCATCTCATATTTCCTAGGAGTATAAATTTGCTTTGCATATTTATAAAAAATAATTGTTTCAAAGTCTATTTCAAAGACAAAGCTCTGGGGGCATATAAAAGATAAAAATAATAAATACGTATAATTTTTTTTTCAAAAGTTAAATTCCAAGATTAGCCTTTGGAAAAAAATAGTCAGTAGTTGGCTTCAGATTCTATTTCCTAGGCTTTACTTTTTATATAATGATAATGTCTGAACCCTAAAATATAATGTCTTTTGTTTGGCATATCCTTCAGTTGTGCTTCTTTTCTAATAAAGATTTCAGTAAACTGTGGTTGCCAGTAGTCTTTATCTAGATGCTAGTTTTGCATGCTGGCCACTATCCTAAAATAAATTAGAAACTGGTGCATCTAAAGGGGCATGTCACAGTGGTATCTTATAATTTGTGTATATATCTGTAGATAATTTTCTTGCTTTAACTAGAAGAAAGAAGTAAAGTATTTTAGAATGGAAGAGATAACTGGCATGTACGATTAACGTGGAAAGGTGAGGAAAGGTGAGGAGACTATCACTGAAATTTCCAAAGAATATGCAATGGGCACATTCACGTTCTTAATACTGAACGTAGTTAGGACGGGAGTCAAATCTGTAAGCTCATGCTATCACATTTTAGGAAGACAATTACATTAGAAAGCAATTGGTTTGGAAAAAAACAATTTTTTTTTGAAAGTTGCTTCCCTATTCCTGTTAGGCAGAGATCTAGACAATTACTTGAATTTTAGGGCTTTGAAATTTCATCATCATTTTTAGTATCATTTGAGAATTGTGGGGTTTATATGTTTTGAACACTTACTCAGTAGACCTTAACAGTCACTGTATATGTGTGACTGTCTATGAGAACATAGAAATATGCTTGTTCTGTAGCCCTGGCCTTTATGGAAGAGTCAGAGTGTACTAGAAATGCAAAATGATGTGAAGTCATGGAACAGCAAATCAAACAGCTCATAAGCAGTGAAGTAAAATATCTGTGTATTACCTGCACGAGTTCTGTTGTTTCCAGTGATGTTGCTTGGAGTTGGAGCTATTAAGGTACTACTTCTAAGATTAACAGCAGGAGTGGAAGTTACAGTGTTTTCTAAAGGAGTCTTTTCAATTTTGCAGTCTGCTGGTTGGATAGCTGCCATCTTGATGGAGATTTTTTCCATGTTTGGTAATGTACATGTAGTGTTGCTTTCATTTTCTGTGAATGTGAGCAGTGAAAAGGCTATGAGATGGTGGTAATTTTTTGGCACTCTAAAAAAACCCTCATGGATAGCTATTGTATTACTGCATAATATGGGTAAATTGTTGGTGGATTTTATCCACATCAGAAAAAGATGCACTGTGAAGTTACTTGATGTAAAAAAATTTAAATGCTGCTCTTACCAAAACTTACCCAATGTCACATTGGAGGCAGTTAGCCATATCTGTAAGTCAAGGAGGTCACAGGAGCAGATCCATGGGTTTCCAGCTAAAACAATTTTCATAAGTCTGAAAGATGATTTTATATGAAAGTATTTCAGAAAATTATATTGTAGATTTAAAACGGTTAGATTTTGTAGAGAATTAAATGTATCTGAATCCAGTTGAGCAATCATGTTATAGGACAGATTCAACACTGAGAGTTGATTTAATCCTGCAAATGCTGCTTTATGAACTGTGCTAATACAGTTGTTGCTAATATCCAGAGTTATGAGATTTTTAAGATTGTAGAAGCTGTTATTGTTCAGTACAGTAATGTTGTTTTCATTCAGATGAAGTTCAGTGAGATTAATAAAATGTCCAAGAATCTCTTTATCATGATCTTCTAAAGTGATTTTACTGTTTTTGAGGCTTAATTTAGTAATGTTTTGGAAAAGGTTGAGGGAGATATTAAAGAGGTTCTTTCCAGACTCTTCACAAGCAACCTGTTGAAAAAAAGAGAATGACAATAATTAAATACTATAGAAAAGTCTACTAATGAAGGTGTCTCAGTGAGGTCTGTTAAAGGCAAGAGAAAGCTATCTTCTATTTTTTAATGCTGTCACTTTAAAGGGAAAGTTGTATTTCTCTTCATGAAGTTTTATTTACATATTTCTTTATTACCTCATGGTCTGGTGATACAGCGAAATGAATCTTCCTACTGTCTACCTGATGTTCCAGAGCACTTTGTGCTGAGCTCTGTGCTTCGATGCATAGGTCTTTATGTGATAGTCACCCAAAATGTAACCAGTTTGACATACCATTTTGCAATTAATATTTGGAATTATTTGTTGGGTAAAAAAAGAATTACTTTCCTACATAATCTGGAAAAAAGGTGTCATACAGGAAGTTTATTCAAAACTGCAAATTAAATATGTTTCCTAAAATGTATTTTTTTAAATACATCTATGTTTATTTTTGATTTAAAAGAACATCTTTAGAGCAGACCTCCAACAAAATAATTTATTATATATATATTTGCTATAGCACTTCATTTAGGTTTTCTGTGTTAAAGGTTAGCATAGCTAGAGTCTTTTCTGATTTGAGTGTTTTCTTCAATACCTTGAAATATTTTTGATTTCTGAAAAGAGTACATTTATTTATATATGTAAAGAGGCATTCCTGTTGTCTGGAAGAATTTGAGATACAAAATCACCTCAAATATGTTTTAGCGTTATTCACCCACTTACAATGACTACTGTCAGCTAATTGTTTGTTACACTAAAAACTACTTCTTACTTGTATTTTTGTATTTCTTTCTTTAGGACTTTTATGTTTATGAAACAGTTTTTAAAATGCCTTCTGCTTCAAGTGTATCTCAAAAATAAGGGTAGTTCAGATCAGTGTAAAACTTACAGTCTGGGAAGTAATGTTGCAGTCAGCAGTGACTGGATTCAAAAACAATGTTCCAGCCCAGATCACAAGCCAACACAGTTTCATGTTTGGAGGCTAGAAAAAAACAACACTTTTGCATATCAAGACCAGAATTACTGGTGTCTTCTGTAATGGTAGTTTAACAAATTACTAGATACAGCAGTTATTTCAGTGATAGTTTAATAAATGTTGTTCTACATAAATACTTTGTAATGTAAAATTAAATGAAAACACAGAGATTACCAGAATTAATGAATTCAGCTTTCACTTAATTGAGCCAAACCTAAAACCCAGTGTGCAGACTGGATCAGCAAATAGGAAAGGGATTGGTCAGACAAGTTAATAGAGAAATGTATCATGAATGTATAAAACAAATAGATAGGTCTGTACTTATTAATTTCCCTGTTAAAGCAATTATGAGTACCAAAAGACTATCAGAGAAAACTGCAGAAAGTATTGATGCTTGCATGCTCTCCCTATACAATTTCTCTTGTTGCTCTGACAGAGGCAGAGTACTCTACAAGACAATTGTTGGTTTGTTCAGTCACATTTCTTTTATGTTCTTATGCAAGTTACTGAGCATTTTTGTGAATTTTTAATTAGAAGATCAATACTTTATAATCTTGTCCATAATACAACCTATAATATGACATAAACCTGGACGTGTCTATTATGAAGGTATAATTGTTGCTCTGATCTTTGGAACTAAGTAAACATGATTCAGTCTCTAGTGTGGAGTTTTTGTACACATTCAAGCCTTATTTTTTGAAAGTTCAGAACGGTCCTATGAACGGTATTTACTGTGACATTAACATCTCTCAAAAAAAAGGGTGTCTCAGTCATTGCTTTTGAATCAGGCACTATTTGCAGTATCTATTAATTTTGAGCAGAAATGTTACACCATGTCTGTGAGATGTTAAGTTACTCCTTGTTTATGTACACTTGAATGAAAATGTTATGTAAAAGGTAATGAATCTTTATTTTTCCCAGTTTTTCTTAAGCATCTGAAAAGATAGGGTGTCAAGTTAATCTTAGTATCTCCTTGCCAGATTTCTATCTTCCAAAGTAATAGAAACCCAGAAGGTAATGTGTGAGATACTTGTTTAAAGTCATCTGTACAGAGCATTCACTGAAATTAACAGGAAAGAGTTAGGGAAATTAAATGAGGAAGCTTAATTGCACAAACATTGCTAAATATAGGCAGCGTGACAGATTTACAAAACTTCTACCAGTCCTTAAAATGAATGCCAGGAGACCTTTGCTGATTGTAGTGGAATAAATGAGGTCATAGAACAAACTGATCAAGTCTGTTTGATAACTCCTCTATATTTGTACATTGGAGGATTGACCTCATTCACCTAACTGAATCCACCTGGAAATTTCATAACTTCTTGGAAAGAAGAGGAAGATAAATACCACTTACAATGCTCTGATCCATTGTGTATTTCTACCTCTGTCAGAAACCTATATTGAATTAAAGAGTTCATAAACCTTTTGCCATTTAGCCATTATCAGTGGCAAGGACACTGAGGGCTAGCAGAAGCAGACCCTGTGGAATTGTGTTCTGTATTAGGTTTTGCACTTGTCAGTGGTGGTACTGGTGGCATGCATATTTTTTTAGCCAGTTTGTGTATTGTTAGTAGAAGAAATAATGCACTTTGAGAACTCCCAAAATGACCATTTTAGCATCTGGATCTTGCAGTCTATTTGGACTTTAAAAATACAGTTTCCTAGATGTTCAGAAATAGAGCAGATCTTAACCTGGCAAAGTTAAAAGTATGGATTAGTAGTATTATTGTATGTTTCAGATTACAAGAGGAGCTGTTTTAAATAGAATGGGAAAATGTATTAAATATTGTTTTCTATGTTACTCTGTAAATCAGTGACAACCAAGTTGAAAATTCAAGTTGTACATGTGTCTAAACCCAAAACATAACTCCTAGCTCTTACTTTAGTTTCTGCTGAAAATGTAGGGATTTCTTATAAATGGGACTACCTGCGTTTTGTGTATATGTATATGTGTATAATCAGTAAAAGAACAGGAAAGCATCTGTAATTTTAGTTGCAGTTTAGCATTTTATTAGAACCAGGTTTTATGAGCTGCTATTTAAACTAGCTTCTTTGGAAAGAGACTTAGCCTGGCAATACACTAGCAATACACTGGTAGTACTTTGATATTTCTTTGTAATTAGAAGTGCTTTCTTAAAAATTTCCACCCTAGAACTTTGAAAATTATATAATTTAAAAATAAGGTAATGATTTTTCTTTTTCTAGGGAAGTAATTGAGTTTATAGAATCAGTCTGGTTTTCAGAGTCTGTTCCCCAGCTTTCTAATGAAATAGAATTTACTTAACAACTCAGCATGTCCAAGGTTCATACTAATTCCTGAAATTTTAATGTACCTTGAGATGTGTTTTTTTCCAGTCTAGCAACAAAGTTACAGTAATAAATCTTTGCCTGCATTTTGAATTAGACATGCCAAGTGTCTTACCTTTTCGTTGCTTCTTAGAGGTATCATATGTACACATGTGTAGATTTTTCAGTGCACTGACAAGAAATAACATGGTGAAACAGCACTTTGTTTTTCTTCAACCTTTGTACCTGATGAATAACCAGGCAGTGTAAAAAAATAATAAACCTAGAAAATCCTTAGCAAAATATTGACTAAGTTGAGCAACAACTTATAATCATCTTGGATTTAATTGGATTAGCAGCCAATAGGAAAGTCTAATTGTAGTATGTTGAAGTGTCAAGTTCCAGATCCTAGAGGAAGCAGTGAGTTTAAATGCCATGGGTGATTTACAAGCCAGTTGAGTTATATCCAGTTAAAGAAATACTGGAGACAGAAAAAAACTTGGATTTCTAAATTGATCATTTATCAAATGAAGAAAATGTCAGCGTATTTGCATACCGAAGTAAAGCTTCCTAGGAGCTAGTTAACTCTGTGCTTGTGTTTTGGAAACATCATCGTCAAAAGAGCTACAGGGTGATATATAAAGTCATTATTTACGAAGAATTACATGCATTGCAATGATGTTTGTAATAGGGGCTGTATTTCAGGAAGAAGTTCTAAAAACAAATCATACTTGCTGTGGAGTAAATGTCTATGTACAGGCTGGAAAAAAGGGATTATACTGATATACAAGTGCTGTGTCCTATTAATTTTTACTTGCATTAGTGCTAATTCTGTCCAATGCATACCACCAAACTACAGAACAGTTCATCTCCTTTCCGTCTTCATTCCTCTCCAATATGTGACTGTATGAATTGTTTTATTTCACCATGTCTTTGTTGTTACTGGCACTTTTGTTCTGCATGATATCTCAAAACATTCTACAATTTTTCCAAGCCTCATTTCTGATTCAGCTTCATGAATAGTGTTCAAATTACTTGTGGTAATGAATTGTGTTTCTATGACAGCCATTGCTGATTTTTTTTTTATTGCCTCTTGAAAAATCACTAAGTTGCAGCCTCCCCTCAGAAGGTTTCTGCCAGAGAAGATGCATCACAGTAAGTCATACATTTCTAGTCTCAAGGACATGCTGGATCATCTTGAAGTATTTAGCCAGGAGTCCATATCACATAAGAAAAGGAGAATCGGCTCATGTAAAGAGGCTACTCTGTAATGAGTCCACACACTTTTTAAATAGAGGGGGCTGGAAAAGTAGGTTTCTTTCCTTGTCCTGCCTTACACTCTTCAAACCTCAAGCAAATATGAGGGAAATCCCACAGAGCTTGGAGACACCACTGCCGTCAAGAGTGGTATTGCTATACATGTAGCAAGCTGTATTCTCACTCTTTTGAAGATTTCAGTGATCTCCAGGAAAGGCATCGTGTAAAGCTTCCTCTAAGCTGTACTGCAGTGCCTCCAGGAGAATTACATCTCGAGTGGAGATTTCTTCTGAAAATCAGCACCCTTAGCATTTTGTTGAAATTTTACTGCATTTTCTCTATTTTCCTTCTTCCATGTGAAGAAAGATCACATGATTTGAGAGAAACTGTAAATGCTGAGACATTTGCAACAGTTTTAATAGGTCCACATTGAGGCATGAGGAGCACTCAATAAAGAAGTAACATGAAAACTTCCTGACAGCTCCTAGTTCCATGCCTTCCAAAAGGTCTTGAATCAAACTACTCTTGTAGCTTAAAAAATAGCTCCTTTCCACTACCACATGTAGCATAATTAATCATTTATAAACTGGTGCACATGCAATGGGAGCCTCATATTTGGACTGGGTCTGAATAAATTAGTTTTAGTCTCAAGAGCCCATTAAATGTAATGTCATATTACAACCATCCAGTATTTTTATGCAGACCCAGTGCACTCCAAATTTGCCATACTAAGTGGGAGATCATCAGGTCCAAAGCATTTTTGCAGCATGGTCTGTTAACCTGCCAGAAGTTCTACATATTATTCGCAGTTTCCTGGAGATAATAGATATTTCTTGGAAACTAGTTGGAAGTGGTTACGCTTTTGAAACTTTTGAGAATTCCTTGTAAGTAATGAAAACTGTGGGGAAATGCTGAGGGAACTGGCATTGTTTAATCTCCAGATGAGAAGGCTTAGTGGGTATTTTATCAAAGTGAATACCTCATGAGCAGGGGTTATGAAAATGGAGCTGCTCTCAGTGATGCCTAAGGACAGGACAAAAGACAATGACCATGAATTGGAGAACCTAAAAGTCCATTTAACTAAGACACTGACATCCTGCTCTAGGTGACCATGCTTCGAGTAGTGCACAGGTTGGGCTGGACAACTTTCAGAGTCCATTCCAGTGTTAACAGTAGTCTGCTTCTACCATATTTCATTATTTCCTTAACCTGAAATCATCACTGTGCAGTTCCACTATTTGGATCTCCTCTTAAACTTGCGGGCAATCTTGTCTGCAATCTTTGATCCAGCAGTGTCAGTTACACAATTTACAGCTTGTCATCTTGCAGCTCAGGAAAAGTTAATGAAAAAGAGAAGAAAAAAAAATCCCGAAGGAAAGTATTTTGCTGGTTTTGTCATTCTTAACAGGAGAAATCACTCTGGAAACAAGCAAACCATTTAAGCAATCTTTCATGAACAATGAAGGAAATTAAGCTATACTCCTCAGGATCTCAGGAATATATTTTTTTAAAAATTTCCTTTAAGTATGTTCTAAAGTTGACTCTCTAGCTTTCAGGAATTTCATAGAAACTACTAGACTTATAATAAAACAGTGAGAACAATTCTTTATGCGTTCTTTCAGTCTGCCAAGACAGTTGCTTATAGCTCACTATAACTGGAATGGTAAAGTTTTTATATTTGCAAACTATCCATTCCTTAAAAAGATTAAAGTGCTGAATCAAGAACATAAGAAATGCCTAATTTCTTAATTATTGCTAGTTAAAAAGCTACGCTGCTCAGACCTTTGAAACCACTCTCTATTCTAAAGTAATTAACAATTCTTTGTGAAAAGTAATCTGTTCCTCATCATCTGGTGCTGTCAAGTCCAGATATCTGTATTATATTTTCTTAATGTACATTCACAAATTGCATACCATTTTCGTTATTTCAAACTGCCCGTTACTTCAGAAATTCACTGATTGAGAGGGAGTACTATGCTTTTGCTAGTGTTGAAACTAATACAGATAGACAGTGTGGGAGGGTTGAAAAACACCATGTGGATATTATAAAGACAGAGAATTCTTCATTTTCTCTACATTTTGTGAATGTTTATATAGCTAATTCAGCTCCAAAAAGATTAGATATGAGTTGGTAACTCCTTTTTGTAGAGTCTAGGCTTTTTCTAGGTGTTACACTGAACACTGCAGTGAGACTGAATGAATACTGGAGTTTGAAATAAGTGGCTACAATATATATTAACCAGTAAAAGTTTCAAAAACATTATATTTTTACAGCACAGAAAAGCTAATTCAAGCTACAGTAGAAGATATTCAGCATCAAAAGGTTGTGGCAGATGACATGATAAAATACATGACACAGGAAAATCAAGCTAAATATATGGAGATGAAAGCTGCTAATGAGAAGCTCTCCCAGGTTAGCTTGTTTCATTATGCTCATCTAAGATATTTTTTAAACAGGCTTCATGAGGTTTAGATAAAATTTAAGTACTGAGAAGCTTGAGAACAGAGTAATACAATAAAAAAACTTGCTGGTGTCTTAATCAGTTGTAGAAGTACCTGACAATATAGCAATTGACTAAGACCAAATTCTTTGCCTTCTTATATTTTATACTTTAAGAAGAAATAATGTTCGCAATTTTCTGTTTGAATTTAGGGTTTGACATGCATTTTTAAAAAGTCACTGCAATACTTAGATGTTTCATCATTTGTAAAAAGCAAAGGAAAAAGGAAAAATAACTCCAGCAATTTTTATAGCTGACTTTAATAGAAAGTTTTCTTCTTGTGTACAAAAGTGAATCTGACTAGCTTTTTTCTATTATTATTATTATTATTATTGTTGGTTTTATTATTGTATGTCTGTTTATTACTGTATGTCTATATCATAAAAAATGAACTGGGCTTTATAACATGTTTGTTACTTCACTAATCCTTATGCTAACAACACGAGTAACACTTCTGGGCTCTCTGGGACGATCTAGTTTAAGCTGTACGGTCTTAAAAGTTTCCCTGTATAGTCTGTACAGAGATAAGTTCAGTATTTCCCATCTGTCTTAGAATGAGCTGAATCAGTAGTCAGAGCTTATCTGTCTCTTTCTGGATTATGAAGAAACTGTCATGACTGGTTCAGGTTTTAAAATTTGACTCTAAACTTCTGAAGTACATACAGTAAGTTCTACCCACGGTACCGATTTTAAGAAAAAATAATAGAAAAAGGGCAAACAATTTTTTAGTAGTAGCCGGACTGCAGAAAATGATACGAGTAATAGAAAAGTTGACTGCTGAAAGCAACTGTTTACTATATCTGAGTTATGAGAAGGAGCTGGACAGATTCTTGTCTTTCAAACTTTTAAGAGCAGCAATGGGATGGTTTATAGCATTTGATACATACTAATGTTTGGAGCAAAAAGTAGTTAAGTAGTAATTTTTATCTGAATTTTGCATTTTGCTTCTTTAGGAATTGGCTGTTCAACAGCAGGAATTGGATGCACTAAATGTAAAGGAAGAGAGTCTAAGAGCTGTATGTATGATAATAAGTGATCTCTATACTAATCTTCCTTGAATGCTAGTGTGAAGAGTAATACAGTATAAAAATAATTATAATTTCTTTTCCCTAAATTTTTAGATACTGCAGGATCATTCTCTAGTACGTGAAGGCAAATCTGCCTCTCTAGTTTCCACTAATAATTTCTAATCAGTTTTGGGTAAAAATGTCCTATTGAGGAGAATTTTTTTCATATTGGATCTTTCATGAATAAAGGATCTGTGAGCTGAAGCAGACAGTCAGAAAGTATAATTTTCAAATACTGCTAAATATTTTTCAGTCCTTTTGAATGTTGTATATAGTTTGAAATCCCCTAGAAACTGTAAAGTAATAAATCTCCTCAGAAAATCGGCCCAAGGAAGAACTTGTCAATCAAGAAGTAACTAATTGGGATAGTCTATTCCAGAAAATGCAATATTGACAATATGGTTTATAAATTTTAGTTTTTATCAGGTACTTTATGAAGTGCTTTTTACTGTCTCTGTGCTTTTTGTAAAAAATAAGCTTCATTTGCAATGTATAGGTAAGTGTTGGTTAGCTAAAGTGTGATTGCCACAATGCTCTCCTCCCATCTGAGAATAGCTAGTACGTGTTTGCTTTTCCCCACAGGAAATAGCACACTCTGGGATGAAACAAAAAGCTGTGGAGTTGTATGAAAGGCTCCATGAGCTCAAGGAACGTCGAGATCGAATGATTGCTGAGGATAAGAACATGGAGTCTCCACAGGAGGAAAGAGAGAGATTACTAAAGCAGGCAAGAATAGAAAATGTCGTTAAGTAAAAAATTCTCCAAGTCAGTATTATTAGGGGTGATAATACTTGAAAATGCTTAAGTTTGCACTTTGCCTTTGTGTTCTAGGCAGTGCAAATAGTCTGACATTCAAAATAGTTAATGAATTGGAAGGCTGGGATATTTCAGGTTCAGCCAAAACCTGGAGATCTGTTGTAGTGGGTTCAGAGGAGGGCTGTGAGGATAATCCCAGGGCTGGAGCACTTCTTCTGTGATGACAGAATGAGAGAGTTGGAACTGTTCATCCCAGAAAAGAGAAATCTCTGCAAGACCCTATAGCAAAGTACTTAAAGAGGCTTAAATAAAGGGTGAGTGACTTTTTACACAGACATAAAACAATAAGATGGGGAAAACTGTTCTAAACTAAAAGATGGAAGATTTAGACTAGATGTTAGGAAGAAATTCTTTACTGTAAGGGTGATGAGGCAGTGGAACATGTGGATGCCCAATCCCTGGAAGTGTTCAAGGTCAGGCTGGACGGGGGACCTGAGCAACCTGATCAAGTGGATCGCATCCCTGCCTATCATTGGGCTGGGGAGTAGAGGAAAGGGTGAATTGGAAACAGATGATCTTTAAAGTCCCTTCTAACCCAAACCATTCTATTATTTTAAGAAAACAAAATTCGCACAGTGAGGTTTTCAGCTGGTTCACTTGCTCCTCCTATTCATGAGACATGTTGGTTGGGAAGATTGATCCAGTTGAACAGCTCTTTTAACCTAACTCCAGAGAGTATCTTTGTGGGGTATGGAACAGGTATACTAGTTTAGGAGTAACTGGATCAGTTTACAAGAGCCTATGCTGTAACCAGCCATTTATACTTTATAGATTATTAGTCTGAATGACCAATGGAAAGTGTATTTGATTTTTTAAAGTATGATTTTTAAACATTTGGAAGACATAACTCTTAAATCATATCACTTCTTGTTGAACTATGTCAAAAAATTGTGATTTCAAATGCTAAGTTTCTATTCCCTGTATTTTGAATTCAGACTTTTTTTTATATTTTCCTTTTTTAATTTGTAGATTTAATTTCATATGTTAAAGTTGTTGAACTTTTTTATAGGTTAAAGACGATAGTCAAAAAATTGCAAGCATGGACAGACAGTGAGTAACCCCATCATACTGTTGCTATAAATTATGTGTATACCCTAAAGATGCATGGTTATGTTCCTTCCAAAGTCTATTTCTAGAGACTTTTAGAACATCACCATGTCTTCAAACCTGTACTAGTCTTAACCTTCTACAGAGAGTAGAATATGTTCTTCTGTTTCGGGTAAGCAAGTTTTGTAGTGATAAGACATTTAGATGTGCATAATAATATACTTCCATCCCTTAGGAACACACCTTGAGAATGTAAATGGGTAATAGCACTGACTTAAACTTGTTTAAGGCTGGAAAAAAACATTGATTGGTAAGAGCTGCTCCTCTAGGACAGCTATGAAATTGAACCTTCATTACACTGCAGTCACATTTTTAAGTTTGTTTATGTGTTCTTAAAACCTAAGAGTCACAAAAGTTCCATTCTAAAGAGATGAAGGGCATTGCTTCTTGATTCTTAGGTGCTGGGCCTTTCCAAAGACTGCCCAGAAAGTCAAGTAATGTATGGAACAATGTATTGAGGGGTAAATAAAACCGTACAATATTTCCTGGTTTTGAGCCTTTTGATTTCTCTTTCTTGAAAGAAAAATCGAGAAAATTCATAAAATCTCCTAGAAACAATTTTAAATTACTTTAAGTGATATTCCCAACTATAATTATTGGTTAATTAATAATGCATTTTAATTGAATAATAGGTTGCTAAACAGATTTTTTTAAATAGATAACAATAACAAAGAATTATATTTGAGATTTTATGTAGAAATGTGTTAAAGGTAGTTTCATTTCACACTTTCATTGATTATGTAGCAGAGCATTTTATGTGGAAACTTCTTAGTGAATTTTCCTAAATACAATTTAAGGAATACACTTATTGCAGTTTAAAAGTTATGTTGTACCTCTCTAAAGCTGAAGAGCAACCAGCAGAGGGACTAGTTGAGTAAGTTGAGGATTACTGATGACTCAACAAAAATTGTTTTTTCGTGAGAAGGAGCTAGAGAACTTCTATTCAATAAACAGAGGATTAAAGTGACAAATGATTTACATGTACCTTTTATAATAACAAGATCATCCTGATATTGTTTTGGTTTAATAAATCCATGTTTTCTATTTTTATTATTCACTTCTCTCTTCAGTTTGCCTAAAATAAAGTTAAGTATTTTACAACACAGTTTTAACCTTGACTTTCATTATTTATTTGTTAGGTTGGCAGAAGTAAAAGAAAAAACGGATTATTTAAGGAAGGTCATTCAACGACTTGATACAGATCTGGAGAACCATCAAGGTAATATGATTTGCGTTGTAGCAGACTACACAGAGCTGCATCTGTTTGTTCTATAACAAACTGTTATACCTAGGAGTTGCATAAAACTTTTAGGTTTATGCAAACATCCAGTGCTCATGAGCATGAGAAATTCTGTGCCTACAGGTACAGCCTTTTCTTTTCAGACATAATAAATGGGGAGTATCCACCTTTAGTGATACATTCAGCAACTTCATATTGAAAATTACCATATAAAATAATAGGTCAGCTGTCTGGTTTTCTGTCCAATTTTAATATTGCTTGAGGAATAGAAGTTTATCTTAATGGAAGCACTGCAAAATAAGGCCATACTTAGAGATACTTCCATTAATTTTACCTTTTACATGACCTGTTACACTGTCAGAGAATGTGGAATTGAGAATATTTAATAGCAATGTGTAAAGCAGGCTGAATTTGGTATTATTTTTATCTGTCTTTCAAACTTCTTGTGTTGATCTTTGCAAAAAGACTTTGAAGCTGCCCAATAATGCTTAGCTTATACTTACCTCCAGCAAACACATGCTGCTAGTGCTTAGGCTGGGTTAGTTTGGAATGTGTTCTACCGCTGGAAGTATGGTTCTGGAGGAAGTAACTTCAGTTTGAGCATGGGCCCTTAAAAAGCTGTAAAAGGTTCTCCATAAAATGAAGATTCATGCAATGGAAAACCTTCTTTTGATTATAAGAAATCTTACTGAGATTGGAACTACATAAACACATGCTTGCATTCTAAAAGTCTTCATAACAGTTATTTAACTTCTTTAGGATTAAGGCATTGTTATCCTTCTTACTTTTAGCCTTTTTCTAGTGCAATATGGGTAAAATCTAGCTGTAAGTGTCTTCCAGGTGAATAAATAGCTAAAAATCTGCCTCTAAACAAATTTTTTAGGTATCTGTTTATCATCTTTTGCATGACAAAATATTTAATATTTCTACATGCATCTATTTATAATCTTTTTCATGGCAAAGTATTTCATATTTCTACAGGTTTTTTTGCAAATGATTTATCAAGATTACTATATTAGCTTTTGTGTTTCCAGATAATATCATTGCAAACTTGATTGTTCTTTAATTTTTCCTTTTTGTTTGGCTTGCAACCATTTTTATTTTAACTTTGGAGAAATACAGAAGGTAAGAAGCGAGTTGTTTTTCACATTTTGTAGCTCAGTGTACACTCACAGTTATCATTGCTGGACTGTGTCTTTCACTGTTTTAGAAGAAGAAGAGAGTTTGAATCATATGTAAGAGAAAGCATATGCTCTCTGTCAACATATCAGAACCAATCAGAGTCAAGTTACTTTGTGGTATAATGCAGAGGGAATTACACCTCTTTGTGTAACACTGTGCGAATAAAGAGTACCTTGAAACCACAGAATTGGAAACTCCTCATGCTGCCTTCTTCAGTGAATGGAGCAAAAATAACAGAGAGCCGTTCATACTTCTGCTCTAAATCAGCATCTTGGTGTGTCCTTGAAGTTCTTGTGCTCTCTCCCTTCCCAGTGACTTTACTTCTGGATCAGTATTTAAACATTATTACACAGCATTCCCAAAATTCAGCTCTAAAGTTTTTTATGTAAATATCAGGTGAAACAGCCAGGAAAAAAAATAGAAATTTTAACTAAGTAATTTTTAAAAAAATATTTTAGGATAAATATTTCAGTGTTAGAAATATTTCTGAATAGGAAAAAGACTAAACAGATCATGTTGAAATAGTTACTTTTAGGTTTTGCCAGAAAAAATCTAAATAAGTAAATAATTCACCCACTTATTACATAGTAATATGTAACATATATACTAGCAGTAAACTTTAATGATTAGTCAAAGTCAGCATTAACTCATAATGCAACAGACTTAACCCTTGATACATTGAAGGAGATGTTAAGATAATTGTGTATATAATGGCATATTTTAAGGAAAACTTAGTGAAAAGACATCTCAAAGTTGTAATCCTCAAATTTTTTTTCTATAAATGCTTGACAGATCATGTATCTCTGTTTCATGGCTCACTATTACTAGAATTTTTAAGAGCAGAGCAGGCTAAGTTATTAACTGTTGGAGCCTTGCCTTGCAAAATGAAAGCGAGTCCAGCAAGGAACAAAGCCACAGATGAAAGAAAGCTGAAACAGAATCAAAGTCCATTAGGGCCCCTCAGGTGTTCTTATTGTTTGTATATATTAGATAAAAAGGAAAGCATGCAGGTGCACAAATAAAAAGTCCTAGAGAAATTTGCTTGCTCAGTTCTATCTGTACCTATTTGACTCTTTTGCTTTGTATCCTTTAAAATTAAAAAAAAATATTAAAAATAAAACAGACTCAATTAAAAATATAAATGTTTGAAATTTAAAATTATTTCTAGGAATTAACTGTCTCATGTTCTTGTGACATATATATCAGATGTCTCACCTTACTAATACATATAAATTATGAGTTATGTAGAATCAATAGTTGAATTTAAAAATAGGGTGAGTATGTGTGTTATTCCTTAGTTCTAATACCAGTATATTGAAGGTGTATGGAAATGTTGTTTCAAACTCAATGGTAGAAAGCTTTCTGTGCATTTTATTTTCCTAGACCATTGCTTGAAGAGTCTTCCTGTTTATTTCCCTGAGATATCACTTGCAAGCTGCATATCCTTATGAAAGTCCATTGTAATAGGTGAAAGTGCAGTTGAAGTGGCTAATATATTAAACAGGGCTGCAGAAAGTTTTATCTAATCATGGTGCCCAAATACACAGAAGCGTTTGTTCTCTATAATTGAAGTTCACTTGACTTCAGAAAAATTCTGTGAACTTCCTTTGTCCAAACCAAGTGTTTATCCCACTCCTGTGTCTCAGAAGTTGTAACCCCTTAAAGGTTGTCAAAATTGCATTGAGGCTGATTTATTTTAAACTACCTTATTTTTTAATATAAAGATGTATATGACATAGTTAGTTGAACTGTCTACATTAAATGAAATGGGATGAATCCTGTAGTTCCTAGGCATGTAGAAATTTTATTTTTGAAACAGACATTTTGCCTTTCTGAATACAGGCCTGAAACAATCTAAAGTTAAATCAATGTTACATCTATTGTAGGAGAAGAAAATTGGAAATACAAGGAGTTGAAGAAGAAGGAAGAAAGCATGGACAGTAAGTTTTCTAGTGTTATTTAGCCTAATATTTTATATATCTATATCACTATTATTAGGCTAAATTTCACTAAATTACAGGTTTTGTCTTATTGTTAAAAGAGTTAATTTACAGCTGCAAAGAATTCATGTGCTGATCTTTGCATAAAGTTCTGTGGTCTTCGTCTATGGACAAGATAATTGATATCTTACAGGACAGTCACAAATATTCAGAGTGTCTTTCAAGGCTTCTCGTCAACCATTAAAAGTCTTAGGAGCACAACTTCACTTTATGAAAGCAAAGCTGTAATTAATGGATTGAATGATTAAAAGCAGAACTTCAAAATGGAATACTGTAGGTATAATGTAATTCCTTAAAATTAGGGCTTCTCATATCTATTTACTCAAGATGAATGTTGCTAAAGCTTTGTTACATGTCAAAAAGTTTTAATGTTATAGAGATTTTAATAACAACTAACAGAGAATAAAAATAACTGGCTTTAAGTATACCTTATTCCTTGTGTACTGCAGGAAATAGCTTACAAAAAAGTTGGCCTATTACTCAGCAAAGGGAAAACAGTCAGTAAACATGCCGTGGACATTCAAGGGATATAATACCTTTTTTAACTGTTCCCTAGAAACGTTCTATATACCTTATAGCTAGCATGATACTGAAAAAAAGTCTCAGCTGAAAATAGAAGAAGATGAGTAAAACAGAACACAGTGAGTTTCTGTGTTTTCAAATTACCGGGTTTCCGGAGAAGCAAAAAGACAAAAGCTCATTTGTTCTGGATTTTCCATATTAGTACAGGTGGTGTCTGCAGTTTTTGGGTTTTGCTTCTGCTTCTACCCTTCATTAAAGGTTATTGATACAGTTCCAGACCAGTTAGTGATCTGTGGGACCTGAGACCTGAGAGAGTAGGGGGAACATGCCAGGAGTCTTAAGGATGGGGAAAGAGCAAATATGGTGCCTATGCAGAAGAAGAGAGGACAGGGAAATATAGGCCAGTCAGATTAGTATCAGTTTCCAGACATAACTTGGGAAAACTATACAAGCAAACAATATGTAAATGTTGTTTACATTCCCAGGAATGGGAATATGAATAACACTAGTAAAGATTTGTCAAATACAAGCAACTTTTTCTGAAGATTCAATGCCAAAATGAAAGGATATACTGCGGGGAATTTTGCAGTGTGTCAGATGTTCGGGTTAGTCAGTATTTTCTTAATCAGTTGGATGATGGGAGAGAGCATCTGACAAAACAGTTACAAAAAAATGGTCAATCAGAAAAGCTGAAATCCCTTGGAGGATGTGGTTAGAATTTAGTATACTTCTATTATGTTAAAAATCAATTACAAAAAATTTTGGAATAGCCAAGTGCAAGTTTCTACACTTGACTAATAAACAATAAAAATGCAGAGTAGGGGGTGGTTCATTAGGTGCAGCTCTGTGGTGTGGTTCAGAGAGTGAAAAACAAAGTGAACATGGCTGAGCAATATCAGACTAACAAGGAAAATACCACAGCAGTAAGTACACATTGGAGTGTGATTTTTTAAATGTCTGAAGTAATCTTTTTCCCCGTGCATCAAATTCTTCAGATAGGAGTATTGTCTCTACTTTGGCCCATAAAGAAGGGGGCCATGAGTCCTGAAGAAAACTAATGGGAATATGCAGAATGCATGACCTGCAAGGAGATACAAAGGAATGAGTCTTTTATTTTAGAAAATTTATGACAGTTGTCAAATGTGTAAAAAGGCTATTTCAAATTATAACAAAATAATTTATTTCTGCATATATATGGAAGATAGAAAAGGTGTAACATACCACTAGCTGCAGAAGGATTTCAGTTTGGATATTAGTAAAAACTTCCTAACAATTAAACTTACGAAGCATTGAAATAGATTGTCCAGGAGAATTGTAGAGGAGCTGTGAATCTATCAGGAGCTGTGTGTGTGAAGAATATAGACAAACATCTGAATTACTGACATAGAGCTGGTTTTTTTTGCAGAGGAAGTGAATTAATTAGAGGAACTCTTGCACTCTCTTGCAGTCAAGAATTTTTTTATCTATCTGTGAAATACACAGCATTCAAATGAAACAAGGTCAATCAAACCAGTGTGGTAAAAGGAAAGTTGCTTGCAAAAAAGCAGTGCAATGAGATGTAAATACAGACCTTGCTTAATGTTTCTAAATAAATTCTAATGTTTTGAAAAAAAAAAAAGTCCAGAATGCCAAAGGAGAAAAACACTAGTCAAATCATATAGCTGCTTTTCTGAAATCCTAGTTTTACCATTGCAGGCTCAGTTTTATAGAATTGCATACATATCTGTGGATGTTGTGTGTGTTGGTTTCATTCTTCATATTTGTAAATGTGTGGAAATGCTTTTCTATCATTGTTGAATCCTTTTTGCCCAAACAAGGACTTCTCCAATTTCTATCTAGAAAGTGTGCCAACTCTTACAGTTCTGGAGTGCTCCTGTGTGTATAAACCATGTTTCAGGAGGAGAGACCCAGCAGGAAAGAAATTATTGGAACTTAGAGCTCTGGGTGGCATCTTGCTGAGCTTCTAATTTCCGTGTGATGTGTCCAACATATTTTATTTTAGAAAATCTCTGTCACCAGAAATACGGTGTTGTATTCCTAGAACACAGATACAGAGTACTTACCACCATTACAACTGTGTTGTCAGATTCAGTTGGACAACTACTAAAGTGAACATAAATTAGACATGTAGCTAAGGGACATCACACAGAAGGAAAGAGGTGATACCAGGTCTGAAGTCTTTCACAGTGTTTGGCATTTAGTCCAAGCCATTAGAGATAATAAAGTTACCTGTTTCCTTTGTTTAGTAGCCTATTTTGATAGCTTTCAGAAATATAAAGACCAGAAACTGCTGGAAGAAGCATTTAGAAAAGCATCAGAAATAGTGGGGATGAAATTTCTTTCCCATTGTGTGGTAACCCTCACCTAAACACTGCACAAGAAGGTGGAGGCCTCATGTCTGGTATGTGTCACTGGAAGAATTCTTCTCATTTTCATTCCAACCCCTAAGCTGACAAATTTCAAGGTCTCTACCACCTGGCTTTTAAATAAACAATTAAAGTAACCTATCTAAAACTGTACTGCTTAGCAATTTAATACCAACTTTCGACTGGAAACAACATTGCAACCATATAAGTAAGAGCCTTCTTTTTCATGTTTGTTAATCTCTAGATTTTCTAGAGACTTTTGAAGATGTAAAGAATCAGGAATTGGAACGAAAGGCCCAAATAGAAGCCAACATTGTTGCACTCCTGGAGCATCTGAGCAGGGTAAGCATGTAGCATCCTCCTCTTTGGCAAGCTAGGACTTTAGACACACAGAGCAGGAGAGTGGCTGGATAAGGAAAGATGACGGATTTTATATAATTATATTTATCTACATACTAGTTTCTTAAAATGATTAAACAATAAAACATGTACAGCTGTAATTTAAAAAAAGGATTTATTTAATTTCTCTCTTTTCCTGGGGAAGAGTTTTGAACAGTATGTAATATTGTGACCAGAAAAAATAAATATTTTCATAATTTCTATAAATCTTTATCTCTGCTACAACCAACATTAATAATGACAAACATTTCCAAATACTGCAAATAAAACTACTACAATATTGATTTTAATTCAAAGTTTGCAAATCTCAGTTTATGGGTATTCTGTCACTAATGTTGCTGAACAAAAAAAAATTCAGTTGTCCCTCTGATCTACTAAAGGTATGTCTGAAATACCATGATGTATCATATTTAATGTAAATATTATAAATTAATAATGTTTTTTCACTTTCAAAACGTGTATTCTTTTAATGTTTTTGATTCCCATGGATTTTTTTTATGTTATAGAAAACTTTCATCTGAGTAATATTTTGATTCTATGATTATTTTAATTGTCTCCTACCTCTTTCAATATAGTATACCATAAGGGATATTTTAGTCACTCTCATCACTTGGTTTACAGCAATACAGCTTATATTTGCTGCATTTTTATTTCATCTGTGCTGAACTATCTATACATATTTTATCAATTTTGTCATTTTGTCAATACATCAGAGGTTGACAGAAAGAAAGTTGTGGTCAGGAGAGTTTCTTACTTGTCCAGTTACCAGTTGTGGTTTCAAAAATACAGCATGTTCTTATCATTGTTGGTAACACAGAATCTGAATCATATGAAACAAATTTCATCTGTTACCAATCAAGAGCTGAAGATTATGCAGGAAGATCTCACTTTCAAATCAAATGAAATGCAGAAATCACAGAGCACTGCCAAGAATTTGATTACAGGTGAGATCAGCAGCAGATTTTCTAATTAATTCCTTAAAATAATAAAGACTACTTGCCTTGTTACACTGATATCATGTAGATTTCCAAATATTAGATATCAAGTGATGTCCAAATATTTAAATACAGTGGTAAGTTCACAAATTAAATGCTTGTGTATAAATAAAAGTTATTATAAATAACTATAAATAAATAAAAGTTATTTCTTTTCCTCACTTTATTTCTATTTGTTATATTTGTTTATAAGTATTAGATATTGTATAATATGTATTTATAATAAGTATGTCTACTTATCTATTTTTACCTTGCTATTATCACTAAATGATCATCTTCCTTGCACAGATATATGTTAAACAAGTGTATTTCAGTAAAGGGGTTCAATTGAGCTAGAATTTGATTTTACTGATACTTACCTCAAGATATTTCATGATCTTGATAGAGTGTTTAATGAATTGAAACAGAGTCTTCCACAGTTTTTTATTCTAATCTAACCATGTATTATTTGTAAATGTAGTTCTTAGTATCACTTACTTATGGTTTATGCTTTTCCAAAGGGATTTGTAACACAGGCAGTTAACTGACAACAACACTGAATAGCTCTCAAATCCTGAGCTTCGGTTCTGCAGAGTACATATTTTGACATCATTTTCAAAATACTCAAATATTTATGAACACCTTGAGGATGTTATCTTTAAGTTCAAAAAGCAGACAGTAGTTTTCTTTCATTTCCATAACAAATATCTCTTTAGTGCTTTATTTGCAGTGTTTATGGTAGAATTGTCCTCACAATTCTGTGTCTTTGCTAATATCATTATTGGTTCAACAAACCTTTCCTTGTTTGTTTGGCTGAAAGGAAGGGGCAGGAATTAAGGATGATAAATCATTTTGTTAGAAGGCTGTTTCATGTTGTCCTTCATAGTAATCTTCAAAATAGGAGCCATTATTGTGACTTCAAAATAGTTATAAGCAAATAAGAAGTTGTTTGGCACAAAATGTTAGAGAAATCGATTTTCTGTTGTGTGTTTGAACACTTAGTGTTTGCTTGTCTGCAAATACTCATTTTGCAGTTGTAGTGTAGTTTAAATTTCTGGGCCTTATATTAAAAGTTCAAATATGACTTTTTGTTCTTCCATATACTCATCATTTCTGACTGTTTTACAACATACATATGTTTTAGAAGTGTGTAGTGCTATAGAGGCATTATTGAAAGAAAAGTTTCTTTCTCAGCAAGGGAAGAGGAGGAGGTTAAATACATAATTTTCAGCAGACAATTTAAATTATTCCTAAGTAAATGACTGTCAGCTGGGATTCACAGGTAGTATAACTTAGGATTCTTTCAGAAATACAGTCAATGCTTAGTTTGCACAGTTGAAGTTCCTTCTAACCTTTGAGTTATAACACAGTCATCTTCAGGATTCTTTTGTTATTATTAAAATCTGGATTTTCATATTTTCTTGCCATAACAAAGATATAAAAAGTCCTCCAGAAGAACCCTTAAAAAAATAAAAAGAAAAGGAAATCACGAAGGATAAACACAAGTGCTGATGGCATAGTTTCCCAAAAACATTTCCCTGGGTCACTGTAATTTGTTCTAAGAATTTGCCACTGTGTACACACCGCATGCTAGATGCTGCAACTTCATGGGCTATCAGAAGGAACTGGGCTGCATCCTCTTCCTGTCTCTTCCCATAGAGGAATTTTGAGGGTTTTTTCAGTTTTGAGGTTTTTTCATTGAGTTGCTGCTGGATAAGGATAAAATTTGCCTGTTCCAGCTTTTTCGCTTTTCTCCAGAGGGTGTGAATGGGTAAGAATATACATTGCAATCTCATTGTAGTTGTATTAGACAGAACAGTCCAAGAATTTTTTTTCCTATTTGGCATTTAGGTTGGTACTACTCTTTACAGGTAAAATAAGTCCAAACTGGTCAACTATGTATAATTTTAAAATACCAAATTAGAACAACTAAAAAAAGTGAAAATGCTGTGATAAGACCTAAGTAAATCCTCATGAACATCTATAGTTGTTTTCTGCTATTTCTCTCCAATTTGAATTATTTTATAATCTCATTTTTTACTGTTTCTGATCTAAAACTCTCACTTATTGATGTCCTTAAGCATTTGTCTTTAAATCACAGTGCTCTAGGAACAAGAGAAGTAAAGCTGTGATCTGTTCAATTGTGGTTTACAATCTGTCATTGACCAGTACCAGAAACTTTATTGTGAAACTCTGAGCAGTTATGAAATATTGTAGACACAGTGCAAGTGTTAAGTCCTTTGCAGTGGAAAGCAGACTTTGAATCACTTACATGCAAAACAATCAAAAAATATTTTATTGTTAAATTCTTCTTTTAATTTGAATGGGAATTTTTCATATTTATATAAATGCTCCTCGCACATAGAGGACACCTTCGATCTTACCTTGTGGATCAGCTTTCCTAAGGATAATTGCAAATAGTACACAAAAATCTTGGTTTGTCTTTTTTTTTATTTTGAGGTTTCTAAACAAATCATGAAAGTGCTCTGTAATAAGCCAGAAATGTTGATAAAAGCGTTTCACTATAAAATAGAAATATATGGCATAAACACAAGCAGAGAGATGAGTAGCAAAATCTTGCTCCAAGTGTTTTGAGCAGGTGAAATTTTCCCATGTAAGTCCACTGACAAAACTATACCCACAGTTTTTGAAAGGTGAACTCTCCTTCTGTCACATGGACAGATCTGTTTTCTTATGCCTCGTAAGTTGAGGAAGAAATTTTCTGTCCATTTTTCAGCAGATTAGCACAAATCTCAAAATGCAAATATGCGCCAAGAAAAGGGGTTTTTGTGTAGTCCAATCCTTTCCAATAGCCCATGTTGCCTGATACTTTGGAATGTAGTAAGAATACTGCTTTATCTGTATCACTCTTCTGAGTTAGGCACAGATGTGAAACATAAGAAGATGTAGTAATGTGTTTAATATTCAAGAACGTGAATGAAATACAATGACAGATCAAGTTGCAAAACTTGATCCAAACTAAGTCTAGCCAACATCTAGTCCTTTCCCACTCCACGTAGGTAACTTATCCCAAGACTGAGTCAAAGTATTTTTATTACTTTTTGTATCTGTATTCCTTCTTCCCTTGCATGTCTCCTGTCTGGACAGTTTCAGTCTCTACAGTCTTCTTTAGATCAGAATACACCCACAGTTATAATTCCTTTAATTACCTGTAACTCTATTATGCTTTTAATGGAGTCTCAGAAGTAAATGGTGTATATTGTAGCCTATGTTGATGATTAGCATTTGTGATATTTCTTTTCTGTGGATGTATGGAAGTGTTTTCCTGTACAAAGCACATGTTTAAAGCAAGTTTGGTTATTTGTTGTCTAAAACTAAACCTTATCCATATTCAAGCAGCACAAATAAAAATAACATGATGCTAAAAAACTAATAAAAATAATTCTTTGATTTATCTGCATCATTGCAATAAACTTTTTTTAAGTTAACACCACTGCTTTAAGATTGTGATGCTATAATTAATTTGTGGTGCTATAAACATTAAAAATAGAAACACTGTGATACAGAAGATCATCACATTTTCATTACTCTTCATTTATGGATTATAATACAGTAATTGTAGTGTATGAGCCAGACTTGTGGCATGGTTGTGAAGGTCAGTTTTTTTATTTTCTTCACATTAATAAATCCCATAAACACAAAAAGTCAGAAGTATATTTAGGAGCTGTTTATGTTGGTTAAAAATAGCATAAATCTTTATGTAATGGGCCATGTATTTTGAAACAAAATGCACCGGTAACCAGATATTGTGTGTCTGGTGATCTAGAGAGTCAGAAACTGCAGATGGACCTACAGAAGATGGAACTGTTGGAAGGCAAGATGGTTGGTGAACTGGCTTCCCTTAAAGACAAAATTGAACAGACAAAAGCAGAGTTGGAGATCTACAATAATTTGCCAGCTCTGAAAGCCTCAGGAGAAGAAAAGAAAAAGGTAATCAAAGGGATGAAACAAAGTATGTGCTTTTGAACAGCTAGTGGAAGGGAATCCAGTTTTGTGGTGGACAGTCATTCCTGACAGCTGGAAAACAGGGTTGCACATCAGTGCAAATGAATCCAAATACTATTTTGCTTATATGTGTGACATTAACTGGGTACATGTAGCAGGTATTCAGCTGGATATCTTTTGAAAACCTCCTTCCAGAGAATCTCCCCATTCTGTTTCAGCGATTCAGCTAAACCCTTACATAATTTATGACTACCCATAGTTTTGAATTTAGCAATCTAACACAGAACACAAGCAAAAGAAAATTTCCTACAAATTCTTAATAACAGCATTCCCACTGTTGCTCATACAGTATTATCTAAGCATACAGCTTGGTCATAATCATTGATTATTATTTTTGGGATAGAGCATGCAACGCTAGAGATAAGCCTATGAGGTCTTTATGAATGTGGTCTTGTTCTAAAAGGAAAAATAGTAGCATCTTGAAAGGTAAATTGAAGTAATGTGCCTGAAGCCTACAGCAACTCCTCCATTAATCAGTGTTGGTTGTTTTTTTCTAACTAGAAACTCCAGAATGACAAAGAAAAATTAACAAAACACAGCCGTGCTTTTAAGAAAATAATGGAGCATTTAAATACAGAGTATGAAACACTAAAGAAAGAGCTGCAAGAAAATGAGACCCATTCTCAGGTATAGGTCAAGTTACATATTATCCCTTCAATTGTTTCTTGATTTTGGTTTTCTCATACATGATGCATTGTACAGACAGAATCTGTTTGTTGCTTCTCAGTGAGTTTTCTAAGTTGTGTGGTGTGTAGCTGTGTTTGTGTTTTCAAACAAAAGTTAATACTGTGCCAACAAATGGCTTGTAAGCTTTAGATTACTAGCAGAGATCTTTCTGAGGTAAAAGTTATGTGAATCCTTTGTTTAAATGTTTGTTTTAACCTTGCTCAGAACTCTCTACCTTCTGCCCTTCCTCTGCTTAAGTAGTTTGAGGACAAACTTAGAAAGAAACTGCAGAGGGAAAAAAAGTCACTACTAATGAGCTAAGATCCCTCTTGCTTTTAAAGCCACGGTGATAATTTTTTTTTCTTTAAATCTGTGCTATTAATTCCATTTTCTCTTTTCCAATTTCTTCTGCTCTTCGCAGTCCATTGAAGTTTTAGGGTCTGTTCACGTTTAAACAATTTTGGCACATCAAAACGTTAACATATCAAAAGTGAATCAGGAAAGAAAATGTTTATAACCTTTTGAGCAGCTTCTATTCTTTCATTATAAACACACATAAATTGCTCTCATTTTGGCAGTAGAACCTTACTGGCATATACGTTTGAATGCACAGAAGAAAAATAGATAACCGTAAAATAAGGTGGAAAGGGAGACTTATTTTTTTAATACATTGCACTGGTTTTTATTGGTTGAGGTTGTTGAGATGTTTCTCCTTTAGAACCATTATTTTTCCTAATACAATTAAAAGCTGGAGGTCATATTTTACATGCGTAAGTTGACTTTCTTCTGAAATGATTGTAGTGGAGCAGATGAGAAGGCATAGCTCTGACTGAGGCATATGTGTCCATTTGTAGCATAGGATTATTATAATCATTCTGAGGTGATAATAAAAATCCTCAAAGCTACATCCCAAAGTATGCAAGACTTCAGATACTGTGAATCTTTTTTTCCAAGATCAAATTCTAGAGTTTAGGTAAATTAGAAATGCATACCCAAACAGTGTTAAGATACTTGCATAATGAGGCTTAACATTTTATATAAAATAGTAGGTGTATGACATTTTTTCAGTTCAATTAAACTGTGGCATTTCTATTTTTATGTGTGAGAAAATGATTTGTTTCTTTACTTTTTATGTCTTGAGTGTAAAAAAATGAGAGTGAATTAAGGTATGTCTTATAATAACTGATTATTTGACATTCATCAAGCATTTTGAAGTACAAATAGTGTTCATAAATGTGGAGGACGGGAGCAGTTTTGCAAGAGGTCAACTGGTCTTCAAGAAGTTACTAGAAAAATACATTGAATCTTTTCTGTGTGCAAGATAGTAAGTATTTCTGTTCCAGGCTCCTTTATTGGCTGTGTTGTGTGCAGCAATGTCTACCAAAAAGACAATAAAAATTCCAGTTGGTCAGAACTAACTGGTCTTGACAACAAATGATTGCCTTGTTTGCTGCAAACTAGTACACTAGATAACTTATTCTTTACTGTTAAGGCTTGAGTTATACAGAAACTATTTTCATCTCTTCAAGCTTAAGATTAAGCTTTAAAGTAAAATACTGCGATAATTTCCTGATTTATTACCATAGTTTCCACTTAAAGCTTAGCCTCAGAATGATTTTTGGTTTTACTTTTAAAAATAACATCTTCATATCTTGAAATGCAGAAACTTGAACAGTAGCATCAGAAAAACAAATATAAAATTGTATTGTAAGGAAGCAGCCATCAATATAATGTCCACATTAGTTTCCTGTTGATGCTGAAAGTATTGAAGAGGTGCCAGCGCTGAACCCACACTCCTACAATCTTCTTGCTGCAGCTCTGTTCTTATCAGAACTTCTGGCATCAGACAGGAAACCTAACTATGGAAGTAAGGAAGTTTCTTCTGTGTAGTGCAAAGTCCAAGACAGTGTCAGGAAATATTGTATCTTTGGTGATTTTAGATCTTACTGATTCTAAGAAGAGATCTATCTAAATGATGTAAAACATAATGAGAATTAGTATGTCCCTGAATTGTTCACCTTTTTTTCTTCTAACATGCCTGTTAACTTCCTTATATGACAAGTCTTGAATTCTCATCTGATTTTTTCATCTGTCACTGCAGTGACAGATGCATTTTATACAGATGGATTATGAAGTGCTAAAGTATATATGCAGGTTAATCATCAGCAGCTTTAAAAACGTTTTGCCATTGTTTCTAATTTCTGTGGGTTTTATGTGTAATAACTTTGATCTTATCAGTCGATAGAGTACAAGGTAATGATAGAAAATTATTTTTGTAAAATATGTGTGTAATTATTACCGTTTTCATTTTTGGCTCTTTTTGTGTTTTTTGTTTTCAGCTTACAAATTTGGAGAGGAAGTGGCAGCACCTTGAGCAAAATAACTTTATGATGAAGGAGTGTATCCTTTTCTTTAAGAAGTAAGAGTCAAATTCACACACTGTATTAATTAAGGAAGAAGTCTGTTTCCTCCAGTAGAATAAGACAGGATGGAATGGATTGCAGAAGACAGGGGAGGAGGGGAAAGGCAATCCTTTGCAAATATCTGGTTAGCTGATAGATATATATATAGCAAAACTTCTTTGTCTTGCGTGAAACAGGCTTACAGGGCCCTAAAGCATAAGCTTTGTCTTGCCATCTGGAATTTTTCCTTCTTCTCAGGTTTGCTACTAGATTTCATACAAGTTCATCTTCACATCTCTCTGGTCTTATCTGAGATTAATCTGTCAGTGTAGTATAGTTTGGAAACGTACTGGAGTAGGGGACCAGTCTTGTAGCTCTCTCTTTATGGGATTCAGATTAACAAGTTGTATTCCAGTAACCATATCAGCAAAATTGTTACTTGCTGATTAGCAAATGGCTTTCATAAGATAGTTTTTGAAATCAGGAAAAGCACTGAAGTTTGTTTTAACTGGAACTGATGGTTCTTCTCTTCTGTTACTATTTTTGTATTCTTCTCCTTACTTATGATAAGGATCTGAATTGGACCACGTTGTGCTTTTGTTTTATATTATATTCTAGGGACAGTGAATTCACTGCAATAAAATTATTTCTTTAAAACTAATTTAAGAAATAAATTTTTATTTTTAGAAAAGTCTGTAAGATGCACAAAATCACTTACGTGATTACAGTGCAAATGTAATCAGTAAAGATAACATCAAAACTAGACCCTACCATCTAGTGCAGTGTCTTGGACAATGAACATTCCTTCATGTCTCAGAAAATGGCACAGGGATATATTTTAGGCGATTCTGTGATAGCCCAGCCATCACAGAAATAATACTGATGATGATAATTATTTAGTAATTAATGCATATACATATAGCTATATGTTTATGTATACATATAATGGTTTACTCTGCAAATACCAAATATCTCATTTCTCAGACCTGGTTAGTGCTCTAATTCTTAGAAAAATAGCTGAAAAAGGTCTTGGAATAAGTTGAAATAAGTTTTGTAATATAGTTGGAGCTAGCTCCTCTTTGAAGAAGGCTCTACAGAAAAATTTTATTAAGGCAATACTCTTGAACACAATTTTTCGTAACAAAAATACTTCGAGACAAACCAAGAGAAAAGTTGATCAGGATATTAAAGTATCTCCTAACTTAGTGTGATATATTGCCTATCCAAGTGCAGACCCTTATGCAGAGTATTTGTGTCTGCTTGGGCTACTGGAGAGGAGCTGCTTTCTTGGTCTGGGACTTTTGTAGCCAGACTGTATGGCTGTACATAACTGAGTGCCTGTGATTCAGGCATGTAATCACTTCCTTTTTCTATAGTGCTTGTCATGAGATGGCAGCTAGTAAATAAGTATAAATCTTTTAGCCCCGGTCTGAGTTTTTTCCACTATTTTCATCCCTTGATAGTTTTCACAGACGGAAATGTATGATGTTGTGGTTCCCTTGTGATCTGTGATTATGCATATTTATACTAGCAGTTTGTTTCCTTAATTGTTTTAATCAGTCATAGCAGCAAAAATTCAAGAGAGTGACTACCAGCCAATAATGAAAAATTCGAGAAAGCTGGTCAAAGAATACAACAAAGCTCTCATAGAAGCTTTACAGAACACCAAGAACTGAGCCCAGGCATTTCCTTCCTGCCCGAGTGGACCAACAATGAGAGATGCACAAAGGCCCCGTGGAAGGCCGAGATCATTCATTCACCACTAGGGTGACAGATATTCTTAAAATTGTTTTTCCAGGGTATTAGAAGTTACAGTTTTTAATACTATCCCTCCTTTTACGCTGTTCAAAATTTTTGGAAATAAACATCTGAATTTTAGAAACAAAAAGGAAATTAGTCCAATGAGTTACTGAGGCGCATTGCTGAATTGCATCTCAAATGTGAAATTTTAGTCTGCTTTACACTCTGAATTTCTAATTGCATTGTAATCCTACTCCTGCCAAACAGAACAGGACTGCTTGATAATGTCATATGCATTATCTTAAATTAAGTGCATAATAAGCTAAATGGTAATATCAGCATACCATACCTATACAGGTAGCAATTTATGCCAAGTAAGGAAAGTATCTAAGGATGACAAGCATCTTTTAAAGTCAAAATTGTTTCATAGTGTAAAATCTTACAATAAAAGCAAATGCCAGCAAATTTTCATTTCCTAATGGACAATTAAATTCCTTTTTTTTTAAGATGTGATTATGAAGAGCAAACTCTGATAAAAAGTAGTGAACCATAGCTAAAACTACTTTCACTGATTTTGTGTGGAACATTTTACTGCTGTAGTACTCACCAGTAAAGCAATAGCAGAGAAAATTATTTGTATTTTCTGCAATGGTTTTTTTCCTTCAGTTTCAAGCAGCAGTTTCATATGGAACCTCTGACAAAAATCCACAAGAAAGAGTTTCAAGACAGAACAAAAACAGGAATATAGAAAGTAACAATGTGCTTTATGGTACAGAAATTTCAGAAAATGTTTAGATAAAAAAGAATTTCCATTTGTCTCACATGCTACATGTAGTGTAGTTATAACCTGCATATTGATCGTTTCTTTCACCTGGTATATTGTATGCTAATCCTAATCAAATAGAAAAAGCACAGTTGACTATAGATAGAAATTTTAGCTGAACAGTAATCCAGCCTTGTAGAAAGAAACTACTAAAAAGCAGTGGGATCTGGATTTATAGTTGTTCTGCTCTCTGAGAAAAGTTTTCCAGAAAATAGGTAGACTATGCATCTTGCTTCATGAAACTGGAGTAGAGAAATTATTAGGAAATGTTCTGAGTCCATTAAAATAGTTATGTATTTTTGTCGCTAAATTTCCTCAAATCTGTGATTGTCATTTTGAGTATAAATAAATCTGTAAAGATATTGAAGATTTGTGCAGAAAGCACTGTGTTTGCTAATTCAGCACACTAAACGGTGTTGCTCTATATATTTAGAATATTTAGAGATACTGGAACAGAATTTGTATAAACTAAGGACTGTTATCTAGGGGAAATTCCCACTAAAGTCTCTTCCTTCCTGTCAGAGTTTCAGCTATTCCAGAGAAAGCCCATTATTTGCAGAGATGAAACTTACTATTCTCACCAACCAAATCATCAGCCAGAGAGTTCACCTCTGAATTCTACTTGTGCTGGAATAACACATTGTAATGAACAATGGAAAAAAGCTGCAGACTGAATAAACAGACTTTGCTTTCTCTCAGGGCTGGGGAAGCTTTTATTCCTTGATAGTGTTCCTGCAAGATAGCATGGTAAAGTTTACAGGTGTTTGCTGTGTTCCCAGGAGATGCCTGTCATGAAACCCCTTTCTCCAGCTTGCTGTTCTTTTCCTGGTTCTACTGAAGGATCTTCAGATAACGTGTTTCTGTGTAAGAATCTTGTCACTCATTCTTTCTCTTAACAATTCACCCTTATAGTCCTCAACAGCAGTCAGTACCCCTGGCTGAAAAGAACTGTATGGATTTTGAGTGACAAGCTATGCAGCAAGTGTTTCATCTCCTTCTGGAAGATTATTAACTCACTCCTAGTAGTGAGCGGACTCACTACCCTTATGTAGTTCAAGTGTCAGTGAAAATCACCTTTTCTTTAACTCTTTATCTTTTTTTTTAATACAGTTTAATACAGACGATGTTTTTTCACTGGAGCTCCTGTGTGTACATCAGGAGACTAATTCAGTCTAACACAGATGTCTCTCTACCCAGGCAATCTTTTTTCTATTTTATGCTATGACTTCAGACTGAGAGGACATGAATTAACAGGCAGCATCTGCAGAGGGGAGATATTTGAAGCCTGTTCTGCTCACCTCTCAGCAGGGCTGTGTAAGTATCACCTCCCTCAACCTGCCTGGCAGTGCTCTTCCTAACTTGCTGCAGAATATTCCTGGCCTGTTTTGCTGTACATTGTTGGCTCTTGTTCAGCTTGGTGTACACCAGGAAGGGCCCCAAGGTCCTTCTCAATGAGGCAGGTTTACAGCCAGTAAATGAGCAGGTTCAGCCCTCAGTATGCATGGTGCTTGGATTGTTCCTCCACAGGGCCAGGACTGTGCATGCATCTGTGTGGAACTTCATTACATTCTTGGCTGCCCACTTCACCTGTTTAGAGCCCTCTGAACAGCACTACACCCATACAGTGTATCAGCCACTCCTCCCAGCTTTGTCATCTGCAAGTTTCCTGAGGCTTCTGACCCATTCCAGGTCATCATGAGGTGTTTCCCTCATATCCATGGCTGTGGTATTCCACTCCTGTCTGGCCACTCCAGCTGGACTACAGGCCACTCACCACACAGTCCAAGCCTGCTTATCTAACCATACTTTGCCAGCTTATCTGTGAGGATTTAACGGAAAACTCCGGCAAACACCGTGCTTATGTTGAGGTGAACAACATCCACACTTCTCTCCTTGCGTTAGTTGCCTCATTGTGGATGGCTATCAGGTTGGTTAAGTATAATTTCTGCTTCATAAATCTGTGCTCTCTGCTCATGATCAACTTCCCATCCTTCATGTGTCTGGAAATCATACCCAGTTTTAGTTTCTCCACAACTTTCTCAGGGATTGAAATGAGGCTGACCTGTCTGTCATTGGATAGATCACTCTTCTTGTTCTCCTGAAAGTAGGAGTGGCATATTCTAGCTTTCAGTACTCAGAAGTCTCTCTCTTACCACCATAAAAAGGAGACTCAAATGATCTTGAAATGCCTTAAGTCAGCAACCTTTTTACACATGTGAGTGCATCTCAACAAGCTCTGTGGAATTACATGTATGCAGTTGGTTACAAGTTCCTTTATCTAGTCCCCCCGCAATAACATTCCACTGAGGCATTAGGTTTGACAATTACTGTCACTTTGACACCCCACTTCAATGGCACACTGTATGAAAAGAAGCATTTCAATTTCAAAGCTTTTAGTCAGTCTGATTGCTGCCACGTCATTTTTGCTTGAGGACAAGTGCAGGAATTACTGCTGTTCCCAAATCATGATGGCATGACAGTACACCAAACTTGTTCCCAAATATTCAGAGATATCATTGTATCTCCAGGCAAACTGTATTTTTGCTGCAAGCAAAGGTTAATCATCTTGTTGGCTTTCCTGCTTCATCTTGCCTTCATTACTTTTCATGGTGATTTTTGAAAGCTGTCTTTTCTTCAAAATAAGTTTATTTTTTAATTTCTCTCAGTGATCTTAAAAGACAACAATGCAATATTCCTGGTGAGCAATTCCAGACAGGCAGATCACTGAGAGCTCTTTCTGCCTGACAACAGTTAATGGCTTTTAGTGCTAGTATGTGCTGTTTCACAATTTTAGGGACATGTTTCCAAGGTGAAATGTTTGTAAGTTCTTTGTAAGAACACCTATTTTCCTGCTGCAAGCATAAAACAAAAATACAAGGCATAATGCAGGCCTTATGAAGAGGTGCTAGCCTTTACAATGTCTTAGTTTGAGGAGAAAGAAATTAAAAGCTTCTTTTGTGACTGTTCTTAAAGTTTCTGCTTTGAGGGAGCTCCTTGGAAACATATATCATGGTGATAATGGCTGTGGTGGGTGTAACAATTGGAGAGAAAATCTTGAGATTCTGAAAATGGTCCTAAACTTGGAGTTTGCTTGAACACCTATATAGTGTGAATAGCAGCTGAGCAACAAATGATACTTGTATGTGCAGAGCAAGGCTTTGAAGTGCAGCTCAGTCACTCAGAAGGAAACTGGATTACTCCCAAACAAAATAGTTGTCATCTTTGTCTTTTTGAGTCGAGAGGAAGGAAGCCTTTAAGCATTCACTGCTACAGAGATGATCTGAATTCAAATCCCAGCTTTGATCAATCATTTGTTGGGATTGACAGAATCTTGGAACAGAAGAAGAACTGTTCTTGCCCGGACTCTTCTCTCGCTCAATACTTAGATGTAAAATTATCCACTCTTGTTTCCTCTTGTAGAGTTAATTCCTTGAAAGCTGTGTTCATTTAAAGTGACTGAGCTTGATTCACTGAGCTCTAGTATTTTTCTATCACCCCAAGATTTCTGCTGTGGGCAAAGAATGAATAAGTTGCAAGACCTCTGTCTCCAACATACAACTCATTTGCCCATGAATACTTGTGATATAAGGCAGGCTCAGCACCTCTTAAAATTAGGAAGAAAAAAAAAATAGTGACTATAGTAGAAATTACCAGTTGCATCAGTGACTTAAACAGTTATGCATGAGAGACAAAATTGTAAATAAAGCCTTCAGATTTCCAAGATTTCTGCAAGACTGCCAGTCCCAAATTTGGAAGAAGAGGCAGGTGAACAGCAAATTTATCACTAGCTTGTACTTGTTTAAAATCACCCTTTAAAAGTACCATTAAATCATATTGGCAGTGTGATAATAAGTCTGTGGAAGATAGTAGGTCCTGCAAAGAGGATATTAAGAATTAATTTTTGTAATCCTAATGGCTGAGAGACTACTCCTGAGATCTAGTTGACATGACCCATTTCCTGGCCCTTGGAAACAATAGTCAGATCTTCAAAGATCGCATTTATTAAGAGGCTTATGAAATTAATCTTTATTTCTGCAGACTTTAAAAATATGAAATTGGCCTTGTTCACGCCCTTTTACTTTAAGCAATGATAATATTATTTCTGTGCATCATTTGGGGAGATTTATTATCAATATCTTAAAGATATTTGCATATGCAATTCTTGCCATTAAACATAAATACACAGACTCATTTGTCCTTCAAAATATACTGTAAAAATTACAATGGAAGTAGCAGAATTGAGAAACAATATTTTGTGTCCTTCCACTGACAACAGGCAGGCCACTCTAAAACACACATGGAGCATTTTTCAGAGGAGTACAAGTGACTTGCAAAGTAGAAGTTTTCAGAGCATACATGTTCGATAAATGGCCTGATGTCCTTCACAATAACTTTACTGATACAGAAGGTCTATATTAATTAATTAATTAATAAGTTTAATTCCATTCAGTAAATTCCCTTTTATTTCAGCATCAAGGAAGACAGGAAAGAAATGGCTCCCTTTGGCTAAGGCTGTTCTGTAGATTACTCAATACTCAGCCATTTTCAAGGCTATGTTCTCCAAGAGAAACTCCTTTTAGAAAGGAAAACAAAACTGCTGAGCAAAAGAAATGGATCATAGCTGTTCTTGCAACCCTCAACTGCCTTCTAAGTACGCATATATGGGAGAAGCACTCAAAAAAGCATAAATAAACTTCACCTCATCAGAAGGAGGTGCAGCAACAACCAGTTACCTTTTCTACCTCACCTTAAAATTTCTCCACCATTTCTCCAATGAACCACCCATTTCAATAGCACCATTCCTCCATACTGTCCTATCCATTTTTGCATGACCTGTACCCCAGAAACCTTTACCTCCCTCCATTTACCACTGCTGCTGAAGTGGTAGAGGCAGTGCTCATCCTAAGTGCTTACTCCAGCAGTTGCACATGTCCTCTCTCTGGCCTCCTGGCTGCTATCTCTCACTTCCAGGTGGTCCCAGATAGATGACCTAGGGGCTACAGCTGGCCTCAGTGGTATAGGCCTTGTTGTAGAGGAGCAGGATCTGTTTGAGGAAAGAACCCCATCATTTGTGAAGCTTTGTTTCACATTAGCTGACTGTGATGTGTACTAATTCCTAAAGTTCCTTTACTGCCTCCTACTAACATGTGTTAACGTCATGTCAAGGCCAAAGTAATGGCTTGGTTCCAAAAAATATAATACAACCAGATACTGCAAGAGGATATGTGATTTCTGCTAACACATCTACCTGACTAAAGAAGTGCACTGGCATTGTTTCTTTTTCCTCTTCACATACTTCCATGTGGTAGAGCATGTATGAATGGGTTGTCCTTGAGACAAGTATGCTGCTTATCTAAAGAGGAAGGCCTGGTGTCAGGAGTTCAGGGCACTTGACATATCATAAAATTAGCCTTCAGCAAAGAGAGTTAAGAAAAGCCATGTTTAATGCTAGGGTTATATTTACACCTTGGAAGACAAATTTTTCCTTGCAACTAATTTGAATTCATGCACGCCATTGTGTTGGGTGTTAGGATGTGAATATGTTTGAATCAGAAGTTTACAACCAATAAAACTGATGTTTCTGAAGGGGGATCTTTGAAACTTTTGGAGTCTTTCCAAGTACCTTTAGAAAAGAAGAGGGTGTGGCCTATGGAGCCAAAACACAGCCACATACCTACCTGAGGTTGTGGCAAGGATGTTCATTGGACAAGCTGATAGTCAACAGCCCCACATGCAACAGAAGTTAGAGTAACTCAGTACCATATTTTATTTTTTAGGCCACCCTTACTTTAGGCCAGTTTCTGTTACTGACAGTCTGGTTTTGCCAAAGGCTGTTTGGGATTCTTCAGGTCATTAATAGTGAAGGCAGGCTGAGACTAAGTATTCCTGTTAACTAAGGACTAGTTTGGTGGTGGGGACTGACAATTCTACTGCACTTCTATGTCACTCACTAATCAGAGGGTAATCAGATCATACAGTTCTTAGTTCACAGGGCACAAAATTGATATGACCTACCTTAAAAAATACTTACATTCTAGTCTCATCAAATATAAGGATGAAAATATGAAAGGTAGACCTAGCAGACACTTAATGTTCAGTGACAGTAAGCTGGAATATTGAAATCCTTTAAATTCTGCTGTAGAAAAAGTTTATCATGTGATTAAATTTCTAATTCAGTGGGAGCGGTATTTAAACTGTGGCACTTAAAAGCTTTCCAAATAGGAACAGATCTAGGTGGAATACTTTATTGTTTGCTGAATTATAGATGCTATCCTTTATTTCTTCAAAAATGAAATTTTGTAATGAAACAGAAATCAAACAAACAGTCCTGCTGATGCTGGTACCCTAAACAAATTCTGACTTGAGTAAGGGTGTATCTCCTTTCTTCTGGCTTAACAGCAGGCCTTTGCAAACTTCTTGTATTTGTGGAATGCTGCATGTTCAGGCTGTGCACTCTGTCCTGGAGATAAGTAACTACCTTGTCATCATGGCAGATGAAATGATCAGTAAGCACAAGTTGGTTCTTCAAAAAAGAATAAACAGCTCACTTGGCCTATTTTTCATACTGCAAAAATCAGTATCAGGAACACTGCTTTGTATTTAGGTGTATTTAAAACGGAGACATGATGCATTTTTCCTCAGTGACCTCTTTACAGCAGGAAAGTGAGATTTAAGTGAAAACTTTAAAAACCTCTCTAAGCTTACAATAGCAATCTGAAGAATCACAGCCTTGACTGCATTTGCTTAATTCCCCTCTCCTTCCTCCCTGCTTCCCATCCCTCAACAAATAAAAAGACATTAAAAAATAACTGAGGATTGGACAACTTATAAACAGGTTAAATGAACAACAAAACAGAATTATCCTCTAGGTAGGAAATATGATAATACTTAGCATCTACTAATACAGTAATTATTCTGATACTGGAGGCATCTCCACTTGCAGGCTTATAAAAGCTAAGATGCAATTGCGAAGGGGTATTCACTGCTGCTTCACATCTAAGAGTAGAAAAAGAGTAGATATTCTCCAAAATCTATAATGGACAAAATACATGTGAGTTTCTTTTAGTCTGAAACCAAACCACATAGATATCTTATATTCTGCCTCCTTCAAAAAGGAATTTTAGTAGTGTTTGTACCTCATACTGTATTTTTTCACCCAAAGAGTATTTTCAGTATAAATTTCTACTTGGTTTGGCTTTCAGTTATATGGAGGGACAGGAGAGACACATATAAGGAACTCTGGGCTGCTGCCTTCCCATTTGCTGTAGCTGTAACCCTTCTCTCCACACAGCAATAGATTGAATAGTGTGAAGGACTTCCTCTGTGAAATCTACACTACAAGCAAAGGCTAAGAGGAAATTAATCAAAGTAGGATGTAAAACCATACCCCATTTCCAAAATTATGCTGAACATTCCTTTTTCTGTACTTAAATAAATGTAATTCTAGCTGTTGGTATCTTGGCAGGACTACAGAACTTCCAAATGTTATATTGCCATGGATCATGTTTAGTCAAGTGGTAAATAAGATTGCTCTTTATTTTCAATTCTATTTATATATTTGAGTGCTGCCTTTCCCATTATTTAATTATTTTTTCTTTCTTTCTTTTTTCTTTGTATTTTTATTTGTGTTTTGTTTTGGGTTCCTAGTTTCAAGACCTCCCTGAGTGATGCGGGCATTTTAATCCCACTGAAGTCATAATAATTCTGTGTGAGATTTATTATTGCAGCAAGTTTTCAGTCTGTTTCCAATCATCAAATGTAAAGAAAAATTGTTTCCAGTAAAACACATGAACTAAGGGAGTAGTTTGCTGGATTGTGGATGGCTTTGCTCTGTACTGGATTCAGCTAGTTGTTTTGTTACTATTTAATTCATGTTTTCATTACTGTGTGCAAAAATGCATTGCAGCCAGCAGCTTACATGTGGATTAAATAAATAAGGGCAAACACAATAGCACCCTGAGAAGTTAGCAGACCTGGACTCCAAGAAGGAGATAACAACACTTTCCACCTACTGTACCTAGGTGGAGGATGTTTTACTTGCACTCTCCCGCCTACTGGAGGATGCCATCATTGTTCCTATTCTGCTGACTGTGAACAACAGCCGTCCCCTGCTTCTCCAGCAGCTCCAGATAATTGTTTTGATGTATTGCTGGATGGACGAGATTTGTACTGCCCTGCAGTCCTGCTGATACAAAAATGCCTTTAAGATCCTGCCTTTCCCATCCTAATCTACAAAGGAAACAGGAAAAAGGAACTTAAACTCCCTGTACTCAGACAGCAATGAGACTGTTCCAGCCTGCACCAGAGCTCTGATTTCTTGCCTGTGACTTGTAAACAGTGTACCATGCAGGACAAGAGAAACTGCTAAAGGTCTACCCCAGGGAAAGGATACTCCATGAGCAACTGTAAGAACTGGATGGATATATTTTGGAAAGCATGGACCCTCTAGCACACCTAGTTCTCTATGGATTCAGCCTGTTGATTTCAGGTAAACTTTAATAGCTGTAATTATGGACCTGTCATGCCTTTGTTTTTCACACGGGATGCATGTATCCTTTGACTGTCTACCCTTCACTTCAGAGTTTACCTTTACTGATTTAAGTACTCATGTTTGTTTCAGTGAGTCGATTTCTCTGTGCAGAGTTGTTACAGAGAGTGAGGGCAGGACTGGGGTCAGGCAACTGGGAGTGATTTAACTACATGTAGGATCCACTGCTGCAGCTTTTTAGTGTTGAAGTTGTTTGTTGACACATGTTGCAGCAGGGTTTTTTTCTGTCTAATGGTACTACTTTTTTCATACAGCTAATAATTTTGAAACCATTGGTGTCTTTCATCTATGCTAAATACAGATTAAATGTCAATTTCTTCTGTGACTGACTCTATGAGCTAGCAGTACACTTGATATGTATCTGATTTTAATCAAGCATCCACAAGTGGAATTTAGATGAATACAAGATGAAAATCGGTGAACAAAAAAAAGGAGAAAAAATACAAGATGAATTTAAAACACTTAAATATTGTTATATAGTATTATCAGCAAATGTCATTAGTTCAGCAAGTCAGAAGTTATCATAAGAGATATCTGCAGAAAGGTATACAGAAATATTATACGAATTCAAATCTGGTTTACAGTAATTTCAGCATTAATGTTAGAGACACATTGCTGAACCTATCACATGCAGAGTCCTGAGGAAGACTGTCCTCCTGCCATCAAATTCAAACTTGCTCCACATTTGAGTATCACTTTTAAAATCCTCATTTTGATTTTCTAGTCAATTTCTTCAGTAAAAATCTGTAAAAGAAAAATACAAGTCACATGATAATCTTAGATTCTTAACTCACCCTTGACCATTGTATTGAGATATATGTAGAGGTTATTCCAGTCCACCTCACAGTAAAAATATAATGTGCTGTAGAACTGCAAATTGTCCTGCAATGAAAACCAGAAAGTAGCAAGAAAAAGCAGAACTCCTCATTTCCATGCAACTTTCTTCACAATTGCTTTGCACAGATCTTCCTGATTAGCAGCATACTAACAGCTGTTAATAATAAAATTGCAAGTTTGAGACATTACTATTAGCATCTATAAAAGGCTAAAGGTTAATGCAGACAAAAAAAGTTTTTAATCTGTTGAAATCATGTTTGGAAATATTCTTATCTAGCAATTGCTGTAATAGGCTGCATATTGTTATTATCAGTTCTTCATCTGTGGCTTCGTTTTCTTGATTAGTTAGCTGCACATGGATTCAACCTATTTAGTCCTCAGATCATTTCCAGATTTACACTTTTTGGAAATATCTGGTGCTGTAAGCATTATGGAGAAGAAAAGAAAGTCCAGTTATTCCAACGTTTTTTCCTTGTGCCTCCTGTTTCTCTGCATGGTGTCATATAGCTATTTGACACAGACAGGTCACAAGTAGAGGAGAAACAAGTAATTTGCAGAGATTATAGCTATAAAAATGTGGAGAGCACAGGCGACCCAGCACCGATGAGCTGTCAGTCACTACATTTTCCACAGGGGCTGACTAGCGAGGTGTGTGCTCCAGTCACACCCATCTCAATAGATCTGTCAGCTTTCCCGCTTTTGTTTGAGAATGATATCATGTTTCCTGGGGCGAGCAGTGGAAGACAATGCTAGCCTGCTTTCCTCTAGATACTGCAGGCGGAGTTCAGGAAAGCAGGAATGACATTCCCTGAGCAGGGGAGGGTCTACCCTCAGCACAGACACTGAACTGGCTTAACCTTGTCCCTGATGATTGTGGGCTTCTCTGGGTGTGTTGCTTGGTAAGCACAAAATCCACTCCACCCTTCTCTAAGGTGAAAAAACCACTGACTTGGCTCCCATTAGGAGAAATGGCCTTTGCTTTGATGTCTTTTTATTTTTAGTAACAGTACTCCATTAGCAGCTAGAGCTAATGATCCAGTTTGGAAGGTGGCATTCAAGGTATACACAAATGCTCAGTTTTGTGCTCTGTGCATTCCATAGCAAATGTTCAATTAAACTGATAAGGAGTTGAATTTAATCTTTCTGGGATTCTTCAAACTAGACTGAGTATCACCACATATTTTTTCTTTTGGTTATTTATGTCCCTGACCTTTTAGACTAGCAAAATTATGCTGACATCTATTCTGAAGTATGGATTCAAATGCCAAGCTTGTGGCTAGGTTCAGTCTGCTGAGTTCTGACCAAAGAAGAGCTGCAGAATTACTTATTCCTCTAAAGGCATGGAATTAGTGTCATAGCTTACATTTTGCCTCAGAAACACCTCTGTCATTCTCAGTTATCCTCAGATGGTATAGAAACATGCTTGCCGTTTCTCACAGTGAGCTAACTCTCAGAAATTATCAAGTGTGAACCTTATTTTAGCAAGAAGATCACCATCAGTAAAGGAGTGGTGAAAACCAGCAACAATTACAATTAGCTTCAAGAACATTTCTTTGACTATTTCTGTCAGGAAACAAACATCATCAAATGTCTCCATTCTCCAAGGCAGAATTTTCTGTGCTACAGTTTTGCTCTGCTAATAATCTTAGATCCAATGGCTTTCTAAAAATCTTTTTTTTTTAGATTTTTTTTTCTGATTTAGCTGTCGGACCCATATATGGTAAAAGACTCAAAAGATTACAATAGCCTTTGTAGAGAAAGGTATCAGTGGAGTAAACCAGTGCAGTAGCTTTCAATAGCTCTCTATCATCTATTTTGAGGCTGCATTTTCTTTGAGATAGTAGGTGTTATGAAAAAAATCTAAATTATCATTATTATGTGACTCATTTTTATATTTGGAAAGTTGAACAGCTTTCAACATACATTACCAGACACACAAGAAGCTTTATAATATTGTAGGCTTTTCAAAATGACAAGTCAAATTTTTTACTTGAACTGGAAAGTTCTAACAAATCTGTTTCAAGACTTTTATTTCTCTTTTGAAGCTTAACTTAACCAAAAGAAAACCTGTCTTAACCAGAGGCTAACCCATGCCAGTGACAGTGAATAGAGATGTCATTCTTCCTGTAATTAAAGGAGCTAGGCCTCTGTGACCATTTTCAAGTAGGCTGTTGTCAAATCAAAGTGGCACCTGAACTTCAGTGTGTCATATGGCCAAGCACCGAGTCTTGAACTTTCCACAAAGAAATGGAGGAAAAACATTTCTGACCTTTTTAATCTCAGGTATTTCATAACTATGACTGTGAGGTTTTAATATCAGGTATTTGTCACTTGACCAGACATTACACTGATGCACAACCTTTCTGACACCTAAATTATCAAATTACTAATGTGAATTAGAGAAATTTTGAACAAATTCAGCTTTTGTTCCTGAAGTATATTTGATTTGTGAGACCCTGAAATTGCATCTGCCTGCCATATAGTGCCTGGTTCACACCTACTGAGATGGACTAGCTCTCAGGAAACTTGTGTTCCCAAAGGTCATTTCAACAGCTGTGAGTAGTCAGGAGTGAAAAGGCACTACATCAGGACCAAAGGAATCAGCTCTGAAAGGGTGAAATGAAACCACACTACATTTGTAAATGTTAACATATGCTGTTGTTTTAGATACAATTTTCATATATAGATACATGAACACACATGTATTATATGGTTTTCATACTTAGTTGTAATTAAGATGGGTAGATTATTTTTTGCTGAATTTTCATTTAAAGGAAAACTGAAGTTATCATTTTTTTGCACAGACTCTCTGATGCCCACAGGATTTTTATATGGAAGGCTTTACTGTGAGGGAGAATAGAAGTCATAAATACTGACTGTCACTGAGCCACTGTCTCTAGGGCAGGGAAGATGCAGTTGGTCCTTCCTGTGCTCACAGTGAGAATTACCTGGGCTGGAAACTGGCTCTACATCAGTCACATACACAAGCTACACAGTCACATGCTTGGCCTAGACCCATCTCTTAAACAAAAAGGCCTGTTCAGCTGTCTTGGAAGACCAAGAAATCTTGGTGGTGGGTAGGCACCCATGAAAGGTGTTGGGTAAGCACAGGAGCAATGAATCAAAAACGGATGCACCTACTGTTTGTGTGAAACTGATTTATTTTCATGAGCAGGTCCCTCTGTAAGATCTTTCTGGGAGTGGAGGGATGAAAAGCTTAGAGAATCTGCAGCAAAGAACTGCCCTCCAAAGACAGTCTCTATCCTGTGCTGGTAGATCATATTTAGGAGCTGTTCCACTATGGTTTCAGTGGAGGCACAGAGCAAACAACCCATGTGTAAAATAGAGAATTTCTTATATGGAGTTTAAAATGCTGATTGTTTATATTACAGATTTGATAACTGTTCTCCAGCTGTTAAACGAAGGTCATATCTTGAAGAAGTTTAAAAGCTATCAAAATACATTTTGTAATTCATCACTTGGAACTATTAACCCCTTTAGGGTGTAGAGATATTAGGCAATTTCTAAGTTCTGCAGGATTTTTGAAAGACATATTAACAAATGATGTTTCTCTTTTCAGAAATGCCAATATTTTACTTCAAGGCTGTTTTTTCGGGGTGTTTTTGTTTGTGGTTTGTTGTGTTGTGCTTTGTTGTTGTTGTTGTGTGGGGTTTTTGTTGGTTTTGGTTTTGGTTTTTTTTTCACCGTCAGTGTGACTAATGAAGTGGCTTAGTTAATTTCTCCTTTAGAGTGTAACAAGCCTTCCTTGACAATGCAGTTCCAACTGCACTTGTGATTGCGCTGATGATTTTCCCTTGTGTTATTTCCTGGCTGTTCATCACAGACAAGCCACTGGTCAGGGGCCTTGGCCTCTTTAGTCACGAAGTGTGCTTAGCACCAGAAACACCTCCCAGCTACTTTAGTCAGAAAAATCAGTAAGTGGCAAAGAAAAGGTGCCCTTCTGTACAGAGCATATTAGAATGTGTTCTCTCAGTGGTCAGTGCTCACAAAGAGCCAGCCTGATTCTTATTGTATGCATTGAATAATTGTCTGCCTATGTTATTTTACCTACTTCAGCATGGCACATGCCCACATACAACAAACAGTAAACACTTGCAGTACAAATACGAGCTTCATAATGCAACTGACAAGGGCCAGCCTTGTTAACTTTATTTTGATGTGCATATACACTCCTGATGGTATGATACCCGTATTTTGCTGGCTGCAAATCCAACCAGATGCACCTGAACCACAAGCCTGTCCTACTAGAGCTTTCCCAGATTCTTTACTCTCTTTCAGCATTTTCAGCATTTCCTGGCATACTGTCAGCTAGTTATTCAAATAGCCATTGCTACTGATACATTGTTTTCCATTTTATTCACTTGTAGTCAACCAGGCCTAAGGAGAAATCATAACAAACCATGTTTTTTTTTTGGTTTGTTTTTTTTTTTTTTTTTTTTTTTTTTTTTTTTTTTTTTTTGTGTTTTGGTTACTCACAATACATACACATGCACACAAAAACACATTTAGGAATGGCTTCCCCCCTAGAAACTTCAACCAAGCTGCAGCACTGTTTCTGTTCCAGCTTTTTCATCTTAAAAGATTGTTTTCACAGGTTGTGAAACAACTGACATGCAGAGAAAAGAAGAAGGCAGTGGGGTTTCCTTCAGCTGCACCAGAGGTATCCAAAGGCAGATGAGCAGATACTGAAATAGTCAGCCCTCATAGTTTTGAAAAACTATATTGTTTTTCACACGTGCTCTGGTCTTCCCACTACTGCTAAGTAATGTAGTGATAGCCTGTCAGTAATTTTTCATCTCTTATTAGTTTCATGATTCCCACAAGTAGTGCCCTATTTCTGAGGGCAAGTGGTCTTGGTGTTGGAATGATGAAGCATCCCACAGCTGCTCAGTAGCATCATGTAAAATACAATGGCAAGATTCTTTACACAAACAAACAAACAAACAAAAAAGTTTTATTGGGAAAGGTGGTTGTTGGCTCATTTATCAGGTATTTTCCAAGAGCTCTTCTGTCTTTTTTTCATCCTGCTTTTCCAATTGCATGTTTGAGAATCTTACTCTCTTTGGACAATAATAACTTCAGTCTTGTTTTCTTGTGGAGGGGTGAGCAGTCAGAAGAGAATCTGACTCACTGGGAGAAATTACCTGAGCTTCTGCTATCTTTGCACTCCAGATAAAATTTCCAAGACACTTAAAGATCACTGAGCCCATAAAGTGAATACATGGTTTCAAAGCCCCCCAGATTATTTACTTTTTTAGTGAATGAATCAAAAATAATGTAAGTGCTGAGAGTCCAGGAAAAAAAAAATTTTAAAAAAAATTTGCCAGATTCTGGTTTGATGTGTGTTCTACTCTCCCTATGAAAAATATGACTAAAAAGTTTATGTTTCGGATTAATTTCTATTGGTGATTGATTTGGTGATCAGAATTCAGTTTTACTCAGGTTTCCCAAAAGCTTATATTCTATTTCAAACAGGTTAATGATTTCTACTACAATAATCAGGTTAAAAATCACACAGAAAACTCATGCGTTTTACAACAATTCTTTGCTTGCAGAGGTTGATTGAATCTTCTCTCTTCCCATAAGCAGGAGTAATCCCATCTCCTGTAATTTTCACAGTTCTGTTGGTTCCTGCCATGGCATCTTGGTTATCAAACTAGCTATGCTAATCAAGTCTGTTTGACTTTCTGTCTTCTGTATTCTCACCAGTTTCTGACTGGCTTTAATATTAAGTAAGGAGTACTTTATTTTTTTTCTTTTTGAAGGAGGAGACATGTTGATTTGGTCTCTATTTTATTTATTTCTTCATATTTAATTTGCATTATTTCCAGCCTGATTATATTCCACATTGGCTAATTAATTAGTTTTTTAAAAATTATTGTTTATTCAGCACTTCCCCAAGAATTAATCAAATACTATACTTCCTCAGCAAAATTGCTTGTATGGTTGCCATTTGTATTTCTAGATAGATTAGTTTAATTCTTTTAATCTGGTACATTGTTTTATACCAAAAAATAAAACAGTACAGCTGAGGTTATAACTACAAAACAAGATACAACGAGAAATACTGAGGTTTAAGCTGTTTAGTAATTTTCATTTGTTGTAAATCAAAACCTTACTATTTCAGGGAGGGAGTGCTCATTGTTATACTTTAAGAAACTTGCAGGAAGGAGGATTGATGACTTAAAAGTTTGGGACCACATGTTTTCACCACTCTCTAATTTTTTTTTAAATCCTGCAGTGAGAGTCATATGCAACTGACTGTTTCACTTTCAGCATAGCACCAAAACTAATCACAGATTCTACTTTTTCCCTGCCAATATAGTATCTATATGTTTTATATTCCTGTTCTCAGATGCTTAATAGCAGGAATAATTTGTGTTTCAAGCAATAACAGTAAAAGAAAAAGAATTACATGACCATTACGTATTACATCTATTCTCTGCTTCACCTGGTGAAAAATGGGGTAGAATTTACTGGAATTTTCTGCCTTTTCATCTTCTCTTAAATAATTAATACTTTAAAAGTATAAATCTTTCTGCTTGCCTCTTACAACAGATCTTCATCTTCCTCTGTTACACTCAAAAGCCAGGAGGAGGACTTCCTCCTTTTAGTCACTTGAAGCAGTCAGTAATAAAGCTCTACAAATACAAGGAAATAAATATATCTTTCAGTGTGTAACACCTAAACAATTTCTTTGCTTGCCCCACCAATCAGTATTAACAACTAAAGCTTTCCTCAGAACTTCGAATATTCAATACCCCTTGCAAATATGACCTGTGTCCGTATTATATGCACTTTGAAGGACAGTGAGGTGTGGCTATCTTGTGATGGAGCTGATGACTCTGGCTGCTTGCTGTGGAAGAGGAGCATAAGCCATTGTGTTGAACATGTTTTCCAAATAACAGACAACTTTGCAAAGGCCTCGCACTAGGTAGAAAATGCCTAGAATTTTCCCATGTTTTCCTGGAGACAAGACAAGGGTTAACAAAAGAAATCTGGATGTATATGGGCAGGGACTGTCAGAGGAAAGGACAAATCAACACTTTTCTCCTAAAGTTGCTATGTGTTTTCATCTATGGCATTAACCTATCTCAGCTCAAGATTGCCACATTTACTCATGAACCCCAGTGTCTAGCAGCAGTAATGATGTAGAACAGTGATATTTTAATCTTTATCAGAGATAAATCTTTAATTTTTAATTTTAATCTTTATCTTGCTCTTTGAATAGAACTATGTCTGGGATGTGTTCGGGGAATTTCTAAGAACTGTTTCTTTCAGCTGATCCTAACTGAGTTTTGCTGGTGCAATGTAGCACAGAAAACATGATGGCTGTGCCGGTATGAGTAGCATTTTGGTAAGGAATAAGAACAGAGACTATAGACACAGCATGAAAAATGTACTCTCTGTTTAGCACAACTTCCCCAGATGAATATCATAGAATCATAAAATAATATGAGCTGGAAGGGACCTTTTTATGGTCATCTAGTTCCAATCTCATTGCTATGGACAGGGACATCTTTGTTTACACCAGACTGTTCCATCCAGCCTGGCCTTGAACACTTCCAGGGATGAGGCATTCACAATTCTGTTCCAGTGGTTCACCTCCCTCATTGTAAAAAATTCCTCCCTTATATCTAATCTAAATTGACCCTCCTGTTGTTTCAAGCCATTACCCCTTATTCTATCACTACATGCCCTTGACAAAAGTCCCTCTCCAACTTTCTTGTAGCCCCTTTAGGAACTGGAAGGTGCTATGAGGTCTCCCTGGAGTCATCTCTCCTCCATGCTAAACAGTCCCAACTCTTACAGCCTTTTCTCATAGGAGAGGTGCTCCACCACTCCATTATCTGTGTAGCCTCTTCTGTACCTGTTTCTACAGGTCCATGTCCTTCCCGTGCTGGTACCCCAGAGCTGGATGCAACGTTCCAGGTGGGGTCTCACCAGAGCAGAAGGTCACAATCCCCTCCCTTGCCCTGCTGGCTGCACTGCTTTGGATTCAGCACAGAATACTATTAGCTTTCTGAGCTGCAAAAATCTGTAATAGAAAAGCTGTGAAAGATACAGCTGAATATCACCCAGCAAGAGAGAGAACAATCCTGTAATTTGGAGTGGGCCAAGAGGAACTGCAAGTGTTTCCCTCCATTCATTTTGCTGTCTGGGTTATAGTCAGTGTGCTGTTATTTAAACTTCTTTAGAGGATGCCATTTTCACTGTACTGGAAAGATTCAAAGCACTGCATCACTGTGAGTGATGTATAAATACTTGGCAATGGGTCTTCCTTGCATTGCATTTCCCACTTACAGCATTAGCCTTCTGCAAGCCCTTTCTCTTTTCAAAATCTATTTGTACACACAGCAAATTTCCTTCCGGATAAGGTCTGTTCTGCAAGGGCCAGGGCAGGACTGAAAAGATGTCTTCAAGGCAGCACAGAGGATTGTCCCTGCTGTTGAGACAGGCTGCTTTCTGTCTCTATTCTTTGTGCTTTTGTCAGAGCTAAATTCTATTGTCCTTATTTAGTTCTTATTCAAAGCCTTCATTACCATCTAGAATACAATTTACGCAAATTTTGACAGATTAGGTAAGTTCCTTTCTAGCAAAGTTTTTTTTAAAATTGCATTACCATAAAGAGATGCTGTAGGAATCCCCACCCACTAGAGTCAAAGAAAACATTACTATCACCTCAAAGGCCTTAGATTACAAAAATGCCTTTTTTTTTCTTTTTCAAATTATGTCTAAAGCATAGCTTTTCTTAGTGCAAAACTTTCACTATTTTAATTTCTGTTTGCAATATATTCCAGCTGTGAAACCTTATCTGCAAAATCATGCTTGGCATATAATTCCATACTTATACATAGAGGTGAATTCCTTTTAGAGGCAAGTGTGTTTCTCTGCAAAGAAACTTTGTGTTCCATCTGCCTCACTGAAGTGTCTGGGCTACACTCCAGTGTTTAACATGATGAAAAGCCACCTGTCTACAGACAATGAATCAGAACACTATCCATTCACTGGTGGCTAGATTTTGATTCACCCAGAATATTCTCAAGTTTAAAAAAGCAATATGTCTACATGTTCTACACTTTTATTGCATGAATTTTATTACTATGAGGAACAAAATATGCAGCAAATGCCCCAAATCGGAATGTTGCTTTGCATATGCATCAAAGACAGCATGAAAGCTACTCCTCAAAATCCAGACTTCTTAAACGGCTTTTTCTCAGAGTATTAAAAGTTTGAGATCTAGGGGAGGAAAAAGGTATTATTTTCACCTTTCAATCTTTGGTGGAATTCAGAGGAATAGAGAAATCCTAGGGAAAATGGAACTGGAGCCCTAGATGACCAGCTGTCCTCTGAAGGACACCAGCTCCTCGGGCCCACACCTCTGTATTGGAAAGGCAGTTGTAGCTCTGTGCCCTGTGGATGCCAGGCAGCAATATCAAAATATTTCACTTCTGCCCTCTAACACTGGGCCTGACCTCAATGCAGAAAGTCATGTCAAGTCAAAGAATTTGAATCCAGATTCGATTCTGAGTTTCACAGAAGTTTGCAGAAACCAGGATCTTGCAGTTCATGATTAAAGAATATCTATTTCTAACTGGCATGTGCTGATCTAAACTGAACCTGCTGTCAGTGCTGGTCTGATTCTTGAGCTGTATCTGCCTTTGGCTGATGCATCAGATCCATAGTAAAAGCACAAATCTTCCTCATACAAAACTAAGAGCCTTGAGACAGATGCCCCATAAAATGAATGTGTGAGTTGACCTCATTTTTATCACATACCTCTTTAACCTTATTCAAAGGATTAATGTTTGCAATGTACAGCAGGATGAACTGACTTTGCTGACCTGCGCGACTATGCAATATTTACTTTAGCGTTCATTGCAACCTTTACCGAAAGTTTCATTTCTCCATTATGTAACTGCAAGTTATCTGGGCTGGCACATCAAAGGGTGGTGGCTGTGGAAGACTGGTTGGGTGTGGTGAGCGTCAATGTGCTGTCAAGATACTTCAGTCCCCAGAGTGGTCGCTTGCATTGAAAGCAGAGGAGGACCTCCTCCCTTGGCCCAGAGCACTGCAGGGACACACGCAAAGACTGCAGTCAGCACTAAGACCTTTTGACCTTCCTTATCTAATACTATACCCCTTCCTTCCCATCTAAGAACATTTGGAAGCTGACCGGCACAAAATATTAGCTCTCTCTATGTAAATACAAAATACACTTGTATCCAAATCAGGAAAATAGATGTGATGAATAAAAGAAATCAATTATTCTTCCTGTTTCAGCTGGAAAAAATGTTAGTGTTTCCCTTCTCCTTACCCCGAACTTAAAAAATAAAGGGAAACGCCTGATATTTGCCAATTGTTCATTATAGGAGAGCTGAACTTCCCTCCAGCTATGCACATTTGAACAACTAAAACTGTGGCACTCTGCTAGAGGATATTGCAATTAAGCTTGTGTCTCTCATTTTCAAAGAAACTTTCACCTCTATGTGTTTCTGGGAGTCGTATTAATCAAAAGAAGCAATTTTGAGTGATTTAAACCTGACCTCATTTAATTAGTGGTGCCAATTTGCTTATTATTTTTGCATAAGTTTGCTTTCTGCCATTGGTCTGGCCAGCATCTGTTAGGGTTGCAAATATTTAATGTGATTGACAATGAAATCATTAGTCCAAATTCATTAAACAGCTGCAAAAAAATACCCCAAGTGTTCAAAGTTCTACCATCTCCTATAATGAAAGCCATAACTGCTGTTCATCAGTTCATGTGTACTAAATCCATATAAACGAGATTGAGGAAAGACTATTAAATGGACAACCTTATCCATCCACCAACTCTGTTACCAGAAAAACAGCACACTTGAGGCATTTATGTGCATGTCTAACTATACACCGATCTATCTGCTTTGGCAACCTATGATTTTCCTTGGGCTTCTACAATAGCTCTTGAAAGAAACTCAACACTTTTTCAAGACTTACTACTTTTTCTGAGAAGACCAAATTCTTTCTGTTTGTGCCATAAAAATAAGTCCTCGAGTCATTGTTGCAGAATACTTAACCTGTGTTCATCTGATTTTGCATGAAAGCTGTGCATGACACCAGGCACTTGCCTGGTGATTTGATTGACCACATCAAATTCTGCTGTAAATTCTTTTCATTTCATGCTTTTTTTTTTTTTTTAAGGTAAAGTAGAAGCAGCACTGGACCTCATACTGATCAATTCCTTCCCTCTGGTGGGCAACTCCGAGACATCGCTTATATGTGTCACTTCCAAATGGCGATCCCGAGAGTCTATCACGATAGGCCGGGATCAGGACGATGTAGCAAACCAGCACCGAGAACCACTGGAAGTTAATGAAGATTCCAAGAGAGCAGCAGCCAAAACAGTGGTGTGGAAGAGGGAACAGGCCAGTGAAACTATTGGAGCATATTACTGTGAAGGGAAGCTGAAGGATGAGGTGACAAGGATACATACCATGAAGATGCCACTGGGAGGTACAGTGGTCAGATCTGAATTTGCCATGGCACTGCTTGCAGACTGGCAGCTACCCCTGGCTGACATGAGTGGGCACAGACATGGCCCCAGATGAGGCAAGGCAGTTCAGAGTCAATAAAAATAGACTTGATTCAAGGCCTTTTTTTTTTTTTTTTCCTGCAGTGCAGAGAAACTGGTTGGTACTAGGTGCTAGTCATTTCCTTGTGGAAGTTAGTCAGACAACTGTAAGTATTCTGCCTGCATCTGGCTACTGCCAGAACACAAAGTCAGTCAGCAATTAAGATGGCCTCACTGACCCCATGGAACAACATACATGGCAATTCCTGCACTGGGTTTCTTACATTCCAGATACATGATTTCAAACAGGCTTCCATTTTAGAAGTTTGACAGGTCTGAGATGTAGATAGCTAAACATCACTATTCTATTCTTCTTAAGTAAATGGGCAACCTGAGCCTAGGAAATAACTGCCTTGCGTAAGTTTTAGTGAAACTGCAGATCAGCAACACTGGATCTGCATAGTCTGTGCCAGTGTGGGGAAAAAAAAAACAAAAAAAAAAAGGATCCCTCTCAGCACTGGAAAGGAAATCCAGAAAAGTCCAGATTTTTCTGAAATCTGAGAAGGTTATTTACAAAAATCCACTGCAGATTTCACTTTTCATTTGATTTTGGTTTTAGGCTATGCATAGTAGTAAAAGCAAATGTGCAGGGATATAGTGGGAAAAGAAGGTGAGATTTCTAAGGTCCATTAAATTGTATTTCCATATGTTCAAAATTTCCCGTTTCTGGACACCATGAGACTTCTGGGACAATTTCCAAGGCAGAGATCATCATCAATTACAGAAAGGCACAAGAAATTTTGAGTAATTTTCTACAGCAAATCACATTTTCAAAACTGAAGATGATTTTAAATAGATTTTACTGTACTGCTAATGTTTTGTGTCATGGCAACTGGTCTGTAAGGACAGCTGACAGTTTTAATCTTTTTCATAAGATTTTAGTAAGAGCACATTTTTGTTTTGTTATCTCCTGAAATTACATAACAAATTTATAAAAGGAGATGTTTTCATTTGTAAGAGCTGCAGCCAGTGCCTATTATTATTTCTTTGAACATGGGTAGGTTGAAAGCAAGCTGAGTAGGACAAGTACATTTTCCTTTGGCTTAGGTTTTCTGTGACCAAATGTGGTCTTTGAAGGATTGGACTGGTCAACAAGAAAGCTCTGCAGATGCAAACTGACAACTCCATTGTTCTAAAGGAGGCTGCAGTGAGGAAGAGATAAGATAATAGTCCATGGAAGGTCAATGTGACCCTGCCTGTGGCAACCTGCCAGCTAGCTCTTCTGTTGCACAGCACAATGCATGGGTGGAAGAATGTCTTCTGAATTGATCAGTTCTTTCCATTTGGTATCTGCGGGCCTAGGAGCAGAGGATTTTAAGTAATCAAATTTTGAAGGCTTCTTATGTGACAGATGTTGTTCTAAACAGAAATAGCATTCATACTAGCAGCTGGTAGGTTTCTTGGATTAATTTCTGGGTTTGATTCCCTTTCTCAGATTTTCTCTGCAAAAGTTTTGACTAATAAAATTCAAGCGAGCAAGTCCTCAGTGAAAGTACATAATCTAATCAGACAAAACAGGTGAGAGAGGTGTGCATCAGAAATTCTCATAGCCAATCTTCCACTTTACTATTGTTGTCTTCACAATTTTTAAAGGCAGAATATGTTTTTCAACAGCAAAAATTGAGTGTAAATGTGCAGTTTCCCATCAGAGACACCAAAGTCAAGGGAAGAAACAACTTCTGGAAACCTAGCCACTGTTTAGCATCCTCCTGGCAAGAATCTTGTGAAACACTCACTAAGCATAAATCATTTGGGTAGCCCCACTGACTTAGTGGGAACTGCCATCTCCCTGATTATATACCTATTATCAAATATGAACATAGAGTGAAGAATTTTGCTGTGTAGCATGGAAAGATAACTGGTTCATTTTCCTAATGTATTTTACCATCTGCTATTTCTTTCAGAATATAATAAATCAATTCTCCACCTCTCTAAAGTTTTCCATTCTCCCAAATTCTTTATACTGAAAGATTTTAGTTACATGCAATGAGAGGGAACAGTTTGTGCTTTATCATCTAATGGGGAGTGATCCTTATTCTGTTTAAGTACACATTTCTAGAATAAAACACCACAGAGTATTTGCTTTCTAGTGAAATACAATTTATTCAATTTCTCTACACAATAAATGTTTATTTTCATATATGTGATTGGGTTTTCTCCAGAGAAACTCAACCACAGGGCTGTCAAATGGACAATAATGGAAATGTGCTAGCAATAGAGCATTATGGCACTTGTCCTGCAGCTCAGTTCATTATGTCTCTATAAGGAATTGACACACTTGAGATGTGAAATCATGTAATACAAGTCACAATCTAAAAATATGTTGGACCTGAGCCCAACAGGGAGTGTGCATTCCTTTCCATTGCAACAATACCCTGTAGAAAAGTCTTGTGGTTTAGCCTAACATGCAAAGTAAAGTAGATGGTAATACAAAAGTTTAATGTCTTGTAAAACAATTAGTATTTTCTCACCAAATTTGGTCCAATAAGCACTGCAACTAAAACCGGAAGGATCATTTGTAGCTAATAATTAATTTCTTGCAAAAGCTGTTGAATTTTTTTTTTCTTAAATAGATATAGATTTTGACTATGAGTTTGTTACTAATAAACAACTTCTAATTTGGGATATGACAGTAAATTGGGATTGCTTTCAGGTATTTTTGCCTGCTTCTAATGAAAACTTGTTTCATTATTTTATATCAGAATTTTCTCTTTCTCTAAGATGTAAATGTAGATACCAGCGTTTAGGTAAAATGACAAATGCATGTACTTAATGTGAAGCAGGAAGACTCCTGCTGAAATCAATTGTATATAACTGACAAAGGAATGAAAACATGAGGCAGAGTCTCAGAGCATAACCACTAGAACTGCACAGGGGATGGAAATTCCATCCTGCAAAGAAGAGTGAATTTTCAATAGTTATCTTGTTTCCAACCATAAATAAAACATTAAAATGTCAAAAATGTCAAGGAAATAATATCCTAGGAGAGATGTTGGCTTGGATTGATAAAAATGTCTTTATTCTTGCTCAGATTTTTTTTCTTTAATTTTACATCATGTAATACAAACATTTTGATTTTTAACTTGAAAATTTACTTTTTAATGAAAATATCAAAATGTTTATTCTTTTATTGCAAGAATATTATCCTTTTTCCACTCCCTCAGATTTTATAAAATAATGTGTGGAGGTACTGACAGAATATCAGCCTCATACAAACTTTGATATAGTATCTGTCAGCTCATTTCTTTACAGCTCTGTTACATATAAAATATGACAGAAAGTTTTTGTAATTTTTTTTCTAATATTTTTTTTCTCTGCTTTCTGATCCTATTTCTTTTTATTTCTTTCCCACCAAATTTTAACTAGCCACAAACTCCAAATTCATTTTCTCCAACTATTGGTAAGAACCAAAGGTTATTTTATCAACAGTTTTGTAAAAATGAAGTAAGAAAGGAGGCATGATTCTAGATAAAAGGCAATTTTTCATGGATAAATTGTCCAACAGCTTATATTAACTTGTATATATGTTCCTTAAAAATATTTGCTGTGAAATAAATGTAACTTTAATAGAAATGGAACCTCTGAAAATGCAGATCTGTCTAGGAGCATGAATGGCTCTTCAAGGATTCCTTTCAGCTGAAACTCGCATGGGTCTTATGTCAGAAATTTCCCACTCACCCTGCTGGGAAGACAGGTGGCAGCAGAAGGAAAAACAAAGATAGATGGACTCACTTGGAGGAACTTGCATAGGAGGAACCCTTAAGGCTAAAAAACTTCAAATTTAGAAAGAGCAAGGGGATTGGTTTAAATCAATACATTGCTCCCCTGAGTGCTCTGGAAGAGAAAGTACAGAGGTTCCATGCCATCTGAAAATCACAATGACATAATCAAATTCTCTGTCAGGCAAGGAGCTTAATAGTTAGGAAGTCAATTTGGCTAATTTTAGAAGATTCCCCATGTAACATATAAATGACAGTATGGCATAAACCCTCAGAGCTAAAAATGGACTGAAAACCTGAATTTGTGCTCAAAACACTTCACAACTTTCCCTTTCAATCTTCCAAGTAAATGAAAGGAAGCATCCTTAACTTGTATCTTGTTTCAAAGGAATGTGGTAATTAAATTTACTGTTTCACTGGTTTTAGAAAGAGCTATTTATTGAGGTTTTTCTGTCCCTTCCCTAGTTATCTTCTGATGACATTTTTCTACTAGTACTGATAGGGAATAGGCAGAAATGTTGGGAAAATCCTGCTATCCACTCCTTTCTTTGTTGTTTAAATCAAGATCTACAAACAAATGTATAAAAGTACCTTTCTGTTTAAGAGGGAAAATTGATTTCTATTTCCCTTCTGGAAAACTGGCTGATCTACACCAGTCCCTCACACAGTAATTTTGTTTTCACTAAGCCATATTTTCAGGTGAGAATATTTTGGCAAAAGTACCACAGCTTGTGAATATGATTTTTTTCCTTTGGTTCTTAATGCAATCCAACACACACTGTACTTCCAGCTAACACAAGCACAGACATACTCCTCTCCTCCCAGCCCTGTATGATTATGGTCCCCTCAACAGTTCTGCCATTATAAAATTTAAGTAGAAGAGAACTGAAATCACCGTAGGTATTTGTTTGCCACTGACAACTTGTTCCTGAAAATTCAATTTCCAGTACTTTTTCCAGTCTGCTTTAAATATGTCTTAAGGGATAAAGAAACTTGGGGAAGTGTTTTACAGCCAGTTGGAGTTCCTAGTTAGAAACTGTTTCCAATTACTCAGCCAGAAGCCAATTTTTTTTTTTTTTCATGCTTCAGGTTCTAGTGGCAGTCTGTTGTTTCAGGGTATAGGCAAGTCCTCTGTATTTGCCAAAACAGAGGGTGAGGCTGCTGATGGTAAAGAATCACTTAATGCTCTAAAGAAATTGAGGTGTCAAAATCTGAATGAGGCTCATGATATAAACCATTCTCAGCTATCAGGCCAGAGGCCAGATAGAGACAGTAACTGCTATTTATCACATGCTTCTGTTTTCAGCTTCATTCCACCCAGTGGCATTAACTGTTACAGCAAATAAGGGAGAGCATGTGAACATCTCCTTCATCAGAATGGCATCAAAAGAGGAAGACGCGGTGATCTACAAGAATGGTATTAAATCTTTCTTGTCTTTTCTCTTTCTGCTATCATTGTTTTAGATGACTGCCAGGTATGTCTTTTAAATATACTGCTGCTGATGCCCATGCTGTGCAGCTGTAGCCATATCCAATATGTTGATCTGACTTGTTTCTCTTCCACCAAAATGCCCAATTCTCTGTTTATATGCTTCATTTTTTGTTTTGATTTTTGATTTCATTCTACATCTCTTCATATATTTGCCTGGGTTTTAGGTAGATCGTTTATTTTTTTGTTTTTCTTTCTGGGCCACTGTGAAGGCCCAGTTAGTGTACTTTCATTGCATTTCTACAGCTTTTCAAGTAATACTTTTCATTCTTCAAAAGGCTTTTTGAGGCCATTTACCCTCTATGATGCCCTTCAAGCTAAGAAATTAATCCATAGTACTCTGCTATTAGAAAAAATGTAAACAAAATCTCATTCAACTCATTCTCATTCAACTACAAGAATTAGTCAGATTGTAAATTTTGTACTACCAACTCTTCTATCTAGCAAGGCACCTAAATTGCATGTAATCACTGTTCAGCTGTGTGTTGCTCCTCCTTGACACTTAGAAATATGTGCAGGTTTTTATCTGCCTCCTAAAGAAACATACAAAAATAGAGGTCACTAAAACTCAGAGTGCCTTCTTAGGCACTCAGAGTGCCTAATCAGACTGTTAAATGATAACAAATTATGATTGCGGGAAGTACAGGTTCTGCTCCATCTTTGACAGTCTAGCTTACAGTGAGCCACCAGGAAACAGAGTAAATAGAGCAGGATAAGGTAAGGAAGTGTCAATACACTGCCAAAGAACTCTTGTAGTGAGTCAGCCTCAATCCCAATTACTGACTGCCTGGAGCACTTCAACAGGTTGGAAGAGTTAAATAGATAAAACATGTCTTTTAAAGAAGTAATAGGCAAAGCAGACTTTCACAAGTACCTGTTTGTTTGCATTTCAGAGATTCAGCTGTGTGGGGGCATAGCAGGAAAGTTTGCTGTCACTTGTCATTTCAGGGTCCTTAGGAAAATTTTGTGATCTCATGTCACCAGTTTCTCAAAAAAGAACCAGCATGAGATGCTGGAGCAGAACTGTTTACATCATGGTATCTTAGCTGCAATACCATCTGGAAGTTCTGCAAAAAATCTCAGATTGCCTCTGGATAGTAGGTCAAGTTTTTTGGCTGAGGTTGGTGTTGAAATAACATTTCTCAGAAGTCTTTATACAGCAGCTGGAAAAGAAGAGAAAAGGCTTCTCCTGCTATGTTTAGCTGCTGCAGTCTTTCAAGTCAGTTGTTTCAAGTACTACTTCCCCCTTACAGAATCTCAGAATGGCTGTCTAGACAATGAAATGGTTCTGCTAAACAGGGCTGCTTTAAGACACCGGCATAACATCTTGGAAAACAAGCCATAAGGATTGAATCTTCCATCCCTGGAAGTGTTCAAGGCCAGGTTGGATGGGGCCCAAGGCAACCTGATCCAGTGCAAGGTGTACCTGCCCATGGCAGGGGGTTCAAAACTGGATGATCTTTCAGGTTCCTTCCACCCAAGCTATTTCAGTAAGTCCCACACCGGCAGGCAGTGGTCTTAAAATCACAGTTGTGCTGTGTGGATATATTGGTGGATGATTTTCTTTGTATAGTGTGGATGAGCACGAGCACAAATATTTTAGTGTGAGCTAGCTGGATCTGGCATTAACCTACTGCAGTACCCTTGCCCTAACAGACTGTAGTGGAAAGACTCCTGGGGGTCCTGAAGTCCACTGGTTGCAGCTTCTCCTTGACAGCAACCAATGTTCAAATGTTGTTACTTGGTTATCCAGAGGGATGGAAGAAAACCAAATACTATTGCCTTATTTAGCAAACATGAATGACCAAGCACAGCAAACTTGGAATAAAATAAATAAACTCTTTGGTGAAAAAACCTAGAGGAGACAGAAATGTGTTAAATCTAGGAAGAAAAGATAAAGCTATGCTGAGTTCTTCCTGCTTTGGTCTCCTAAGTAAATCTTTGTGCTAGTCAGACTGAATTGGACCGTGTTGACATTTGCTCTTCAACTCCAGACACTCTAGAACCCTTATGGACTATTACCCCGTAGTTCAGAAAAGACCAAGAAACAAAATTAACCCTTTTAACAATTAAGCTCTTAGCAAAGCTGAGTGTGAAGTAATTTTTCCTGTTTATCTACTAAATCTCCTCAAGATCTATATTCCTTTTTATTTGCACCTCTCCAATTATGGAAAACTAATACAGCTAGAGTTGTCAGAAAATCTATAATTAATACATTGATTCTGCTGCTTAGCTTGCCCCAACTATCCTTCAGTAACCAATGCAAGCTCATTTTTTTATTTAGAGGGTGAATGACATCTGTCTTTGGTATCTGTGTGCTCCTTCCTCAGGCTCCTTCATCCACTCTGTGCCCAGGCATGAAGTCCCAGGAGAACTGGAAGTCTCCTATCCTCAAGTTCAACCACAGGATGCAGGGGTTTACTCTGCCAGATATATAGGAGGAAACCTTTTCACTTCTGCTTACACGAGGCTTATTGTAAGACGTAAGTTCCACTAATGTGTGGTAATGATTAATAGTTAAAAGTCAAAATGAATCTCAAATGAAATATATTGTGCCCAAATAATGGCCACAGTCTTGCTTGACATATGCTGCCATCAGATTATCTCAGAAGAAAGTTTTACCTGAGGATCTTTGGTACAAGCTGATATTGATGTCAACAGCTGAGAGAGAAAAAAACTCCCCATCAGATCTAAGTTCAGCTCATCTTAGCTATTGCCAGGACTGTTAGCTCTTTTGTCAGCATCTCAGTTTTTCAAACACCAAGAATTAATGAAGGAGGTAATCTTCACTGAATCTCCCTCTTCTCTGTGGTGGGTTATACCCAAACCTCATTTATCTTCAGGTTCATCATCTTTAACATACATTATTGTAACTTCACAAACTACCTTAGGTTTAGTTAGCTCTTAAGGTTCACTTCCTACTGGATGAAAGAATGAGTTGGGATATTCTCCAACAGGTACTTTACATACTTGGCTGCTCATGCTGCTGTGTCCATCAGATATAAAGAGAATTATATCCTGTTAAGTTGGACAGAAATATAAAATTGATGTGAAAAATAGATAGCTGTTCAAATATCTCCTATTGTAGAGAAAATATTTATGATGGTAACACACATTTCATTCATGAATATCCACACGATACTTCCAGGAGTTGTGAATGAATCAATGTAATGCCCCAAAGTTGGATTTTGAAACTACTGCTACTTTACTAACTACAGTGGTCCAGTTGGCTGGAGTGTGAGGGTCCATATAGATTTTATTTTTATGTATTTTACTGTTTGCTCTAAAAAGAATATTATAACTGGAAGGGTTACCGAATAAGAAGACAACAAATATGTCATTATATTTTTCTATATAAGGATGTGAAGCTGAGAAATGGGGCCCTTCCTGTAGCTTCCACTGCCCTTCCTGCACAAACAATGGCATTTGTCATGAAGATACTGGAGAATGCATCTGTCCTCCAGGTTTTATGGGAAAAACATGCGAGAAAGGTAAGTAAATAACATTTTCAGTGATTGTTTATTAATTTGTTCCCAGTAACAGAAATTGGCATATTATTGAGGGAAGTATCATATGGAGTACCTGGTTTTACACTTGAAAGCTGCAGCATTTACAGCTGGTGCTAGACACAGGACAGAATTGGGTGAGCTGAACCCTGAATGATGTTCTTGCAGTTGTGATTTAATGTCTGTCTTTCTCTCTTCTCCTAGTAGAGATTATGTTGCTGGGGAAGAAAAATGTTTCCAGCATTTCTTGATCAATATGTACTTGGGCAGTATGCTACCCAATATCTTCCAGTCTCCTTTTCTCACAAAAGATTGGACCAGATGATCTTCTGAGGTCGCTTCCAGTCTGGGCCATCCTATGATTCCCTTGAAATGAATATACTCAGTGCTACTGACTAACTTAAATGCATGGTAGTACAGGTCATTTTAGGGATACATTGGCACTAGGAAATATGTTAGAGATTCTCTGGCTGCCTCTGAAGAACCTGCTAATGTTCTCACAGGGTGCTTTGTGTCTGTAGGGACATCAATAGTGTATGTCTGCTTGTACAAATACATGGCTGTGGCAAGTAGTTTGGATTCTGGAAAAAATAGAGCTGGCATCACATTGCTTTGACTTCTCCAAGCATCTCTGGGGTTCATCACTAAATATGTATTCTTTTATTTGACTGAATTGCAGAGCTGCAAATACTAGATCTAAGCTGTTGGAATAGTTGACACCTGAAGCAATCCAGCATAGCGCTGCTCTTACCATAGAAACTAAACCTTGACATTAGCAGTTTTGCATGCATTCACTGCTAACAAGACTGGGTTTCACAGCACTGATTGTCCATTTTACATTAGAAAGGCTTATAAACACAATTTATTGCTGAATCTGTGTCTGCACAGATCTAAAGCAAGGGTGCCTGGCTGACAGATCCTCACAGAGAGATAATTGTTTCTGCTACCTGTACTGGACTATTAGAATAGCTGTGGCTTAAGTTGCTGCGGTTGTTAATATATCTAGTATTTGAATGATCAAAGGGTTGGGGTTTTTTGTTTGTTTTTTTAATTTAAATTCTTGTATTGTCTTGTCTAATGCAGAATCATTAGAAGCACTAGCTCTTTCATGGACATTGCAGTTGGGTTATTCTTTCACTTTCTCCTTTCAACAGCTTGTGGAGCCAACACATTTGGCAAAACATGTGAAGAGACCTGTAAAGAAAATTATGGCTGCAGAAACTTTATGTTCTGTCTACCAGATCCATATGGTTGTTCTTGTGCCACTGGATGGATGGGATTGGAATGTGACAAAGGTATAGTAAAAAAACAAAAGAATGTGGGGATACTTAAAATTCTGCACACAGGAAACACAGAAGGGAACCAACAGAGGAGAGTAATAGATTATATATTTTACTGTCATGTAAAAAGCTTTTTTTCTTTAATGAGGCTGAAAAATAATGAAAGACATTTTCTAGTACCTTTGCACTAACTGGAATATATGTACTTGCAGAATGCAAACCTGGGTTTTATGGGTCAGATTGCAAACTCAAATGTAACTGCCACAATCGAGGAACATGTGACAGATTTAAGGGCTGCATCTGCTCCTTCGGATGGCATGGTCTGCAGTGTGAAAAAAAAGGTAAACCAAGGTAGTAAATGGTTGTTCCCAGTGTAAACAAAGCAGATCTTAATGCTGGTACCATTACCACTCTAGGCTGGTATTCTTCTCCAACCACTACTTTCTAGGAGCACAGACACTTCTGTACAGCCTCAATGCAACACAGTATTTTCAGGCCTCTGACCTGTATTGCATTTATCAGGATGATGTCATTAGATTTTCAAGATTTACTCCCAGTGACTTGACTGATCTTAACATCAGTCCCTGACAGAAGCTGCACATCCAGCTTTCTGTATAAACTCGTGGTATTTTTAAAACTGCTCTGTCTCTCTGGGAGACAGTTAAGTTTACAAAGCTGAACATGCCTTGTCTCATTGGATTCAGGCAAGGTATTCTGCAAGATGTACGCAGCATTTATTATTTTATCTGGATAAATAAAATGACAAATTCATGACTGACTTGTCAAATTTTCAAGAACAAAAACAAATAGAGAAATAAGACTGTGTTCCGACATGCCAAATTATACCAGTGTTATCTATATGGTATTACAGAGACAAAATAGACAGCAAGTAGGTATTGTGCATTCAGGACAAAATGTGTGCATGATTTTGCCATGGCTAGACTGTTTGTGCTTAAAATGTCAACAAGAAAGAGAGGAGAGGAGAGGAGAGGAGATTCGAGGAGAGGAGATTCGAGGAGAGGAGATTCGAGGAGATTCGAGGAGAGGAGATTCGAGGAGAGGAGATTCGAGGAGAGGAGATTCGAGGAGAGGAGATTCGAGGAGAGGAGAGTCGAGGAGA